>JAGPOW010003642.1:100858156-100945925 GCA_030014935.1 Caiman crocodilus | reverse complement strand
CAGGTCCCCCCTCAGCCTCCGTTTACTGAGGCTGAACAGGTTCAGGTCCCTCAGACGCTCCTCATAAGGCCTATCTTGCTGCCCTCATATCATTTTAGTAGCCCTCCTCTGCACCCTCTCGCCTATCTTAAATCACCCTCTGCACCTATCTTAAATGATACCTTTGAACTCAAGATAAAACCCATACATTGTATAAAATAAATAAATGTACATACTTTTCTCCTTTGGGGTCTTTCCACTTCATAAGAACTGACAAGTCCTGGCTCCCTTACTGCTGGGGGAGCACTGCTGGGTATATGCAGCCTCCTTTTGCTCTGCTCTTCTGGCACAATCATCCAGCTGAATCACAAATAACTCTAAGCAATATAAGTAAGGTGCATAACAGGCAAAATATATACTTAATATTTTGCCATATAATCCTCAGTGTAAATCAGGCAAGTTTACAAATAACAGAGACAGACACATTCATAGAAAAAAGTCATCCTCTCCTATTTTAACAAGCAGGTGTATATATGGGTGAAGTGAGCTCCCCCATACTGTTTTGCCCATATTGCCATCTAAAGCTTGAATTGGAAGGACCACTGTAAGAATGAAGAAAGAATTCAGTATCCATGTCAACCTTGACATCTTTTCTGAGAGTGCCATAAAGAGTGCCAATTAGAGCAGTGTATCTTTGGGCTGTGAGATCGGCAGGTCATTTCATACAGCCTCTGCAGCTATCCTGTGGGAATAACTTTCATTCACTACCAACCCAGGATGGATATGTACCAATAATGTGAACCGAATGCCTGAAGGTGCTTGAGGTACTGGGATCTATTTTATTCATTTACTTTAAAATTGCTACTACAATTACTTCTAGGCATATGCATAACAATTAAAATACTATAATTAATTAGTAGGTACAAATTAAAAATTGAACTTCTGTGTGGTATTCTCCATAACAAATACATCCCATGCACATCAAGTACATCCTGGCAGGTCTGGCTGGGAGGCATACTTTGATAGTGTGGGTAACAGCAATTTTGGAAAACGAGTTTTGCAACCCATACCTCTTCTTCGGGAGAAAGAGTGAATGAAGAAGAAAGGGCAACTCCTAAATATCCTCCTGGGTGTTTTACTTAGGGCACAGACACACTAACACTTAGAATAATTTAGATGTGTTTAAAACATGCAGTGAACAGACATGCAAGCTTCTTAAATCTGTTTTAAACCACCTGGAACAGTTCAAAAGTATACCTGGAAAATCGAGTACTATCTTGAACCACTTAGTTGTTAATAGCGTCCCACACTTTATCACTCCTCTCCTTCATCCTCTCTTCCCCCCAAAGTGCTGCAACTAGCCAACTAGGCACTCTGGTACACAGCTAAAACTTCACTGCCCTTCCCCTCCCCACCTTGGTTGACACCTTTTTTATCAATAAAATCCCTTGCATTGCTTATTCAGGAAAAGCTATCTTCCTAACAGCCAGCTGTAGCCTCGCTTCCTATTTACTGGCATCCCTTATCATTCCTCCCACAGCTGCTAGAAACTGCAAGTGTGGGTCCAACTCTAGCCCTACCTCCCTGAGCCAAGTAGTCACACTACAGACTTCAGTCAGCTGCAGGCTATTGAAATTTACTGAACTCATGTTTAGGAGAAAAGAGAGAAGGCAGAAATGTGAAAATGCCCCCAGCCACAGATCACCTATGCCCTGGAACCTCCAAAGCATGGATGCAAATGTTCCCCTCTACGCATCCACTGTAAGTCACATTGGGTTGAGTGCTCAGACCCATCTCCTGGTGTCAGTGCCCACAGCATTTCACAGAATCATGAACCAGTTTGCAATCAGTGACATTTTGGAGCCATAAAGTTATGAGTGTCAGCACACTCCATCTTACCTCATGAACGCCTCCCAGTGATGCCAATGGGAGCTCTGTGAGAATAAAAGAAGCTCTTCAGTTTTTGCACCTACAGCAACCAGCATGTTAGTTGGCATTTCTGCAGAAAAGCTAAATATTGAATTTTCTGACATAGATTATTAACTCGGATTTTAGGCACACAGTGGAAGTCAGCATGGATAGTTTGCACTACTACAATTGTACTATATCCTCTGTCTGGATAAATAGGAGACTTCAGTTCCAGCACTATTAATCCTGCACCTTTTACAAACCATAAAATTACCTTCTACATTTGAACAAATAACTCCTATGAAATTTGTTCTTCTGCCAATACTTTCAAAGACTTCAATTAAGCTGTTAAAAAAAAGTAACCCAGCAGTGCCAGTTGACAAAACAAAAGACGTTGTTCACTATTTTTACTATTAATTAAGCCAACTCCTTAGGCACAAATAATCCATTGTGGTAATTTTTCCTATAAAATCCAATTTATTTGTAGGTTGTAAATCAATAATTGTGATGGCATTTATGGGGTAAGCTTAATTCTTTTAATTCCTTGGGTACTGTGAAAATCACAATGTGTATCAAATGAAGGTCAAATGGACAACTTCTTGGGATTCTTTGTCCATGCCTTATTTCTATATAAGGCAATATATTGAAACCTCCTTCATAATTTACCCTCAGAGGCATCTGAAAAAATGAAGCAAGTCTACATGGTCTAAAACAACCCAACAACACTTTAAGGTAACCAGAGCCAGCTCCAGCAGTTTCTGCCTCCCTTAGAATTATCCAAGAAGCGAGATTTGTTTAATAGTATCTTTTATTGGATCAACATTTTGGTTGAGAAAGATATTGGGCAAGCTTTTGGGAACAAAATGCCCTTGCTCAGGTCAGAGGCAGTGCTGTCCACTGTTTTATTTCCTCTAGGTTCTCAAACCATAGCTACCTAAGAAGAAAAGTGTATTACTGTTGTGGAAGCTGCATCCTCTTCTGAGTGGCGTGCAAGGAATCTACATCTTATTAAAGAAAAGGTAACTGTAAGTTCACAGTCAAGATGGTTGTTGGCCACAATTTTTTTTAGACTGAAGCTTGGCCATACCTGCTAGAGAGATGTCATACTGTAGCTCATATATAATTTGATAGCTTTTCTCAAAAATGATTTTTATCAAGTTTCTGCACTTACGTTGCCAGAAACTGTCAGTCACTGGAACAACAAGAGAATAAATGATAATTTTTAAAGTTCTCTGCTAATCAAGAATTTCAGTACCTCCTTACCAGCAGATGGAGACAGAGTACATCTTTTTTGGTGACATCACCCTCCAGTATTCTAGGAATTCCTCCATTACAAAAACTAGATGCCATCCACTTGTTTGATCTTTTCTAATTCTTAAAGCTTCCATTTTATTGAATCAATATATTGTTTTCAAACAGATTTTTTCCATTGGCTTAAGTATACACAGTTTATTGATATTATCTAAGAAATGCCTTTCTAGGCTTAGCTCCATATGTTAGGTATGCCATGGAGCTGTGCAGCATAAAACATCCATTACCTTCCAAAAGTTAATAATGGAGTATGACTACAGAATACACTCTTCTTAGTTATTGTAAACTACTTTCTGATACCACCGCATCAAAATATCTGCAAGACTGAGCTTATACGAAATGTAAAATATATAAGAAACACACTTTTATATAAAAGTCCTCAAAGTTTGGTGTTTAAAAATTGCCTTTTGGTTTGGGAGCCTGCAGTATAAATGAAGTGGGTGACATGCCTTTAAATAGTTTTTAAACACTACTAAAGGACTCACGTATCCCAATTTAAATGGCTATTTCCCTATTCTTGTAACCCTTTAGTTTCAGTTTTACTAGGCCCCTGTAAAGATTCTGTTTCACAAACTTAGATGATATCATCCTTGTCATTTGCTGAGTCTTTTTTTTCTTTACACAACAGCATTAAGAAACCATATGGATACAGCTGAATCTCAAATAACGGTATTTACTAACTATATGCAAACACTCATTGACCTAGATGAGCATAGGCTACTGTTCTAACTGACTTCTGGGAGGTTTCAAAACAGAACAGGACGAACATATCTAGAGGGCTCACAGGTATTCTGCTTCCATTTACTGCCAGCAGAGTAGCACACCCCAGCTAAGTAGGCTTGTAGAAAATAATTTAAAGAAAAAATTTAGCAGCTATCAAATGTAGATATTTAATTCTTCTGCGGAGGTTTTACAGATAGCAGGAATACAGTGGACAGCACTGCCTCTGACCTGAGCAAGGGCATTTTGTTCCCAAAAGCTTGCCCAATGTCTTTCTCAACCAAAATGTTGATCCAATAAAAGATACTATTAAACAAATCTCGCTTCTTGGATAATTATCATTTATTCTCTTGTTGTTCCAGTGACTGACAGTTTCTGGCAACGTAAGTGCAGAAATCATTTTTGCAAGCTTTCTATTGAATGGCTTACTCAACATTTTAGGTCAGTCACACACCATTTCCCCCACTTCACATTCCCAGTTGGTAACAATAGCATGGTCTGTGCTATCACAATTCTGTTGATTTCGTCATGAAAGCAGGGACACCAGAGGGATAATATTCTTTATGTTACAATCCCTACCTTTTGGATTGTTCAAAGTTCTTAACTTCAACATGAGAGGAAAAAGGACAAATGGACAAAATTCAAATATAAATTGTTTAAGTTCTGATATTAATATGGATCTGTGCTATTTTCATCAAAATGTTCAGTGTGCTGAATGTTGAGAAGGCAAGGAAGTGCTTCTTGCACTGCACAAACTTAAACAAGCTTAAATTAATACTGTAAGATATTTCAAGGAAGACAAGACATGGATTCTATATGGACATTTACAAACACACCAAGAGAAGTTCATAAGAATCATTGGCTAAGATTTCTCCCCTATCCTTGCTGCTAACTAGCAATCTGCATTTCCCCCTATTTGCAGTCACCTCAGTGGCAGCATGTGCATACTATTTCTGAAGTCTTTTAGGATCTAAAGCACTCTATAAATACTTGGTATTTCTAAGCCTATCATGGCATCTGTTTTACTAACAGTATTGACATATGACACTATGCTAAATAGATTAAAGCTGGGATTTTCAGAGTAGGGCAAGCATGATAGATACAAACTTCCAGCACTTCAAGAGAGCCAAGCACCTACATTCCTTAGGTTAAACTGAAAATTCTAGTCTATAACTTGGGCTGGTTGAATTGATTCCTACTGAATAAATAAGTTGATAAACATTACCCTTTCCTCTGTTTCAAGCAGTTTTAGATTACTACAGTCTAATTCACTATTGATTTTAACAAATTAATTTCCTATGTGTGATTGTTGCAACAATTTAAGTGAATTAACTTCAGGTTATTGCTTGCTTACAACCTATTCCTTTAGAGATCACTTAAATCCTCAATATAGTCTATAAACAATGCACAGACCTTGTGCTGGAGAGGAATGTTTATAAACATTAACGTTTTCCATTACTATATTTTAAACATGAAAGTATATAACATCAGAAGGACTTCTCATCCTACAGAAAACATTACATTAGACCAACCTGTCATCTGTCTGCTAATATTCAAACCCAAATCCATTGAAGAAATGCTCAGTAATAGTTGTATTTACTATACAGCCTGTTAAATTCTACTGCACCTAAACAACACAGCAAGAGATTTATAATAAAGAGAAAAGTAGCATCATTGGACTAACAGTTCTTAATAGGGCATAATCTATTTGTACCTGATTAAATGTGAATTATATCTGTTGTAAGAAAATGTTGGTCACTAGAGAATTGCTACCAAAGAATGTAAGGAAGAATGTAGTTCTCTAATTTTAGAGTCAAATTATAAAATTCAGTTTTAGAGATTTTAGAACCAATTGGAGTAAAGGGAAATATACAACTGCTGGGGGATGCATCTACACATGATATTAATGTGATGCAATAATTTCCAGCGTAGTTTGTGCCAGAGTTTATTGCTCCCAGGTTCAGCATAGACACATTTACCCAGGGGCCTGAAGGTTCAGCTTGCCAGCCTGAAAGCGTTCACCTCTGGCCCAATGTGCTGTGGAGGGGCTGGCTGGAGCATGAGGGTGCTACATTTTAGGACTAGCCAGCAGGCAACACCCTTGTGTCTCAGCCAGCCCTGGTTACCATCTACACTGTGCACTGTAGTGGAGTAAATAACTCTGCCATAGAATAGTACTTGTGTTGGGCAGTACTATCCTATGGCAGAGTGAATTAGTTCACTCCAGCTTAATAGCACTGCTCATATAGACAGTGACATTTTACTGCAGTGCTCCGCAGTAAGCATCTCATGTAGATGCACCCAGGAAGTGAACTCAAATAATGTTGCACAAAGAAAATAGAAAGCAGGAAATAATATTTCTATTCACAGCATTATGTCAAAATGATAAAATCATATTACAGACATGACTTGGTTGACTGTATCTACAAAGTATGAGCATTTAATGATCTGGTAAGGATTTTTTGTTTGGTCTACAGCAGCTTACAGTTGGCTCACAGATGGCTCCTGTCTCAGTTTAGTTTAATCCAATAATGCTGCTTTACTCTGTCCTATACTGCATCTACAAGTGGGCTTCTTGAGTGAAAAATAGTTGCTTCTTCCAGCTAATACTGACATAAGGGACATAACTACATCATTCCTTTTACTCATGATGTGTACATGGCTCTCAAGATCAAAACTGCTGACACCAAGGTAAAGAGAATCAAGTTTGTATTACATTTTAGGTCACTGTATAGTACTTATCGTATTAGTCCATTACATCAGGTATTTAAAAAAGCAATTGCCTTTATTCTAACAATCTATTTCCAGCAAACTGCTCCTGAATAATTAACTGAAAAGTATACTACCACATCATTTATAGTTCTGGTAGTGAGAACACGAGTCTGGTTCGTATGTATCGAATCAAATCCTAAACTCGATCTTACCAGAATTCCATTAAATTTCTTCCATTCTTTCCTTAAACTGTGTTGTTATATAATAACTAACCCTAACAACTTATAATTTATCTCTGGTTTACAAAGAAATTACATATTTAAAAGGTTGGATTTTCAATAAAAAGAAGAAATGCCTGGAAAGTTTAAAATTGTATTTTTTTTTTTAGTTTTCAAAATTATTTTAAAAAATATATAGAATGTGGAATATATCTAGAATTTCCCAAAGAATTTAAACTATTGCAATAATTTATTTAACAGACACTTCTAGCATTCACATACCTTATGTCATAGCTCTTCCCACTTTAAACATAACATATTTATGTATGAATATAAATGCATTCATACACATACCTATCTATATCTATATGCATATATTTGTATGTATATGCATGTGCATACAACAACCTTAACCTCTGACGAACTACCTCATCCCTTAAGCAGTAGCTTGGGATATAAAAAGAGCAAAGGGCAACATTTTAACCATACTGAAATCAATTGAAGTTTGATGACTTGACTGGGACCAGGATTTCACCTAGTATTATTCGAGATAAATAATAATTTGAGATAAATAAATAAATAATAAGATTACACCCTTCTGGCAAAGCTGTTATTTTCACTTAAGTCACAGGTCTCATGAGCTTTATTATGGTACAACTTTACATCAGCACACATCTGAATTTAGCTGCTAAAAGAGGGGTAGAATATAAACATAGAGAACTCCATGGCATGCATACCAATTTAAATAATGCAAACTTAGAATAAGACTCTGTAAAGTTTGTGCTTCAGCTCTGGCAGTGGGGATGTGCTATTTTTTGTTGTATGGTAAGTAGACTTTCAAGTGAGGTTGTGAAGTCAAAAGGTATTAATACATTTAAAACAAAAATGGAGTTCTACTTGGTATGGAACTGATCAAAAGGGACATTTAACCAACTGTGATTTAAAATAGGGTCAAGAGATGGTACCAGGCATTTTAAACTTTCACTCCCCACCTTGCATACAGTTGAAGGAGTCTAACTTGTTGGTGGGTTTGGTAGGTGGCATAGGAATATTTTTATTTTTATCTGGTGCACAAAGTTATAAAGTAGGAATGATCAAACTGTTTTTTCTCTCTGTGTCCTACCATACTATAATAGTTTTGGTAGGAGAAAGCTCCATGCATGAAAGAACATACTTCCTTTTATGCTTCTTTCATGGACTAGCAGAACATAAAACTGAAAAGCAGTCCACTAGGTTCATACTACACTTAGGACTGCTAATATTCTGCAAAGCACTCCGTGCTTTTTATCTCAAACTTTTGTAGATGTTAGGACAGAAGGTATCATTAGGTTATCTAACTTAATCACCTGTGCAACACTGACCATAGTATTCTATCCATTTACCTTTGTCCATTAAATCATGTTTGATGTAAGCGTATCTTCTATAAAGGGTTCTAGTCTTAACTTCTGGACAGGAAGATATGGCAAATCCACCATTTAACTTGGCAATTTATTCCACTGGTTAATCACTATTGCTACTCATATGTACACCCTATTACTAATTTCAGACTCTGGCTATAACATCCACTCTCTTCTTGTGTGTTCTCTACTAGGTTAAAGACCTTGTATTTTCTGCCCAGAAGATACTTAACCAATGTAATCAAGTAGCTCTCAATCTTCTTTTTGGCAGAAGGCATGGTAGTGTGGCACTTTAGACTAGGTAGACTTTACACATACTGCACATTAAGAAGGAAGAAAGTGCTGCAATGTTGTAACTGAAGAGACATTCACAGCAATTAGAGCACTTAAAAAATGGTAGATCATATGCTAAGTTAACCCTAGATGGATGTGTACTAACCTAAAGCACTTTTCTGTTACAATATATTTTTTTTAAATCTGTGCCAGATCCCATTGAGGTTTACCTTAAAGCGTGGTTGCTGCCATCCCAGGTGGCATTGGGCAGGGCTGTGGTCTTGCCTCAGGTACAGCTAACTTGCTCTGGCCAATCCTGGGCTGGTCCTGTCTCCTCAGATTTCACTGACCCTAGTCAGTGACAACCTCTGATTCCAGCCCAGTGCACAGCCTTGCTAGGAGGTGCAGGGGGTGGAAGAAGGGTGGGTGTTTAGTCCCTGCAGCCACCCTGGCCTCATAGTGCACCTCAGCCTAGCCAGGGAGGCTGCACAGGAAGGGCTTTGGGGCCTTTCCCTCCACAGAAACTCAAGCCAGGCAGTGGTAAGTTGTTGCTTGGTGAAGTAGGGCACTGCAGGGAAGAGATCTAGGTTCAGCAGATGTCCCTGCTGAGCAGCACCATGATGCAGCCTGGGCAACGGGGCTTCAGGTAGAGGGATCTGGGGTTTCTCCCCTCTGCCCATAGCTGCTCTAGCCAGCAATGTGCCATGGTGTGGTGGGAGGGGGGCTGCATTGTGAGGGTGGACTGCACAGGAAGGGCTCCAAGTCTCCTTGGCCAGACAGCAGCCCATCCCTGCCTAGTGAGTGGAGGGGCTGCTTGGGAAGGGTTCCAGAGTCTCTCTTCCCATGTCTGCCCCTGCTGGGCCATGCCATAGTGCAGCACAGCACAGCACAGTGAAGCCCAACTGGGGGCTGCAGGGAGAGGAGTTTGGGATTGGCTGACAGTTACCAACTGCTAGAGGGGGCAAGACCCGGGAGAGGGACCACTCAGACAGCCTCCTGAAAGGTGTACGGGAGTGCCCCTGGCAGTGATGGTGAGCAGGTTCTGAGTTCCCCCCTCTCTGAACAGCAAACAACTGTCTGGTACTGTCATGCTCTGTCTCAGTGGTTCTCAAATTTCTTTTTTGTGGGCCACTTGAAAATTGCTGAGGGTCTTGATGGACCACTTAAACTTTTTTTTGTTCTACAATCAAAGCATACGACTTATATTTAATATCACTAATCTTACCTTTCTAATGCAATGGTTGTGCCTGTTTTTTTGAGCAAAGTTCTGGGAATTCGAGTGTAATGTTTGTCAGCTTTAGCCTTAGGTCACCTTTCTGCGGACCACCTGAATGGAGCTTGTGGACCAGTGGTGGTCTGCAGACCACAATTTGAGAACCTCTGCTCTAACTTATAGGACTTAAGTAAAGCACACTAGTTGGAGCACTTCTGCCAGAGGCTTTTTGAATGTCTGTGCCTTAGAAACTTGCAACATTCAGAAAAGCATTAGATTTTGTAGGTGTGACTTCATCAGATGTTATAAATAGATATTCTATATATTATTGGAGGTATAAGAATATACTGTTATAATAAGGTATAAGACTATCCAAGTCCCACCAATGTCAACTGAACTCAGTTGACCCTAGTGATAAATGAGTGTGCTTATCATGTTTTATGAAGGACTCAGCAAATTATAGAATCTCGTCTTTTATTTGTACTCTCCCTAGGTGCCTTTGTATTATTTCTGTTCTTACTTAGTGAAATATGTAAATACAAACAATTGAAAATGTGATTTATTCATGCTTTAGATCATTATTAAAGATACTAAATAAGATAGACATTGATGTTAGATAGTCTACACCCCACACACTTTTAATTAATGCTGTCATTTATCATTAGGCATAGTCTGTGGTACTTCAGCCAAATTTCAAATAAATCAGTGAAAGGAGTAGTGTTATGATTATCGAGAGTTTTTTAACAACTCCATCATTTTGTGACAGCTTTTTTCCTAACTATTATTATGACTCATATAAATGAACATTGTGGAAGTCAGGTGCCCTTTGTACTCTATTTGACACTTCATCATTATTCAAAAAGCATTTCAGATGCACATAAAAATCTTTCTACTGACTTATCTGGACTCTGTCACCTGAGATGAGTATTATTTAGCAAAGTGGGCATGACTTTTTGATTAGTAAAAATTAATCTCAGGTTGTTAATTTGTTGGGAGCACAGCATAACCTAAAAACAATTTTTCAGGCCATCTGAAATATGTGGTGGCTTAATACATTTGGCTCCCTGTCAAATTAAACAGCTGCAATTGTGGTAGATCCCAGGAAGTTTGCACAGAGAAGGGCATGTTGACCATTCTTCCAAAAACAAAGAGTGCCACCTCTGCAATTTACTGTCTGCTGATAATCAGTGCTTCCTGAGATCATTTGGTGACCTGCTAATCCATTCTATGCTGTGGTAATTATTTATCTGCCATTTAGACTGGCTAGTCAGATTTTTAGAATGTACTGCTTGAACTGAAACTTTTGGTTGGGGGAGAGAATTATATCACTTTTCCATACATCTTGAAGGTAGTGCATCCAAGAAATGGATTTATTTATTACAAATAAAATTGTATGGAATTATCATTTTCTTTCCAAGAAAAAAAAGAGTTCTAACTAATAAGTCAGTCGGTAGATAGTCTCTGAGGAGACTAAGAAATGAAAATACAGACTATAGTTTTCATGTTTAATATTAAGTACACAGGTTCTGTTAATAACTAAATTAAACTAGGGAACCATAGCAAAATATATAATCATATTGTAAGCTTTTAACAAAAATATAATTGTATTATTATATTATATAGATTTTATTTTCTATTTTGTTGTACTGTTTTAGCAATATCTGTACAAAATTAAATAAAAGAAAGTTGTGCCACTTGTCAACATCTCTGAAAATATAGTCCCAAATCATCCCTAATATAATTAATTGTATACCTTCAAATAACATATAAATGACAGAATTCAATACTTTTGGTATTGTATCCAGTGACTGTTTAATGTAATAAATGTGAAAAATCGTTAGAGCATTGTCTGGTTCTCAGGTCATCTCCCTTCTTAGATTTATGACCCAGCCATAAGCAACGAGAGTCATTCTCTTCTTTCCCCTGGACAAATTGAGTGTCAACAGGAGTTAGTTCCCCTATCCAAAATATGATCCAGGTGGAAGTGAAGCACTAAAATCCTTTTTTTCCCAATCTAAATCTGTGCTAGGATCTACCCACATATCTTTAGGACAATTGTTTTATCTGATGAGTGGGGATGAAATATAATGACAGATCCAAGGAATGGAAATTATCAGAGGTGTAGTACACTTGTTTGGTGCCCTGGGCAAAGCAAGGTGCGGTGGAGGGGTAGGATAGTTTTACCCAGACTCCTCAAACTGGTAACAGCTGCTATTGCAGCATGGGCTCAGACTGCTGTGGATGGGCATACCAGATACAGCAGCACCATGCTACAGGCTTCCTAGAGGCCACCAGACTGGTATCCCTTCTAAATGGGCACTAGGAGCCAGAGCCTTGTTCACTCACTCCCTTTAGATATGCTACTGATCTATACAAATCTTCAGTTATTTAAAATGAGGTCCATGTCTATACAGTATTCATGACATAATGCTGATATGAATTAATGTTTATGGGCCTCTTAGAAGTGTTTTTTTTCAAGAATTCAGTAATTACAGTACTCAGAACACATAAGCCGACTGTTACCAAATATATAATTTTGAGTTAAAATTGAATCTAAAGGAAATTCAAACCTATTAAGATACTGAAATGCACATTTAAAGTACACAGAACAACTTTAACTCCAGTAATACAATAACACGGTGAGGCAATAAGCATGAAATAACAATTAGTGCATAACAGTGTTTGTAGACCCAGATTAGGTTAAATCGTATGTTAATTCATCCCATCTTGTTTTAACTACAGGACAGAATTAAAGCTGTATACAAATTTTTTAGATGCCTATTTCCATTCCTGAATATATTTGGATTTTTTGTTAATTTAAACTTAATCCTTGCTTTAGGGATAAATGAAACAACCTAGCAATTTTTTACATTTAGGACAGGGCCTAAGGATCTTTGCAATGCAAAATATAGACACTGAGGTCCAGGTTTTATTCTACCTATTAAGCAAGTAAATGCCTTTGAATTCTATTGCATCCTGTTTAAGTCCTGAAAATCTATGAATGCATCCATTCTTGTAACATAAATCATATTGCCCTTAAGACTGAGTCACAAAGAAGTAGTCTGGAGGAGGAGAAACCACTCACCTTTTGCATTAATGGTTTTACAGGGAATTCAGCAGGGTGGAATAGATTTACATGTAGGCACCTAAATCCATTTGTTTACCTAGAAAGTGAAATAGAATCTGGCCCTGAATAAACTGAATTGCTTAATGATTTTTAGGCTGTAGAACTTGTTATATAAACATCAATAACCTGTTTACTGTCTACTTTATTAATATAGACTTTTCTTATAATTTTTAATTTGTAAATTGCCTTGTTTTTTAATTGTACAACTAGCAAAGGTTTGGAAAAGCTGGGCAAAAATAAAACAAGCCTAGAAAATATTTTCATTTAAAGAAATATTAAGATTATTTACTTTTGAAAAAATATAAACAGGGAGGTGCACCTTTTATATAAGGAACATAAAACAATCTGTGATATAGAAAAGGTTGACTTGGAATTTCTCTCTCTTTCACAAAGAAAAATTCAATAAGATTAAGAGTGAGAAGTTAAAGATGATAAAAGTGTGTCATTAAACTGTGGAACTCATTGCCATATAAGACCCCTGAGAACCAGAATTCAGCAGGATTTAAACAAATGGATTTTTATACGGCTATCAAGAATATCTAGGACTATCATAATTAATTACAAATTGTTTTCAGAAGTATGTTAAACCTTGTGCTTCAGGGCTTAAGGCAATCTCTAGCTATTAGAGATTGGGAGGAGAGCTATATTAGGGACAGATTATCCCATAGCTGCCTACTTAAGCGTTCCTCTGAGGCATCTTGTTCTGGCCACTGTTAGAGATACAATATTGGATTAGCTCAACTCCAGATCTGATCCACTATGGTAATTCCTATAGTCGAATTTTTGTTTTTCAATAATGATTCTTTATATGTACGCAAAAAAAAAAATCTAAACTGAATGTTTCCATATGATATTTCTAATTGTTTAAGGATAGGTAGCATAAAACCAGAGCTCGTAATTCTGCCCTCAAGATTTTCTTGTGGCAAATCAGGTTTTTGAATTCATGAAAATGATCATTGAAATGGTTCACTTTCCTCTTGTCAGAGGATGGAAAACGCCAAACGTTACAAAAGTTCAGTGTGTAACTTTGTGACATAATATTGACATTTTCTCTAAGAAAAAAAAAGTGTCTGGATCAAGTGTCAAGCTTAAGGTTTTAGATTTGCTTTTTTAAAGCCACTTTGTTGTCTCATCCTACTCTAGAGCAGTACAAAGCAGCCACATATCATGAAGGCTACATTTCTCATTAGTATGCTTGTTGTGGAGCAGTTTTAGAGAGGAAGGCAGTAGTGAGAAAGGATCAGGACGTGTTACAAGGGGAAGTTGATATCTAAGTGAGGGACTCTAACTCCAGTTTAAAGGTTAACCATTCTTGTTTATGTTGTCATGCTAAGTGTTTTTGTAAGTGAGTGAATCCATTTCTCTCTGAAGAAGGAATGTAGGAAGAAAAAACCTCTCCTTGATGGACGCAGGGATGAGTGAAATATGGAAAACGCTTTGAAGAGATCTGTGAAAACTGCAGCAATAAGAAGACACAGCTCCATGTCAGTGCAACAGTGGAATCCCTAAACTCTGTTAGGCTTTTAATTTTGATAACTGAGTTTGCTGGAACCAGAGATTTAAATAATATCAGTGGCTTCTGGTTTAATACAGAAAGTACAAGAATACACTGATTTGTAATAGATACTGCTGCTAATAACATCGTGTCTGCCCTACTCCTCACTAAGGAGAAAAGGCAAGAAAAAGTAAAAAAGGCTTTTATGACCAATTTTATAGGCAGACAATATGGGAAAGAGTCAATTTTAATAAGAAGTACAAGAAAGAAGGGAAACAAAACGTGGAGCTTTTATTTCTGCAGTTCAGTGTCTTGGTTCATATTGCAAATGAGAAGTATGAACAGAAAAGCTGATAAGAGGATAGTTGTAGACATAAGAGACACCACTTTATAAACACAGCTTCAGGACAATCTAGTTCTCCCTTTAGCAAAAACTATAAAGTAAAGACATATGAAACCATAAAGAAACAGCAGTGTGATTTACTTACTTGTAGCATCGGGGGAGAGTGCCTGAGACAATACTGTCACACTAAACACACAGTTGTTAAAGAAGCAGTTGGACCTAGTTTACATTATAGAACAATATAAATTAGAGCTCAGAATGCCAAAGAAATTTGGAGGGAGAAATGAAAAACTGTGGAAGACATGGCAAATCACTGTGAAATGGATACCAACACTGTGAGGTAAAAGATGCCAAAGAATGAGGCCATGGACAAGGGTTTCTTGGAATATCATCCAGATCATTGAGAGTAATGGGAATTATCCAGAAATTATCCCAAGATGAGGCCCACAGTTGAGCCAGGAAGCAGAATATGCTTCAACCTCCATCTGACAAGTGGACCTGTAGCCACTGTGGGAAAACTTGCTGTTTGCACATCCTTGCACAGCTCTTCTCCCACACCACTGCCAAGCACCCTTAACTGACTGATTTTGTCACATTTCCTTTCATCTGTCAAGAAGTTGGATAGCCATAGGTTTTATTTTTAGAAAGTATGCTCATGATAAGACACTACCTTCGTACACAAGTACGGACCTATGTAGTTAAAACATTAAAATTTATACTGATGCAGCATTCACTGTAGTTCCAAGACAACTGCATATGGTCTAAGAAGACCAATAAGATTTTGTGTGTGTCTAATAACATTACATTAGATGAGTTACATGAATAACATAAGAACTAACAACTCCACTAGCAAGGTTACCACTCTTTCATAACTGTACCTTGGGGAGGAACAGGAATGAAACAATAGCCAAAACCAAACAATACTATATATTTTGGCAGGGTTCATAAAGCTATTAAGGGAGAGCAAAATGAAATGGGTGTTATCAAGAACAGGAAGAAGGTAGGGTAGATTTGCATCTTTTAGAGAGATATGTAGCATAAGCTCTCATGAGCTCAAGATCACTTCATCAGATGCTGTGGAAGGACATGAATAGAGCAGTGTATAAAATGGAGAGAGTGATTTGACTACAGAAGGGAGGGAGGGGAGAAAGAAAGAGAGGACAGTACTGAGAGAGGCAAACAAGCAAGCAAGCAATAAATCCATATTAACAAAGGGCACAGACCAAAGTTATATTTATCATGCATTCAGCTCCCTAAAAGCATTCTACAGCCATTCCATGACACACATGCACAGTTGCAGAGCACTTTAAAAGTGACCAATCACATGACAAATTAACTGTCATCTAATGAGGAATCAGATGATAGTGCTTCATTTTGGAACACCTTAGGGAGCTTCTATTCCCTGGGGTCAATCTGTTGAGTGATCAGGGCTGGCTGACCCCTCCCAGCCCCCCAGTAGTATCTGCAGGAAGGGAAGGGAGAGGAGAGTGAGAGTGAGCTTTGGGCTGGGGTTCGCCTGGCCTCAGCTGAAGTGGGGCAGATGGATTGAAGGTCCCCTGCCTCACAGCCCCCCAGATCTTACCTTCCAGCTCAAGTCAGGCAAACCCCAGCCTGCAGCTCACTCCCCCTCCCTTCTCCCCACCTCCCTTTCTGCAGACAGTGCTGACATTGGGAGGGGGCAGTACTAAGGAAGAGAGGCTGCAGGTAGCTCCTCAGGATTGATCACCTCCAAAGCTAGATTCCTCCCCTGACCCAATCAGCAAACATCTCTTGGGCTGGAGAGGAAGGGGGAAGCACTCTAACTCGTGGTGCTTTGTGTAAAGTGCCGTGAGTTAGAGTGGAGGCCTGCACATCTGCCAGCACTCAAAAAAAATCACAAAACTTAATCCAGGTAAATCCATGGTAATGTCATCAATCTATCCAACCACACTCTCATGCCAGCTGAGGTGTCTGTACTATCTTCTGGTCCTTCTTTCTGCCCTACTACATAACTGAATCAGGTGCAACTGTATGGAGACCTCAAATCTTTTTTCTGCCCCCCATGCTTTATTAAATATTTCCATACAAGAAGCCATACAACAATAAACCCAACACAGACTGAACACGTACGCAGAGCA
This sequence comes from Caiman crocodilus, assembly GCA_030014935.1. Lineage (NCBI taxonomy): Eukaryota > Metazoa > Chordata > Crocodylia > Alligatoridae > Caiman > Caiman crocodilus. Next base: position 100,929,112 of record JAGPOW010003642.1, on the reverse strand, counting down.
AGAAGAAAGACAGCTCCTGGACTCCATCTGAAGGCTGCAGCCCTGGTTTGGATCTGTATAAAAATTGCTTCTGCCTCCTTGCCTCCTCTGAGGCTGCATCTACATGAGATAGTGCTTGCACAGTTGTTACTGTGCAGTCGTTTAGTACTTGTCATCTAGTTCACAAGTACTAAATAACTGCACAGTACATCCTCGGATGGCTTCTTGGTGATGCTAACTATGCAGTAGCTCATTACTGTGCAAGCATCATGTCATGTTTTGTGCCATGCGACGCTACTATGCAGTAGTAATGAGCTATCGCGCAGTAGTAACAAACTACTGTGCAGTCAGCATTTCATGTAGATGCGGCTGAGGCTGCCAAAAAACAACACCACTTATGTTACAACCTCAGTCCTGCAGGACAAATAGTCATACTCAGCCATAAAAACAACCTGGATATTATTATGCAACAGGCTGATAAAGGGATCTATAGAAAATAAATTTTTCTACTTATCATGTACAAAACAGCATACATACAGGAAGTCAAGAGACAACTTTACAACAGATAGTTTTATAAACTTCTGACTGAGGACCCCACAGAGCAATGCTAGGATGAACTAGATAGACTATTAAAGGATCTACCTTAGCAAACACAGGATAGGACTACTGCTTCTACCTCCTGGGAGCCAAGACCTGACGACTTTTACTTATTATCCAAGATCCACAGACCTGAGAACCCAGGATTCCCCACCATCTCTTGTGTTAGCACCATGACAAAGGGAGTTTCTGGGTATGTTGACTCTGTTGTGTGCCACCAGAGCTGCTAGCTACTTGAAAGAGACCACATATTTCTTAAAGAAATTGAACACCAGATTGGATTAACACCAATCTGACAGAAGCTCCAAAAAGACACAAAGGTCTGTGGCAGAATACTTAACCCAACTTGGATTGATCTCAGAGTAGCTGTTCTTAGGCAGAAAAACTTTAAAAAACAATTTGAACAGTAAATTGAGGAACAAGAAATCATCCACAGTGGATTGGGTGAAGTATGATTAAACAGAGACTATGGATTCTTATCCCATTACCTGGATTCATTTTTGTGACTCTTTTTTTCCTAAGGCCTTATTGCTTGCTTGCTTGCCTCTCCCAGCTTTGCCCCTCTTCCCCTTTCCCTTCCTTCCCTTCCTGCCTTTTACATTCAAATTACTACCTCCATTTTATACACTGTTCTATGCAATGTGTCCTTGCACAGCACCTTTTTTACCTCATGAAAGTTTATGCTATGTATATCTCGGATTTAGTTAGTATATAAAGTGCAAATATTACAGATTTCTGCCTGACTTCAAGCTAACATAGATAACTGTTTCACTATCAAAAACTCCCTTTTGATAATGAAGCCATCCCCACATCTTCAGAGATCACTTGAGAAAATAAAGAGAATATAAATTAAGTAAAAAAGAAAATAAGATTTAAAAAGAGTAGAAGATGCAGAGTCTATTTCTTCAGATAAAAGAACCTATATGTTGGTATACAAGACAACTCTGGTACCAAAGCTCCATAGAAAAATTAATATGTATGTGTACCTTACACAATTTAATAAAATATGTGCAAAAAAGATGTACGTTTTTTGTGGATAAATAGACATTGGCCCAATCAATAGAAATCAAAGTATTGTCAGAGTTAGCTGCTACAGCAAGATTTTGGCAAATCTTCCTGACTAAAGAATCTGCCTCATTAACTTTGTTTATCAGCTCATTTGGAAGTTACTGTTTCACTCAGCCTCCATTCAACATATCCTTAGCAGCAGAACGTTATCAAAATATAATGTTTCTCATTGTGACCTGGTTGCCTTCTCTCTTTTACCATATAGATACTATATTAACAGCAGCAATAAAAATAAACATGAATGACCTTATTTTACATGCTTTCAATAAATTGGCCTCACTCTGAATGGAAAACATGAATCTGGATAGAAGATGAAATTGATAGGACACATAATTAGCAGATGGAGAATTCAACTTGGCTCAGTCTCTGAGATGTTTCTTCTGTGAGAAGTCTCTTGAGTATGGCAGAACATTTTAGCTCATCTAACAAAACTCTTAAGAGAGCTCCTTAATGGCCAAAACCTTTGAATCGGGGGAAGCCCACAACAAAACACATTAAAAAATAAAGAACTAATGGCATCTCTACATGTTTTGGTACAATTCCCAGTAAACTATCTAGCAACGTTAGCCATGGCTGCATCTTCATATGTTCTAGGACCTGGTTCACATAAAAAAGCCAGAAGGAGACCTGTGACCTGTTGCATTAGCATCAAGAAGCCTCACAGACACCATCAGCCACATATACAAATGGAAAAGGAAATTGCAGTGGTCAGTTGGGCTTTGGAAAGGCTCACCGCATATTTATGGAGCCTGGATTTTAACTAGAAACAGACCACAAGTCCATTTGATACTGTTGGGTTAAAAACCACAGGCTGATCTTCTATGCAGGATTCAATGGATTCTCACTACAACTGATGAGACTTACCTCTATTACTGAACACCTACCGAGAAGAGCACGTATGGCAGTACTATCCACAACCTTGATGAAGCAGTTATCAAAGGGAGAAAAAAAAGTTGCTTTAGAAAAAGATGTTAAAGCTTACTATGAACTTACCTTGGCAGCAAGCCCAAAATTTGCCAGTCAACTTAGCAGATAAGTAATGAAAAACTGTCAGCTGAGACTTGCCAGAAAAACTGTTAGCTCTGCCACAGGATTTCCAATAGAGCTACTATGATACTGGCAGGTCTGAAATGATGTTCACATGACCAGTGATCTGCTTCTCAAAATTTGATTCATTTTGATTCCTACAGGCCTTCTATAAAAGATGCTCTCTAAAATTCAGGAGGGAGTATGTGAAGATAATAATCTGCTGGGTGCTCTAGCCCAAGCAAGCCAATTCAGACTGTAGAAACCTGGCAGGAAAGCAATAAGTTAACTTCCCCCACCCAAAAAATAAATACATAAATAAATACAAATAAACAGTCATTAGAATCATTCATCTCTGCAAAACTACCTGAAAGACCTTAGCAGCAGAAGGCAACAGCTCTGTTTTTCTGGAAAGGGCACACGCATACATACCCACATGTTCACATTACTGTGCAGTTGGTTCTCTGGATGATGACTTGCCTCTGCTTCACTCTTCCTCGGTATGTGCTGATAAGAAACTTAAGTCATATTAGTAAGAAAGAGTTTGCAATGCTTTCTTACTCAATAATACACCACTATGTATTCCTGAAACATTCCTAGTGTTAGCAATGGAAAAGAGGAGAACAGTGCAGGGTTTTAAAAAGACTTCTGCAAAATATTAGCTCACTCATCTATAATACTATTGGAATATGTCCAGCAAAACTTCAAATGGAAAGAAGGTTAAGGACACCTCTATCCTATTCTGATTTATCTTAAAGCTGCTTAATGAAATAAATGCCAAATAAAATTTGGCAAAAATAAAATTTCAGTTTTCAGCAAAGAACAAAACTACTACCCAAGCTGAGACCAGAGACCAGAGTATAGCTGAAAAGCTCCCAAACATCTGAAACTATTTGGAATTTGTCAGAAACTCCTAGACCTATCTCGCAGAGTTTAAAAAGGATGTCTACAGAGGAATGAGGTCCATATTCAACATTTCCCAGCACATTGAGGACAGGGTCAGGGCTGTCAGGAGATGAATTCCCTATGAATGGAATGGAGAGATATAGCTAGCAATGTGTTAACTTATGCTTTTCCAAACAAGTTAGCCTCTAAGTGCCACTCTGCTCTGCTTTCTGCCTTCTAAGAGACTGAAATTCAAATGAAAGTGAATTTCACATGAGAATTCAACAGAAATAAGAACATAGGCCAGAGCTGTCCAACTAGCAGCCCGAGGATGCATGCGGATTATGAGAGGTTAACTTGGGGCTCCCAGGCTCCCATTGCTCTACTACTGCTGCTGCTGGAATCTCTGGATTCCCTCTTCTTTCTCCAGCTCCTGCTTTCTTCCTTACTACAGAGGCAGGGCAGGGCAGCATTTGATAACATAATGCCTGATGGTAGTTGTAAAGGGGATGGTGATAAACCATCTTCTGTGTCTGTAAGGGAAAGGACAGGAAGTAATGCTCTTAAACTGCAACAAGAGAAACTTAGGTTCTGTCCTAGAAAGAACTTTCCCAATATGAGCCTGGTTGAGTATTGGAACAGATTACCTAGAGGTGCTCTGTCTGGGGCCTCCATCTTTGGACAGTTATAGGAGCAGGTTAGGCAAACACTTGAACAATATTATTTAAACAGTGATGATTTTGCCTTGAGCAAGGAGTTGGACTATGTGACCAGTGGAGCCTTATTTTTCTATGATTCTATGAATAGCTGGTCTGAAGGCATACAGCAAAAAAGAAAGTATTCTACAATATATAGTTTATATTAAAAATGAAGGGAAAGGTACAGAAATGTTTAGAGTCAGTTTCTTTCAAGCCCTCTTCAACAAACATTTTATCTCATAGCACGGCCTTTATGCAAGGTGATCTCAAAAATCCTGTCCAAGTATTCTACTTTAAACATAAATAATAATATTGTTACTATGATCAATTTTCATTCTGTAATTTTAGTATGTTTGTATAGGACCTTTCTGACCAATGCAGATAAGGCAATAGGTTTCATTTAATTTCTTCTTTACAGGCTGTTTTGCTGAATCTATTGATATGCACGATAGTTTTCTACACTGTGTATTATGTGGTCCTTAGCATTTGTTTTGCAGCATTCAGGTAAGATTTTCTTTATTAATATGACTGAACATAAACGGTATTTCAAATGGTGTATTGTCTGATAGAAAGGAGGAGAAGTCATCCAAAATAGGATTGCTATTTACATTAGAGTACCTGTCCCTCCCTTGAAACAAACAAATTAGCCCTTCAATTCAGAAATTTGTATTCTCTGCTAGTTTTGCTTATGCTTCATAATTCTTGATGAAATCAGTTCATACGCACAAAAATACCAACTGAGTAAAAGGGAAGAGAAACCAGCTTTAAAAAGAAGGTTTTAAATGAGGCAGAAAGATAAGCTGATTGCTTCAGAAAGACATTTAGGTGTGTAGAGTCAAGAAATCCTCACTTTTATTTGTAAGTGGCAATCACAGATACAGACACGGCTATGACACATAATGAAGTTAAGGAAACTTGTAAAATCCTCTTCTCAGGATATGGAATTTAGAAACTTGCTTAAATAGCTCTTGTGCAAGCTACAGTACGCAATGTAATTAAAACATTAATTTGTGGTCACATCTATAAAGTTTTATGTGTTACCTTTGTTAAACATTTTCTTTCAACTCTCACAGATTGAAAATCTTGGATGGATGGGCACCTTTTGACTTTAAGACAAATCCCTCATGGATTAACCCAAATTACTTAGGTAACTTGTTTTGCTTCTCAGTTTTTATGGAACCAGGAAAATAGGCTGGTTGTGGACATACTTGTCATCCCTGTGAATACATTTTAATACTGCCACCTGGGTTTAAATAAGCTCATTGACTTTTTGATCAGCTAGCATTTAACTGTTTGCTCATCTCCTTTGAACTCTTCAAGAGGATGTCATTTTATAAATCAATACAATAATTACTTATCACCTCAGTAATGCATAGCTATTCCCAAACTCTCTTTTCAATGTCACATCTCTCCACTGGACTACTTCACTATGAACAGCAAACATTCATCTTTATTACTTCATCTTCATTATAAATCAATTATTTTTTCTCTGTAATATTGTTGAGTCTAATCTCCCTACTGCAGCAAACTTTCCTATTATTCACATCAGATTCATATTTTAATATGGCCTTATGAATAACCCAGAGTCATAACAAAGAGTTGGGTGTCTAGGGCAGTGGCAAATTCTGGCTGCTGTTATTCCACTGATACATTTGTGTAACTGTGGTGACAGCTGATATTTGTCATCCCTCCCCCACCTTTAGTCCGTGCCTAGCATGACTGCCCTGGTCCCCCATCATAGTTACCTTATTGGAATAATAGCCCAAATCCTGAACTCTTTACTCAGTTTGTACTCGTGCACGTCCTTTATTGACTTCACTGGCACTTTTATCTGGGCAATAAGTGAATGCAGAGCTGTGACTTGAGGTTTGGATCCATTGCCAGTTCAATGCACTACTGAAAAGGGTATGGTTTGCACTAGTTTAAATCCCTTTACATATCTGTACAAAATCATTAAAATGTGACCCTTTCCAAAACTATTACTATTTTCTTGTAGGGAAAAAGAAAGAAGCATTTACATAAATTAAGCTTCAGCAGGTTTGTAATCTATGTTGTAAAGGAAAACCACATCAGCAGGAATTGGAGCTGTTCAAATGTAAATTGTTTAGATCATCATCTTAAACACATACAGGAATAGAAAAAGCAGTGATATTTGCTACAGTGCCATTCTGATTTGGTTTTAGAGGAAAAAAGAACATTTCAATTAGGCTAGCAGAAAAATGACATTACTAAAAAAAATTTAGAACTTACACAATTAGAATTAGTTTGCAAATTACTAATGCACCTGCTGCATCTCAACATGATCAATAGGATTTATATTTAAATTATGACATTATAGGTTGCCACATGACAACAATATATGAGGTACTAAACAAGACATATTGAAGGCATGGGGAAGAATTCTGTTTCACCAAGTGGATAACCAAAGTATAATTTGCAACCAACTCTGAGTTACTCAGCTGAAGTTTAGTTCCATTACTTTCTCCAAGTCAGTGCCCCTATTATAGGCATAGGACTGGCCTCAAGAGACACACAGGTCTCTATCTATTCAGTAACAGGGGACCTTATGCACCCTAAAAGGGAAACAGAATGACTCCTACTCTTGAGTCCGGTAAGTCAGAGTTGGTCACAAGCTGCACTTTGCCTATCCAGAAGGTCAAGCAGAATTATGCCCGTTGTTTCTGTCTCTTTGGTTTTTAAGAATTATCATTGACTCATTACAAACTGGTGGCACAATATGGCTCATTATATTGCACACAAGACAGGAGGTGTACTACTCAACCACTGAGAAAAAGAACTGGTTTATCAGCTGCTCTGTCTGGGCATGTCTACAAGTGATGCCATGTCACGATAGCAGTGCACTATGGCAATGTAGCATCAGTGGGCACAAGCCATGATGCTACAACTATGTCACTGTAGTGACATGCTCCCTCAGTATCGCACATAACTACAGCAAAGTAATAACAGTATGGGCTGTTATTACACCATCATTTAGCACTTTCAAAAGAAAATACGAAATGACAGCATGGTAACAATTACATCATAGGGGCACAACTCATACAGTGCATGTCTACACATGCAAATGCTGCAGCATGGGTTTACCCCAGAGTAATTTACTCCAGATTTGCTCTGGAGTAAACAGACCCTGGGCAGGTGTCTACACGTGTGTGCATTTGGGAGTAGATTTTCTCCCACCCAGTTCTGCCCTCCTACAGCAGTCAGGGGGAGCTCTAGCCCCCCGGGTGCTAACCTAGGATCTGGCAGGGAGCATGGGGCCAGGAGACAGCTGTCTCCTGGCAGGGATTGAGAGATTGCTCCATGCTCCCAGGAGCTGCCTGCTGCTGGGGCGGGCTTTGGTGGTGCATCCCCGGTGGGGATAATGTTCCTCTGCCACAGCAGCAGGAAGCTCTCAGCCCTGGCTCCCCAGTTAGCTTCACCAGCAGATTGGGGTGGGGGGCTGGAACCTGCCCCTGTCCTCAGCAATTTCCAAGTCCCATGCCTCAATCTCCCAATCAGAACAAAGGGCTCAGAAAAAGCTGTGAGTCTGGGACCCGCCCCAGACTGGGTCAGTTCCCAGCCAGTCCCAGGCTGCACAGGGAAGTCTGCACATGCAGCCCAAAACAGGCTGGGAACTGCCTGAAATGGGACAGCCCCCGGCCTGCTCCAGGCTGTATGTGCAGACTTCCCTGTGCAGCTTGCAACTGGTCAGGAACTGTCCCGGCCTGGGGCAGATCCCAGTTAGCTTCAGGCTAGGAGGGGTACTCTCCCCATGCAATGGGTCAATCCTGGCCCAGCTCTACAATTACGATCATGGAGCAGGGGTTGGGAGCTCCCTGCTAGTAAGGCAAAGAAACAAGCTGCCTGGGCTCTGGTGGTGGAGCCTGCCCCTGAGCAGGCAGTTCCCAGGGGCAGGGAGCAATCTCCTACCCCCTGATGCCTGGCTGACCAGGAGCAAATTTGCTCCCGGTTGACTGTCTACATATGCCTTACTGTACAGTAATTATTTGGCAGTTAATTTACTATTTGTATTTGTATTTGCAAATTATCTGCTGAGTAGAGCAAATCACTGCACAATAAGGATCTACACGTGTAGGTGGTGATGCTTACTATGCAGTAAATTGCTCTACTGCACAGTAAAACATTTTGTGTAGATGCGCTGTCATTATAGCTATTCAGGAAACACAAAATCCTCCTATTTTGGTTTTGATATACCATAGAGAAGTAGATGCAGCTTGATGCCTGTGTATCAAGGCTGAGGGAAGATGTGCTTATATAGCATGCAAATTCCACAGGGGTGGCTTGTGCTAGTCCTTTGGATTCTCTGCTTCATTTACACTCTGTTCTTCATGTCTGTTCTTTATAACCATCTGCCATACAAGAAAAATAATGCAATTGAATGTAACAGAGAAAAGTATATTGAGATACCCTACCGGCCCAGGCACAGGTCAATATTAACCACAGGATACTACTGTTTGATAACTATTTAGTACCATCTGTGAGGTATGTAGATAGTATAAGTCAGAGGTGGGCAAAATGATGGATCTGGCAGACAGCCAAACTCCATTACCCAGCAGCCTTTGCTTGCATAGCTGTGGCCAGTTTCCATGGAGACCCTAGCAGCAGCAGAGCTGTGACAGCATGAGCCAGAATGTCCATGGAGACTGGCCCCAACAGCACTGGCAGGGCAGCAGCACTGGCAGAGTGGGGAGCTGCTCTAGGGCTGGGCTGGGATCTTGCAGCAGTGACAGAATGGTCCAGAGCCAGGACAGAGCCACAATTCCCTGACTGCATGCCCTTACAGCTGTGCCCTGGATCCAAACCATGCTGTCACTGATGCAAGATCCCAGCCTGGCCCTAGAGCAGCTCCCCACCCAGCTGCATACCCTGCCAGTGCTGCTGGGGCCAGTCTTTGTGGACATCCTGGCCTGTGCTATCACAGCTCTGCTGCTGCTGAGGTCTCCATGTGTTGAGCCCCAGTCCAAATCTGGGTCCGTGCCCAGTATGCAAAAGCCAATACGAATACCAGGGGTGGACGTTTGAAAGAAAAGAGTTTTATTGCCAGCAATAAAGGTGCAAGGTAACAAGCACACCAAACACTATTTTTAAGCATTTTTTATACAGAAATTTTTAAAGGCTAGCAAGCATACTATTCAATGATTGGTTACAGGTGAATGATGCGAGGAGTCCTCTACTGAGCATGTCTCTATACCTGTGTTTTAACCATGTACCTCATTTTCATACATGTATGTTTTATTAGCATACTTATTCTCCACCTAGGGGTGTGTTTTTTAGTATTATAATGAGCCCTTTCATCTATTTTCTTGTGTATCTTTTTATTTTTTTTCAAGGCCCCTTGCCTGTTACACTCACCTTCTTCTTATCACTGCAGATGGGCATTTTTCACATAACAGTCTCACAGCCTCTGCTTTTATTATGTCTTGGGAAGATGGTTCGAGGCTGTTCCCAACACATGGAAACCAGTGCACTCATCTGGCTTTGAACACCGGCTTGTGTGGGGCCTTGGCCTGTGCTGTAGAAGGCGCATGCTCTCTGGCTTTGTGAGTACCCCGAGGTGGGCCTCAGTCATCCCTCTGGCCTCCCCTGAACTGGCCTGTCACGTCTTTGGATGTTACTTCAGTGGTGGGGATAGCCTCGAAGGACCCCTCAGGGATGACCACTCCACTCATGGGATGTCTGTGGGGCTCCACCTCCCCTATACCTTAACCTTACGCCAACTGCTGCTGGAGTGCCAGGCCTTAACATGGTCTTCTCCCTTCAGTGGATGTTCCTTGTGCCTGACTGTGTTCCTCTCTCCTCCTTGAGGATCTTTGGCTCTTTCTGGTGCTATGCCCAAGGCCCCTTTGAGCCTGTCGGCTCTATTCCTGGGGTCAGCATGGGTTCCCCTGTCAAGCAGGGTAATGAAATGAAATAAAATGAAGAAAAGAAAGGAAAAAGAACCCCCAAAGGGTCTTCCTGTCTGGTGTCCTACCAGCTTGTTCTTTCCTCACTCCTGCCTATGCTGACAGTACTCCCCCGATGCTGATCCTGTGGGGTACCTCTCCCCTTTCCACTCCCAGCTCAGCTCCCCGACCTGGTACCTGTGAGTGTTCAAGTAAAAACCCTTTGGCTTCCTCAAGATAGGTCTCAACCTGTTCTTCTGGGTTGCCGTGCTGGACACTCCATTGTTCATAACCTCCATCGCTGAACATCTTCAGAGGCACAAGGGGAAAGTCACCCCCAACACTCCTCCCCTCATGGGGTCCTGTCTCAGTCCCCTTGGTGTGAGGGAGCCTTGTTGCCCCTTGTAACGGGTCGCCCTCCCCAGCGCCATCTTCCCGGTCATCCGCGCCTTCTGTGGGGTGCCCTTGGAGTCCTCTTGGACTTCTGCTGTCCCGCTCTAATCTTGTCTGCCACGTCTTGATGGAATTAGTATGCGAGCGGGAGACTGCCGATTATATTGGGTATGTTGGGGTCTCTCCTATAAGGTTCTGACCCCTTTTTTCTCTAGCTAGACCACTCCATCCAAACCTACCAAATAGGGTTAGACTCCAAGGCTCTAGCACTTCCTTCTAGTGTCTGGAAGCTCTTGGCCTCTTTTCTGGTTCCCTTCTAAGGTATGACACCCCCTGGCCCAGTGGCACACGTGCTGGCCCACATTCAAAGGGGGCACAGGTTCAAAACCCGGGCGCAACTCCACCCGTCCAAACAACAGAAAAAACACACACCTGCATGGGGGCTTCTCAGCAATGCACCCTTCTCTGGGGCTCACCACAATGCTGCCCCCTTCTTCAGGGCTCACCATGCCCATACTGGAGCTTCTCAGCAATTCCCCCTCTCTGGGGCTTCTCAACTGCCCCTTTATGGGGCTGGGGTCTGTGCACCCTGAATGCTGTGCCCTCACTGCTGCTGGGGCCCCCACACTGCTGTGAGTCCCCTATGAGGCCTCCTCCAACCCCTAATAGCTTCACCCAAACCACCAGTAACAAACAGCAACACAAACACAAGTCCCTGGGCTATAACACAAAAACTTAAGCCACCTGGCTCTAACCCCGCTCAAGCCTACTGGGGGTATGTCATCCTGAAGCAGGGTTAGACACTGCTTCTGCATTCAGGCTGCTCCTCCCTTCCATGAGAGAGTTCCTTCCTTCTTAGCTGCTGGCAGGGAACAGCCCCCTTGGCCTCAGTTCTGGTGTTTAAATGAGAGCTAGGCCCTCCCCTTCCAGTCAGCTGACCACTAGCAGGTGGGGGACACTGGCTCCCTCTGGTTGTCCTGGTAACCAGCACCTGAACGGCTACTCTGGCTCTCCCAGTAGCAGGCACCTTAGTGTCCTGCTACATCCCTACTGTCGCCTGTTGCCCGGGCATTCCCTGTTCATGCCATCTCTGCCCGATACTGGCACAGAGAGCCTCCACCTCCTCTCTCACTCTCCCTGCCTCACTGCCAGTGCCCACTTTTATCTCTGCTGGCCGGCACATCTCTGTGACCTCACCTGTCGGCTTTAATCATACAAAAGCACAGCTTGTGAACCACATGGACTCTTCTTCTCATCCTTCCTGTCTTGTTTTTCCTGCAAGTAAGTGGGTTTTTTGTGTTCCTTTCTTTATTTCACAATTTTTTTCTGTGCTGCGCCTCTCAGGTGGGACTACCCGATTCCTTTTCTCTGTCACCCTGAGACACCAGGCCACAGTGAAATGGGCGGGGGTTGCTGGGAAATGGAGTCCACTCTGGGCCAGATTTTGTCCCTTTCCCCCAGTATAAGTGCACTTCCTTGTTGCACCTGCTCTGGGTTATAGAGAGGACATTGGTTACCAGCTTTATTAATCCTAGGCCCTTTTCTTCAATCTACAGTGTAATGCAACATACACACTGAGGTTCCCCTCAGGCAAATTTTTGTGACCAAGCTGTAAATAATTGAAAACAAATTTTAAATGGAAACATTAGCAGACCACTTGACCTTGCTGAAAAATAATCTACCCTCAATTTTACCTTTGAAAGCTTAACTGCCTATTTCTATTAATTACATGTATGGGAACAAACTTTCCAAAACATTTGTTTATACTAGTAAATACCCTGTTTTTATTTACAGTTCTTCTAGTTTCATTGGAAATTACCTACTTTATTTGTGGATTGCTGTTTGCCTTGGTTGTGGAAGAATGGGTTTGGGATTACGCTATAACAGTTACTGTTATTCATATCATCATAACATCATTTGGTAAGCAAGGATAATATTAAATAAATGTACTGTACTGTAAACTGAGCAGGACTGATCAAACATTTTTCCTCTAATTTATTCTTGGACTAATGTTGGCACTTTATCAAATTCAATAAATATTAATTTCTCCTCTTCCATCTTGTATGCAATATACTGCCATTTAAAACACAATGACACTTTGTTGCAACAATTTCTAAATGGCAATAATCTAGCATTGTATTTAAGAGGTTTCATTTGTAACATGCCAGAGACATCATTTGAGGAAAAGAGGTGGTTTCAGCAACAGGGAGTTGTGCACCTCTTGTAAAACAAGTAACTATTGTCAATGTCCTGACCCTTCAAGGCTCCAACATAAGCACCTAAGCCAAAATTCAATGTAAAACAAAGCCTGCTTCAGCAGCAAAATGTCTAAGTTAAAGATAATTTCAGCCAAACCTCAAAGAGGAAAATAAAGCATTTGATCAGATCTGGCATCTTCTCACATAGCAAGAAAGAAAGGAAAAGAAGGAAGCAAGCAAGCAAGCAAGCAAGAGTTGTCTACAGCAAATGAAGCTCATCATCAGTTTTTGCCAACAACCCCTGCTAATCCCACTATGCTGTTTACCAGAGTTCTGGGATGACTGATTGGGGGAGATGTTTTATCCCTATTTCTGCCTATTTAACCCTAAGTCAATGTTATATTATTCTGCTTCATGACAGTTCCTCCTATGCTTTCTGGTCCTATTCCCTGGTCCTATTAAGTATCCAAAGGGGTAGAATTTCTGCCTTACTCATGAAAGGAAGGTAAATAAATAGAGATATTAGAACAAGCAGCAGCTCTGCAGAAAAGGACCTGGGGCTTAGAGTGGAAAATAAGCTGAATATGAGCCAACAGTGTGACCTTGTTGTGAAGAAGGCTAATGGCATACTGGGCTGCATTAATAGGAGTGCTGCCAGCAGATCAAGGGAAATTATTGTTCCCCTCTATTCAACACTGATGAGGCCACTTCTGCAGTACTGTGTCCAGGTTGGGTCCCCCACTGCAGTAAGGATGGGAACAAGTTGTAGAGAATCCAGCATAAAGCAATGTAAATGGTTAGGGATCTGGGGAACATGACTTATAAGAAGAGACAGAGGGAACTGGGCTTATTTAGTCTGGAGAAGAGAAGACTGAGAGGTAGCCTCTAACTACCTGAGGCTCAGTTCCAAAGAGGATGGACTGTTCTTAGTGATGGCAGATGGCAAAACAAGGAGCAATGGTCTCAAGTTGTAGCAGAGAAATTTTAGGGTAGATATGAGGAAAAACTTTCTCATGAGGAGGGTAGTCAAGCACTAGAACAGATTACCCAGAGAGGTTGTGGAATCTCCATCCTTGGAGGTTTTTAAGACCTGGCTAGACAAAGTCTTGGCTGGGATGATGCAGTTGGGGGTGGTCCTGCTTTGAGCAGGGGGTTGAACTAGATGACCTCCTCAGGTGCCTTACAACTCTCATTTTCTCTGATTTTATGAATTTCCTGATACAGGGCTTAAAATGGCTGATCCTGCTCTGAGTTCAGTTTAGGATATTCTCCCTAACTCCTAATCTCCCTATATTTTAGGAAGCTGGGATACATTTTTTCCTGTATAGCATTTTATATCATCATGTCGGTTTATGTTCCTGTTATTCCTTTCCAATTCCTTTTTCCCTCTTTAGAAACAGTTATTTTAGGAGAAAGACTATTTTTTTCACATGTGAGATGATCTTTGAGAAGTTTTCAGTGTACCTTTTTTTACCTTGTAGTTATGTCTGAATTCCCTCTGATGTTGCACTGGTGGCTGGCATTAGGTATGTATGAATTACTGACTTCTTAAATTGCTTGGAACCTAGTATTTGTAGTTGAGAAATCATCCCCTCAGTAAATTGTAGTATTGTGAGTACAACAAACAGTTAAACACAAGTGAGATGGTAACATTTGTACGTGTGCTACTCTCTACCCAATTCAATTTATACAAAAGAACACAGTGAAGAAGACATTTGAGATGTCTTATACTTGTTATGCTCTAAGAATAAATCTTGCTTACCTTATCAGTGTTAGCAGTCCAATTGTAGTTACTGATTTTGGTAAGGTGGCCCTGACTTGAATCTTGGCTTACATTTTTTTTCATTGAAAGTAACAGTAAAGCTCCAATTAGGGAATTAGAGATCTCTGGCCTGTTTTTGGAAATACATTACTTTGATATTTAGAGGGAAAAATTGCAGAAGCCAGTTAACAAGTATTCAGGGCCATGCAGAAATCCTCAAAGATAGATAGACGCACACAAGCAAAATCCTTGATCTTGTAGCTGGTCCTGAGTTGGCAGACACAGATGCCCAGGCCCAGGCTGGTGGAGGATTGAGCTGAAGGAATCATTTAAAAATCCTCATTTTGTGAGTTGAAGAGAAAAAATAACATTTTCAAAATGGGAAAAAAATAAATCAAATCAAATCCCTAGCTACATTTCGTTGGTGTTATACAGAAAAGAGTAACAAAAACTATTATTCTGTGTCTCTATTATGCTGTGTTCTATGTAGGATTGGTTTAAATACTGTTGTAATGTTTACATACCACAACTAAAATTAACATGAAATATTTTTATGTTTCTTTTCAGGAGCTGGCTTAATTTCGATGATTTGTGGAGGAGAGATTTTGGCATACTGTGTGTTCAAAGACAACTTCATTTACCCAATTCTGGATGATTTTTGAAAAGCAAAAATGGAAATTTGTATTGGGGTCTATATTATTTCTATTTTCTAATTTACATCACAATCAAATGAGAGATACTGTCAAGATTGTAAGCATGCTGTCCCCTTTGTTGCCTACATCTGTTTACAAAATGCATGTAATTAGTTTTAGCTGTTTTGGGTGGATATTTTCCCTTAAGCAAATAGTTAAAGATGCTCTCCATTTCTTAAAACAAACAAACCAAAAGGAAGAGCAATGGCATTGGAACAGTCCTCATGCATAATCCTAAAGCAAAGCACTGCGTGAGCAATGGGGAGAGAAACATTTCAATTCAAACATTCAGAGGCTTTATAAACACACATTTCTTGGGTCAGAATCTGGTCCTCTCACTAGAGTTGCTTTGTGCCACTTCTGTGCCGCAAAGAAATTTCAAAGACAACTTAACTGGCATTTGGAGACTCCAGCATTGATGAATCCCTGAATAACACAAGTTTGTGAAGTCTTTGTAACCCATTGCATAAGCAATCTGCAACATAGGATATATGTAAGACAAAATGTAGTTTGACCAGTGAACAACAAACTTCAGCTGATTTATAACTGCTAATGCACCCAAGGGGACAATAGGCAGTGGAATGTGTGAAAGGACAGTACTAGACTGCTCTAACTTGCATTGATGTCTGCTAGTTCTAGAATGGGAAAAGGCAGGTGTAATTAACAGCCCACTGCGTGCCCCTTCCTCTTCTCCTCCTTGAGCTGCCAATTCCTAGAATATAGCCAGTAGATTATAAATGTCAGAAAAACAAATAGTGCCTTGAATTGACTCTTCATCTCTTTATGTGCAATGGATTAGTCCCACTGTTCATCTCAGGCCAGATTTTCAGTAAACGAAATCAAGGGTATCATATGGGACCACAGGAAATCTGGGACACTGACCCCATCCCTGCTCTTCCAAGTCAGCAGTGCTGCTGTAGGCAGAGGTGGGTGGAGACAGAGGCAAAGCGGCATGGTGCACAAGGCAGGTGGGCAGCAGTGGTGCCTGCTCATCTGTCTAGAGCACTGTGCTGCTCCACCTCCCTTTCCTTGCAAGACTGCATCCCATTCCCCTACAGTTCTCTCCCTCACTGCAAGCCCAGTGCATGCCCAGCCAGGGCCACAAGCTTGGAGTTCTCCCCTGAACATGGATCCCCAGAGGCAGCTGGGGGAGACCCCAGGTGCCCTCAGGGAAGGGATCTGAGACACCCTGTCTTCACCCACCACTCCCCTGGATGCCACACACACACACACACACACACACACACACACACACACACACGAGCAGCCTGCACTCATAGCAGCACTCTCCCACCCCACCTTTGTCCCACCCTCGCTGATTCCAACCAATCCAGGGATTTTTGCTTCAGTTGTCAACTAGCTGGGATGGTGGGACAGCCTACAAAATCTGGGATTGTCCCAGCCAGACTGGGACATTTGGTCACCCTAACTAGATCCATCCATACTGAGTGTCACACGAGTAACATGATACACCAGTACTGAGTTTGTCCCATTGGTTTAAATCACAGTTTTTCCCGAACAAGGACAGCAAGAGTGGCCCACTTAAATGTTTGTGTTTACACTAGAGTACTAAACCTTATATTTGCCTTAACCTTATTTTAAAGCTGATGCTTCTCTAAAATCTTAGTTTAAAATAGTATAATGAAAATTTACCACAGGTAAGTAATTTCTCATATATAGTCAAGAGAAATTCTGGTGGACTTTCCAAACAATATGTATTTAGTGATCACAAGTGACACACAAGAACATCTGAAGGCAGATTGTATTTCTAAGTCCATAGCACTACTTGGACTACAAGAGAAAAAAAATATCTTTTTTATAGTAACAGTAAATGGATGCCTGTGTGGGGGGCTGATAAATAAGAATCTTTATAATGACTTTGAAGGGCATCAAGTTGAACCCCTAAATATTTTCATTATGCCATATCTATACATTAGCTACATAGATATTAGGGTCTAAGTATGACTGAGGTTGCATTTAAGAAAGGACATTTTGCATTATTTAGTCCAATATAAAACTATAATAATAATTAGACAGGGAAGAAATAACATTTTAAACTAATATATTTTACTTGCTTTAACCTAGTCTCTACATAGTTTTTGTGGGCAGTAGAGCTATTCAGTACAGTACATTTGTGGATTAGAATACAAATTAATCCATGAGTGGAATACATTTCTGTTTTTAAATATGGAAGATTTTTCTGTAAAGGTGTTAGCCCAGCTGCAGCTTGCAACAATTTTGTTTCCTGTAGTTGTAACATTTTAAACTTTTGTTTTATGTTTAAAACTTTAAACATTATTGGTAACAAGAAATATCCTTAGTTTGAAATGAGAAGTGGCCCAGCCACAGAATTTCTCTCATATATATACAACTAGGTCAGTGCATGTGAAAAGATCAGAACAAAAGTTCAAATAAAGGGGAAAAAACATTGCTGCTGCTGAAAAACATTAGCAGAAATTCAGATAGTGAACAGTGTGAAAAATCACTACTATGTTGGCTATATCTTCTTATTCCTTGTATGCTGTTTTACATCACTGAAAACCTATCAAATGCAATGTTAAAAATTTAGACAAATTTTACAGTTGTGAAATAAATATTCACTGTGCAGACACTAACATCCATGACGGTGTATGCATTACTTATAGAGCTTAAGCTGCTATGCTTAATAGATGGTAATTCATATAAGGTGTTCATCGTGGATAGCCATAAGGTGGCACATTCAGTCAATTCCCTTTTGCTTTAATAGTCAACCCAACAGCATTAAAAGCAGAGCCAGTAAAAGGAGGTAGTAAAACAGTTTAAAAACAGCAATTTGGGTAGAGTACTTTGGTAGTAGTCAAAGCATAACTGACATAGAAATACTGCTAGTGAGATAAGGAAAACTGTTTTAGATGTTGTCACAACAGAGCTGGCAAAGAATATAAGAGAAGTCCCCTTGTGAAATATTAAAGCAGAGCAGAGAAAATAGCAAGAGCAATCAAGAAGGAAGCAGCAGGGCTATTTGGAGATGGGGCCAGTGGAAGGAGATGGTAGTATGAAGGGAAAGACTAGAACAATTAAATTAAAAAGGGACCCATAGTAACTTCTGCACAACTGAGCCTGTAACACTTATTCATCAAAGCGGAAGAGAAAACACATATGCAATAAATTCCAGTAAGTTTGATATAGGAATGAAGCACACAGACCCCCAATCTGGGTTTATTATATAATATAATAAAATAAGGACATTTTGAATTATAGGGCTACAATTCTCTCCTCAAAGCAAATGACTTCTCAAGCACTCAGGTGTGAGTATGTACATGATTCTGTTCCTTGTTACAATCCTTTAACCCAACCATCTTTAATACATGAAAAGTGGCCTAGCCACAGAATTTCTCCAAAGTAGAATCAGGCCAGTGCAAGAGAAAAGATCAGAACAAAATTTCTATAAAGAATTTACATTCTCATTGCTGCTACTGTTCTGTCTTCACCTCCCTACTCGCAACTATGACCTGTAGTAGTCCCAGCTTCATTGTTTCCTGAACTCTCTGCAACTTGTCAGACAGCCATAGATCTTGACATGCCTAATAGATCTCATCTTTCAAGCAGGTATGTTTGGTGAGTGCTTTTTTACTCTTTTTATAATTTATTTTGATTTAATATGACAACCAGGGGCTTGCACAGGTATTGCTGAGGGCATTCTTTGACTGTGAAAACCTTTATTACTGGTTAAAGAGTGAGCCAATCTCCTCTCTGAGATGCTAGATTGAGTTTCCAGAAAAAAAGTAGTTAGAAGTTGTAAGTCAAGCATATTTGTTAAAAACAATAAAACAGCATGGTGACTCACAATGACACATTTATAGATCACTTTAAGAGTGGAATAGAATTAAAAATTTTCATTTCAGGAAACCTCATACTTTTCCACAATAACACAGTAACTTAGATGACATCTTAAGTTTAGGAACCCCTGACTGGTTCCATGTTCAGGTCTTTTAATACAATATGGTATCCTCTCCATAGAGAAGAAAATGGGAGGTTTTTTATATAGATGGCCCAAGATTGTTTTCCCAGGATAAAACACTGTCTTTAACATAATCCAAGGGCAGGAATCAATTCAGAAAGTAAATCGATGAGTTTGGTGTTTCATTTCTGGGACCAATGTGTATGATGCTGCCATAAAGAAAATACATATAAACTTGGGTTTATAAACAGAAGCATTTTATTCAAGATATGGGAGGTAATGATTCCATTCTACTCAGCTAAACTTAATCCTTATCAGGCCCCAGATGTAGTACTGTGTTCAGTTCTGGGAACTGCATTTTAAAAGGAAATAGAGAACCTGGAGAGGATCCAGTGGCAAGCAATGAAGATGATAAAGAAGCTGGAATGCAAACCATGGGAGGAAAGGTTGAAAGAACTGGATATGTTTAGTTTGGAAAAAGGGAGAAAGGGTGGGGAGAGGAGACAAGATAGCAATTTTCAAATATTTGCATGGCTGCCACATAGAGGAGACAAAATTGTTCCTCTTTGCTATAGAGGGCAGCACAAGAAGCAATGGACATACGCTACAGCAAAACAGATTTAGATGAAATCCCAGGAAAAGCTTCCTAACTGTTAGAACTGGAAGACAATGGGCAAACTGCCTAGGAAAATTGTGGAATCTCCTAGGCAGAAGATTGTGGATTTCCTTATTGCAGATTTTCAATAAGAATCATATAATCATAGAAAATTAGGATTGAAAGGGATATCAGAAGTCATCTAGTCCAACCTCCTACTCAAAGCAGGACCATCCCCACTATATCATCCCAGTCAAGGCTTTATCTAGCCAAGTGAGCACTTGGAAAGAGACCTTTAGGCAATTATCAATGTCTTTACCAAGGAAAAATAGGACTGATGCTTAGCATTCAGAAGACGAAGGTCTTAATGAGCAGTCTCCATCTCTGATGATTCAGATTTGCAGTGAGACTCTGGAGAGTGTTGAATATTTTCCATATGTCAGAAGCCATCTCTCGCAGAAGGCTGACATCAAAAAAGAAATCCAACAGCACCTTAAAAGTGCAAGTGTAGTAATCAGACACCTGAGGAAATGGGTATTTGAAAGTCAAGACATCAGATCTGAAACCAAGCTCATGGTTTATCAAGTGATCCACACCTTACTGTACAAAGCCGAGCTGTGGACAACATAAAAGAGACACCTTAAGTCACTGCAGAAGTACTACCAATGCTGCCTGTGAAATAGCCTTCAAATTCAGTTGGAAGATAAATGTACAAATATTAATGTCTTCTCACAAGCAAACACCACAAGCATTGAAGCGATGATCGTCCATCATCAACTTTGCTGGGCCAGCCATGTCATCCAGATGTTTGACTCCAGACTCCCAAAGCAAGTTTTATTTTCCCAGCTCAGTGAAGGCATACACTCAAGAGGGGATCAGATAAAGTGCTTCAAGAATGTCCTCAAGGCCAACTCGAAAAAATGTAACATTGTCATCAACTTGTGGAAGACATTCACCCGGGACTGGTTCAACTGGAGGAAGTCTTCTGCAAGAATCTTAATACTTTGAAACCTCATGATAACCACAGGAGATGAAAAAGTGGGAGCAGTAGAAACAGCATGCTGTGAACTGAATAAAGAATCCACCGCCACCCAACCTACGTGGAAACATGTGCTTGAGTTGCAAGAGAGGCTTCCAATCCTGGAATGGCCTCATCAGCCATCTTCAGACCTACAGATAAAGCAATCATAGAAGATAGTCATCCCTGACTGCAAGGAATTACCAATGCATATCTAGCCAGGTCTTAAAAACCCCCAAGAATGAAGATTCCATAAATTCCCTGGGTAACCTCTTCCAGTGCTTAACTACCCTCCTCAAGAAAAACTTTCCCCATATATCTAACCTACACTGCCCTTGCTGCAACTTAAGACCATTGCTCCTTGTTCTGCCATCTGCCACCACTGAGAACAATGTAGTTCTATCCTCTTTGGAACCGTCTTTCAGGTAGTTGAAGGCTACTTCTCAGTCTTCTCATCTCCAGACTAAATAAACCCAATTCCCTCAGTCTTTTCTTATAAGTCATGTGCCCCAGCCCCCTAACCATTTTTGTTGCCCTCCGCTGGACTCTCTTACACTTGTCCACATCCCTTCTGTAGCAGGGGGCCCAAAACTGGACACAGTACTCCAGATGTGGCCTCATCAGTGTTGAATAGAGGGGAATAATCACTTCCCTTGATCTGCTGGCAACACTTCTACTAATGCAGCTCAGTATGCTGCTAGCCGTCTTTACAACAAGGGCACACAGTTGGCTTATAAACAGTTAATTGTCTACTGTAAACCACAAGTACTTTTTTGTAGAGCTGCTGCTTAGTGAATTGGTTCCCAGTCTGTACTTGTGCATGGGACTGTTGTGTCCTAATGGCAGGACATTGAATTTTTCCATATTGAACCTCATAAGATTTCTTTTGGTTCAATCCTCCAATTTGTTTAGGTCTCTCTGAATCTCAGTTCTACCCTCCAGTATATCTACTATACCCCGCAAACATGGTGTCATCTGCAAACTTGCTGAGGGTGTACTCTATGCCATCTTCCAAATCATTGTTGAAGATATTGAACTAAAATGGGCCCAGGACTGACCTCTGGGGCACTTCACTTGATACCAGCTGGCAACTAGACATCAAATCATTGATTTCTACCCTTTGAGCTTGCTTATCCATCCAGTTTTCTATCCACTTAACAGCCCATTCATCCAGCCCACACTTCCTTCCTTTGCTTGCAAGAATGTTGTAGGAGACCATATCAAAAGCCTCACTAAAGTCAAAGTATATCATGTCCAATGCTCTCCCCACAGCCACCAAGCCAATCATCTTGTTATAAAAGGAAGCATAGGAATGAAAGAGGACCAGCAAGTCCAGTCTCCTGTATTCACAGAAAAGTATTTATTTATTTGTTTGTTTGTTTGTTTGTTTGATTTATATGCCCTCCTTCCAAACAAAGCCTCAGGGTGCCTAACAGTAAGAGATAGAACAACATATACAGGCAAGTAGGTAATAAAATAAAATATGAAACAAAATCTATCTTAACAATATCCAATCTTAGCATTCCCAGCTGAATGCCTGCCTCAATTATGGCAAACATATAGCACATCCAGAAGATGTTCAGATTTGGCTTCTGGTAGGCCTCAATGAGGGAAGAGTTTCAGAGCTGATCATTTTACCTAGGAAATTCTCCTCAATTTCCACTTGAATGAATCTTGTATCCATGCACAGAAAGTTGCACCAGATGAAGTCCTTCCCAAAGGTCTGATGATATGTAAAAATGAAAAATTGTATGGCAAGAACTATAAACAATAACATTTACTATTTGATTTGGAATTAATTTGAAAACATACATTTAAACAGCCCTGCAACCAATATAGTCATAAGGAACTAGTCGTTCTGTAGTCACTCAAAGTAACAAAGCCATCCGTCATGTGCAAGGTCATCAAATATCAATGCAGCTCCTATACTTTGGACTACAAGATTGAGTCCAAGTTAAAACAAAGCCCCAATACCAATGTTTCTGCAGTAACATCAGTCAGTCTTCCGCACAGAAAACAATTCAACGCTAGCCTCATATACTGGTAAAACTCAGTATGAAGTAGGTAAATAGCAAAGAGTGGATGAGATACATCATAGAGTTTGTTGCCTCCTGAACAAAAAATTCCCATGTAAAGGTCTTCCAACAGAATCTTATGGAGACATATCTTTTAACCAAGGAAGTATTGTTAAAGAGGGAAAAGATAGTGACACTTTACATAGATTATATACCTTAATCCACTGTGCATAAAATTGGATACTCGCTAAGCTCCATAGGTACTTAAGGCTTTATCTTGATATTTTATATCTTCCAAAATGTAATTTAATTGGTATATTTATTTCTTGGCTTGAGGCCCTATGTAATGATCCATCTGCTCAGGTAATGACTAATGCTTTAATCACTCCTTTTGTGAGCTAATCACAGCCCCAGACAGCATGCACTCCCTCATTAGATGTTAGAGAGGATAAAAGTCTTAGCAATGGCTGTAAAATGTGATGATGTAATTAATACCTTTATTATTGGCTTTCAACCTTTTAGCATTAGAGTGTGTCTTTAAAGCACTGTCCTGAGTCCTGTAGAGTCACTTTGCTTCAAGGGGCCTGAGGTAGGGTCCCCAACCTCTTGTGTGCACAAAGAGTAGAAGATGGGGTTGCATGCACTCAAGACACCATTACATTTCTCCTATAAGCAAGAGGTCTGTCTAGTATTAGACCTTGTTCTGGGCATGCAAGGGACGTATGTTCCTTGGTGTCTCTTACTGTCATATAACCATGCAAAGATCAGTTCAGAACAGGCCCTTAGTTTACCATATGTATTTAGAAAAGGAATTCTTAAATTAGATAATTTGTTATATCTATAAAGTATTTACAAGCAAGGGTCTATTCCTGCACCCACTGAGGCCAGTGGAAAAGCTCCCATTAGCCACACTGGTAGATAGATTGGGTTCAAAAGCTAGTTTAAATATGTCATTGCCTATTCTCTCAGCAATTCTATTATCAGACTTATTCCATTGAAATAAAAAGGATTAAAATGCTCAGCTAAATGATTTTATAGCAAGTTATCTTGTGTGTCAAAAATGCATCTAAATTGTCATCTCTATAAAACCAAATAAATATATTTAAAATAGACACAGAAGACTTTTTGCTTCTCTTTGGAGATCTTTAAGAGAAGCAAAGTAGGCTATAACACAGAAGAACTTTTACATGGGGGATAACATAATAAATATGAAAAAAATTGCTAGGTATATTACATGGCAGCAAATGCAAAAATTGTACCCTAGTGCTGACTTCTTAGGTGGTCCAATTGCATCTATGAATTTAAAATGTACAAAGAAAATTGCATTGGTGTTTGTCCATATTATGCTTCTACATGTTTAAAATAAAGCTGTCTTCTAAACAGTTCCCAATATTTCAGGAGGATTTGGGAGTGCCTCCTGCAGTCTTTTGCGGTATTTTTACTGAGAAAGTAAAAATGGTTTGATAGGTTCTGAAGAACTCATAGATAAGGGGTGTCAAAGATTTAGCCCACTGGCTGGATCTGGCCTAAAGGGCCCTATCATGAGGCCTGCAGTGCAGTCCATGGGACATGGACCAGATCTACATGCCGCATGCAGTGTGCATGGAACTGGATCCAATGCACACACTGCACCTGGCACATGGCTAGATTTGGTGCATGAGATGCACTCAACAAACAGTTGGCAAGAGAAACATAATTTCTGCCACAAGACATAATTCCTGTCTTTTAATAATAGCCATATGCATACTATAATATGCTATTTCAGATAAAGTAATTATCCATCGTCCCTCAGGATATCTGATTTCTTTCCCTAACCATCACAGATATAGACTGTGTAATACTGGACATGAGTTTTGCCATTTGCAAAATAGGTACTTTAACAGTACTTTTCTTACTTCCTTGGGTTGTTGTAAGACTTAATTTGTTAGTATGCAAAAGGTGTTCAAATCCAAGTGTGAGAAGCATTCTAGAAATGTATATAATTTTAATTATTTAGATATATAGGTAGGCAGTATTTCCCAGGATTTTAAAAAAGTACTAGCTTTAGATATGATGAAATAATATTTTATTTCTCATGAAAAAAATTATAAAAAAGAAAAAATATATATTTTAGGTGTCATTAACAGTTTATGGTGACTGTTCATTTGTCAAGAAATAAAACATTCTAAGATTTTGATTTTTTGACAAAAACAGAAATTTGAATGTAAAAATGAAATTCCTCAAAAAAAATCCTTAGTCTAAAAGCATTTTTCATTGAAAAAAATCCAGAAACAATTTTCCATAGGGATACACTCTTTTCACTTTATATTGTTGTATATATTATTTAGGAGTTATGTATCCCTGGGTAACACTAGTAAAACTGTTCCAGTTGCCAGGTAACTATGTTATTTTAATGATCAGTAATGTAGATCATTATGTAAAAATTATGTTAATTTCCAATACGGAAAACTGAGGTTTTGCTGTTACCTTGAGGCTGCACCTTTTTCTTTGCAAAGTGCTTTTTCCCCTTGAAGATTTATGTTTCATGTAAGCGTTAGATTGCTATTTTCATATTGATGCTGAATGGTTCTGATGTTTACACCCTCTGAAATTTGAAAATAAAAGTGATAACTCATTACCAACAAAGAACTGATTGACTAATTTCAGACAAACCTAATTCATATAGCCACAGAGCAGAAAATATTTTGTTTTGCATTTTCTACAATAAAATATATTCATAAATTTGTGAGTATCTTAAAAGGTCAGATTTAAAAACAACTTTTTTTTTGCAAAACATTAATTACATTTTAAAAATTGAAAAGTGTTATTAGATAATCATGGAAAGCTAATCATATACTATCGCTATAAATATGTTTTGTGTAAGTTACAAGGTCAATCTGTAAATAGACACTACAAATTCCCATTTATTAACGCCTTCCTTTAATAAGAGATTACTTATATCATGTAATCCATATAAATCTCACAATACCAAATGGATTCAAATTGCCATTTTACTGCATTAAAAAGCTGTCATTTTTGGCACCTGCAGTTCAAATATAATATTAAATAAAGTTATTTGTTTATGGTTTCCTTCTATTTTAAAACAATCAAAACTTCTTCAGAACTCAGAAAGTGGCAAGACTAAATGCCACATCCAAATCAACTTGCAGGGCACCCTATTTAGGCATCCTGACAACTAAAATGTAGGCATCTTGCCCCAGGAAAGTAATCCAGTTCAACAGGGTTAGGAGCCTAGGAGTCCCCAAATAGTGATTATCATGATTATGGATACCTAGGTGCCGCATGGTAATTCAGAGTGACCAGGAAATCAGAAAGGAGGTACCTATAGCTAGCCAATGGGAAATGTTAGATATAGAGATAGTTCAGAATTGAGCCCAGTAGATGCCTACACAGTGCCAGGACTGCTTAAAAAGGAAGTGCTTTTTTCAGTACCTAAATCAGGACAACAGACTTGAGTTCAGAATGAAGGATATTATCCCAGATTTAGTCTAGAACAGAGCTCATGATGGAGGTGATGCTCACTTTTATCCCAATAAAGACTCTAAGTCTTCCTCAGCAGAAGGGGATTCGTACACACAATTCTTACTTACCAGGAGAGTGCCATAATCACTCAGCTCTGGCCTAGCCGTGGTAGGGTCCCACTTAATCTGGCTAGTTGAAGCTGGGCCACTGGGCAGCCAAGAATGAAAAATACAGACCAGAAGGGAAGTAAGTAAGAGGAAGTGTGACTTTGTAACCAATGAAGAGGGAAATTGTCTGGCAAAATGTGTTTCTGGGTTCCAGTCCCTCCTGTCAGTGATTGGTTGAAAACCAGAAATAAACTTAACAGCAAGGACTAGAACCCCTCACTTCTACTTCTCTGATAGGGTTACTCATCACCTGGATAAGGGAGATGAGGTCAACATCATTTACTCGGACTTTAGGAAGGCCTTTGACTCAGTGTCCCATGAAGCTCTCAAGGTAAAACTAGGGAACCATGGGCTCAAGAATGCAGTTGGATAGATGGGAAACTGGCTGTGGGGCTGGACCCAGAAAGTACTAATAGATGGATCTGTGTCAAGTGGACTATTTTCATCACCAGGATAGAGTCAATTCCTCCTTGTTTGCTCTCCTTCTGCATCAGGAACCTTGCTTAGTGGATCAGCTTCAACAGAAGATTTGAAGGGAGACCTCATACAAGCTGTCCTATTGCATGGTGATTAGGCCATTGTTTTGGGAGCCAGATATTGGATTTCAGTCTCTTCAGGCTAAGGATGGTCTATAACCTACCCTTTTCACTTACTGGGCCAGTGCTCTAACCACTACTATATTGGGCAAAAGTGGAAGCTCCTTGCTCTTCTGGTGGCCCCTGATACTACATGAACTGTTCATAATGACAACTAGGACAACTGTCTGTTACAATAGTGCAAAATGTTATGTGCTACAAAAAAACAATGTTGTTTTGCTATTGGAACCTTATTTGGAAACTAGGTATGATTCTGTTCTATACTGATCTCTGAAAATCCATTAATGCATCTACTTTTGTAAAACACCATCATCTGGCTCTTAAAACTGAGTCACAAAAAACCACCAAATTTGAATTCACAGAATTGTAGGGACTTGAGCAGGATGGAACATTGTGGTACTTACAAGTGCCCAAGCCCAAGTCTACTTACAAGCCCAAGTAGGTGGAATAGAAGCTGATCCTTTCACTAAGGTCAAAATACTTCTTTTCACCTTTGTCATTTTGACTACATGTATAGACTATATGGCCATAGATTTGTAGATGATATAAATTATAAAAGTTGATATGATAAAGACAAACCAGAGCACTATTGAAAGAAAAACCATTTGACCTTCTTAAACTGAAACATTTCAATCAGGTTGTTTATATATTTCAAAACACAATTTCCCCAAGTTTATGATTTCTGGGGGAAATGTGACCTTTCTGTTCTGTTTGTGGCCAAAAAAATGTTTAAGTGTTTCAACAATTTCTACTAGTTGTCTCATACAATATGACAATTCCTATGCTCCTATGTTTTAACCATAACTTTAGATTATAATAATGTGATGTATTAGGTTACTGTTAATTCATTTTTAATGTTTTTGTGTTATAATTTTATTATGGGCAGGAGTAGCAACAGAGATAACTTGTGAGATGCTAATGAAAAGTAATGAGTTTTGTGGAAGAATCTGAAGGCGAAAAAGGAGATCATTAAATACAAGAAAAGCAGCACTCTGCATTAGGCTGAAGACAGAGGCAGAACAAGGAGCAGAAAAGTGTGCTAAGAGAACAAAGAACATGAAAATGAGTGGTGGTAGCAAAATGAAAGGTATGTAGTTACAAGAAAAACTAGGAGACAAGAGTTGAGAAAGACAGAAAATGCAGATAAAATTATAAAGAGCCTTAATTCCAAACTAAATGTTTGGATTTCAGAGCAATAAGGCACGTAGGAAAACTATTGCACCTATAAACAGACCATTATAAACAAAACATATCAAGTGACATTTTCTATCTTAATATATAAACCAATATGTATTAATAATACTGATACAGGAAGAAAACCCAATTCTGATGCTCATTATAAAAATGGTGCTTGTACATGAGTGTGGAGACTGCAAATATTACTTACAGAGTCTAGTAGACACAAATAACAAGTGCACTCACAGATAGGGTCCAGCTTCTGGCTACATTGCCCTAATCAATGTCAAGTATAAAAGTATTATTTATGTGGAATTATATGCATCTCAGGGCTCTCAATCAGTGGTCATGCATTGCTGCTAGAGTTCTGTGAAGACTTGGAATTTTTATGGTTCTGTCTCTTCTCTTTGTTTCTAAAAATTAATTTAATCAGAAGAATAAAATACGTCATTGAAATAAAATACTAAAATCTAAGGTAAGTAATAAATAACATATTTTCATTAAAAGATTTAAAACAAATTATTTTGTTTCCTATAAGCATTTTTGCATGTTTTTTCCGGATGGTTGTTTCAGTTACAAATAAAATAATTTGTTTTTACTATTTAAAAAATTACTTGATAAATCACATAATGGATTCTACATTAAAAGTATGTTATTTCAGTTGTAAAGTCAAACAGTCTATAATTGGATAATGAATGATGTATGGTGGCTTGTGCAACCTTAATTCTTTCCCTTGCATGTAGGTATTTTGGTAGACCTTAATTAATGATGACATACTATTTTTTCTTTGAGACTCCTGCCTCAGATCTCAGTAGATGCACACAGTTGACCTATGATGTATGGATGTTTTCTAACTTTTGCATTCCAGGCAACCTAACAATACTAATATATTTAAGACGAGGAGTTACCTTTATGACCATCTACAACATTATGAATACTAGTCTGATCTCCTTGGTTCTTGTTATGTCTTTATCTGGGAGTGTGAAGAACTCTGCTTTCATAAATCTTCTCTACATGCAGATCATGATTAAGTCATTTCTTAAGTTTCTCTGTTGAACTGAACAAAACTTCTTTACCATCTTAAGTTTCCAGGCCTTGAACCATTTCTGAACTGGATACACAGTTTTAAAGTTTCACTAGTTCCATGTGAAGCTGCAATAATACCTTTCTACTCCTTGGTACTTCCTTGCCTATGGGTTCTGTCATACCTTCTTTTAATATAGGCTTTATGTTTTAATTATATATACACAGATATATAAATATATACTAAAGTTTATGCTACTGTTGTGTATTTGACCAATCAAATAAAGTTTGGTCAACTGACCGATCAAATATTAGTCAAAAAGTGTAAACAATTACCAATACAGTCAAATAATACACAGAAAAAACACAAATTTTCCGTTAAAATGTGTCAAAAATAGTAAAAATGATATTTCTATCAAGACAACTGTAAAAAAAACCCTCACCATAAATTTGCTATAACCTTTGACCAGCCAAAAAGTATTCAGTCAATTGACAATAGCAATTGACTGGCTTGTCAACTGCTCTATGCTTTTCTTTATTGTTAGGTTGCCTGGAAAAGAAACCAGCCACAAAAAAGGCAAAGGCAGGCAGATTCTACTGAGGATGCTATTAGAATCCCTCAGTCGGTGTCTTTTGGTTTTTAATGTCACCTAACAATGGTCACAATTAATAGCCCAGCACACTGGTTGCTCTATGCCAAAATGTAGTTGTCAAATAGACACAGTAAGAGTTTTCCTATTACAGTAAAAGGCACTTTGGGAAGGGACCCATTGCCAGGTTGTAGTAAGGCAGTCCATAGATTTGCCTTCAGCTGGGTCATACATACACACTCCTGCTTCAGATCAGGAATGTGTGAAAACTGGTAAAATGTTGTTGGTGTGTTCATAGGTGCTAACTCTAGGGGTACTCTGAGGCTCAAGCACTCACTGAAAAGAATTAGTGAGTACTTAGCACTCATGAGCCATGTCAGGGGAGAATGGATCGATGTCTGGGCTGAAGTCAAATGCTGCCTCTTTTGGGCCTGCAGAGGGCTTGGTATGGCAATGTAAATAAAAAAAAGCACCCACCAGCAGTGGTGGATTAACCATTTAGTGGGCTCTAGGCAAACAAATTTGTGGTCCCTGGGCTGGCTGAGACCCATCTCCCCACGCCAGCACTGCCACCCATGGGGAGTGGGGCTTGGAACAGTGTTACCAAGTCTCATGAGAAAAAAAATGAACAGAAACAAACCCAATGCATTTCATAGACAGGGGAGTGGGGGTGGAGGGGGCAATATGGGTATGTAGGGGTGTATATGTGGGAGGTGGGTAATGGGGGCAGGATGGAAGAGTGTAGAGACCCCCCATGAATGATGTATGGTGGCTCATGCAACCTTAATTCTCCCCCAAATACTCCCCCCCATGGTGTACAGCCCCACACTGCCAGCAGTGGCTGTCCAAAGGGCCCGCACAGGCACCAGCATTCTGTGATATGTGGCTTTGGCCAGTGCTGAACAGTGATGGCAAAGAGTGAAGCCCTGCTGGCTGCCTCTCTCGCACTGGGCTCAGCACAGCTCACAAGCAGCTCTGTGCTACCAGGGGGAAGTGGTGCGGGCTGGAGCCGGCTGCCTTCTCCATCCCCTGCTTCCCGCAACTTGAATGGACGTGGGCTCCATGTTCCCACCTAGTTGCAGTGCCAGGTTGTAGCAAACCCCTGCCTGGCACCTGCCCTCTCCCTACCTGGTGCTCAGAGCAAGCCAGAGGCTGGGGAAGGCACGCAGGTCCCTGGGGCACCAGCAGCAGCAGCCTCACTTGGAAGGGAAGACAGGCAGATGGGGCCATTTGCGCCACCGCTGTAGAGGGAAGGACTGGGTCTGCCCACAGCTCAGGGCCCTAGGCATGTGTCTAATTTGCCTATGCATTAATCCAGTCCTGCCCACCAGCAAAAACCAAAGTCGGTATTTATAATCCATAATTTTAGTTCCTGAAAACCCTGGAAGCTGTAGTTCAGAATGTAAGATGCAGGATGTAGCACAAATGTGCTCAAAATGAGACTCGGAGATTAAAAACTATCCCAAGTCATTCTTTGGCTTATTGCCTTCCAGGACAGAGATACATGACTTAAGGGGAGAGGCTGAGGGAACTGGGTTTATTTAGTTGGGAGAGGAGAAAACTGAGGTGTGATTTAATAGCAGCCTTCAGCTACCTGAAGTGTGGTTTCAAAGAGCTAGACTGTTCTCAGTGGTGGCAAATGACAGAACAAAGAGCAATGGTCTCAAGTTGCAGTAAGGGAAGCTCAGGTTGTGTTTCACAAGGAGGGTAGTAAAGGGACTACTTAGAAAAGCTGGACATGTACAAGTCCATGGGTTCAAATGGGATGCACCTGAGGGTGCTGAGGGAGTTGGCTGATATGATTGTAGAGCCATTGGCATCTTCTTTGAAAACTCATGGTGATCAGGAGAGGTCCTGGGTGATTGGAAAAGGGCAAACATAGAGCCCATATTTACAAAAGGGAAGAAGGAGGATCCATGGAACTACAAACCAGTCAGCCTCAGCTCAGTCCCTGGAAAAAGCATGAGGCAGATCCTGGAATCCATTTCTTGAGCACCTGGAGGAGAAAAAGGTGATTGGGAACAGTCAGCATGGATTCATCAGGGGCAAGTCATGCCAGACCAACCTGACTGCCTTCTATGATGAGATGACTGGGTCAGAGGATGTGGGGAGACTGGTGGATAAGGTGTACCTTGATTTTAGCTAGGCTTTTGATACAGTCTCTCACAACATTCTCACAGGCAAGCTAAGGAATTATGGATGAATGGACTGTAAGATGGATAGAAAGCTGGCTGGATTATTGGGCTCAGAGATTAGTAATCAATGGATCGATGTCTAGTTGGCAGCTGGTATCAAGCGGAGTGCCACAGGGGTCAGTCCTTTTGTTCAATGTCCTCATCAACAACTTGGAGGATAGCATAGAGTGCACCCTCAGCAAGTTTGCAGATGACACCAAGCTTGGGGCAGTAATAGATACGATGGAGTGTAGGGTTAAGATTCAGAGTGACCTAGACAAATTGGAGGATTGGGCCAAAAGGAATCTCATTAGGTTCAACAAGGACAAGTACAAAATCCTGCACTTAGGACAGAACAATCCCATGCAACGGTACAGGCTGGAGGCTGACTGGCTGGGCAGTAGGTCTGCAGAAAAGGACCTGGGGGTTACAGTGGACTAATAAGCTGAATATGAGGTGCAGTGTGCCCTTGTTGTCAAAAGGCTAACAGTATTCTGGGCTGCATTGGTAGGAGTGTTGCTAATAGGTCAAGGGAAGTGATTCTTCCCCTCTGTTCAGTACTGATGATGCCATATCTGGAGTACTGCATTCAGTTTTTGGGCCCCCACAACAGAAAGGATGTGGACAAATTGGAGAGAGTCCAGCAGAGTGACAAAAATGGTGAGGGGGCTGGGGACATGACTTATGAGTAAAGATTGAGGGAACTGGGCTTATTTAGTCTAGAGAAGAGGAGACTGAGAGGGGACTTAGCAGCCTTCAACTACCTGAAGCAGGGTTCAAAAGAGGTTGGAGCGAGACTGTTTTTAGTGGTGGCTGGTGATGACAGAACAAGGAGCAATGGTTTTAAGTTACAGTAAGGGTTAGATATTAACCCTTACTGTAATAAAATTAAATTTTTTCTTGCTAGGAGGATAGTAAAACACTGGAACAGGTTACCCAGAGAGGTGGAGGAAACTCCATCCTTGGAAGTTTTAAAAACCCAGCTAGATAAAGCTTTGGCTTGGATTATGTAGTTGGGGATGGTTCTGCTTTGGTCAGGAGGTTGGACTGGATAACCTCCTGAGGTCCCTTCCAACCCTACCTTTCTATGATGTTCAGTGATATGGAAGGGTGTCTATATGAGAAGAGACTAAAGTGGCAAGGCAGATTCTATTTGGAAAAGAGACACTTGTGGGGGGACATAATCTGGGTTTACAGAATCCTAAATAGTGAAGCGAAAGTCTATAGTGATATGCTATTTGTTGTCTCTTGCAAGACACGTACTAGGGTTCATAAAATGAAACTAATAGGTACCATAGTAAGTTGAAAACTAATACAAGGACGTTATTTTTCATGCAGCGTATTATACAAGGATGGAACTTGTTGGCACCCACTGCTGTGTAATCAGACAGTTTAGCTAGATTCAGAAAAAGGGGATTGGGTAAGGGTAAATTCAGAAGAATTCCAGTACCCTAGAGGAAGTTTGCAGGATCAGTTTTAACCAGCTATCCAAATTTCACCTATCACTAAAATGCAGTTAAATGTCATCTACCAATAAAATGAAATTGCACTCATTTATAATCCATGTAAGATTACCATCAATATTTTTGAGAAAAGCTATAAGCAAGAATGATTGATTTAGAATTCAAGCCTTTGAATATAACCAAGGAGTGTAACAACTCATATTAAATATTTGATTTTTTTCATTTAGTCCTTGTAACAAGATTTTTATAAAAGGAAATAGTAAGTTAAATAATGCCAACATATGGTTCATCATTCAAGTTTTAAAATATTACAGTGCATTTATCATTGCTTTCAGCAAGTGGATTTCTGACCAAACACATGCTTCTTGGAAAATATTGTTTCTTTCTATTTTCTTTCCATGACTGCAAGTGAGAGAACAGTGGAAAAAAAACAAACCCTGGGCATATGGCTGCTACAGATGTAAAAAAAAAAAAATCAAACGAAAAACAGTGCTTTACTTTAAACTCGGCCTGCCCCCATGTTTAACCAAACACATGCCCAGAAGAGACATGACATTAGTTGGACCTGGCTTGCCCAAGATCTGTATGGATTGGATGCTTTAGCATGTTTTTTTCAAATCAACTTTAGAATAAAGTACCAGAAAGCCCTGCTGAAGTGCCCAATCTATACAGACGCTCCTAAGCTGGGTTGAAGCAGTGCACTCAGAGGATATGAGTATGTGGGGGCCTGAGAGCCCTGGCCCCATCAAGAAGAACGTTGTCTCCTGAAAATCCATAAAACTTTCCATATGTTCATCATCTTAGGCCCCTCCCACCAAAAATAAAGATTGGCATTTATGATCACATGCTGCTTCTTCCCCATAAGCATTTTTTCCCACATCTGTCAGCAGCTACCTAGGCAGACAAGGATCTTTGGGTAGCTGTGATATTTTTTATTAGACCAACTAAATACTTGGAAAAATTGTTCTTTGCAAGCTTTGGGGCACAAACACCCTTCTTCAGGCATAGGGAGAGTCTATTGGTGTTTTGCATGCTCTCCTGGGTAGAATAGAAGCCAATTTTTTTGCTTTGAAAATTTTTTGTATGCCAGGTCAACTTAACCACTTCAGTTCTGAATCCTCTCTATTAAGCAACACTCAATCATTCAAATGCCCTGTGTGGTGCTATGACCAGTAAGTATCTTCCTCCCCAGACTCTGCAGCCTGGGACTTCAGATACTCCCAAATCCATTGGTGGGCATCCTATATGCAGACCCAAGCCTAGATGTTTCGGGTTTGGATGTCACTGAGTCTCACTTGCCCTTAGCCAACAGCTATAGGAGCAAGCTAGGGAGGGGTCTCCTATTTCCAAAAAGAAAGCATGTAGCCAGGGCTGTCCCTAGGGGTGTGTGAATTGGAGCAACTGCCCCAGACCCCACACTTTGGGGAGCCCTGCAGAGTTGGGCGGAGCCGTGGCTCTGCATCCAGCGGCTCATTACCCCTTCCATGCAGCTCCTCCCCTGCCGCTGATGGTGGCAGCTTCTTCAGATCCTGAGCAGGTGGGATTGGAGTGGGGGCGGGGCGGGGCCCTGCATGGGCTGATTTCCCCTGGGCCCTGCACCCTGCTGAGGTTGGCTTTGCATGTAGCTGGCACCCTCACATTGGAAGCTGCCCAGTAGGAAGCTAACTACAAGGCTCATAGGGCATCCTGTCCACAGTGTACTGGGCAGGGGTGCACCCTCCACTACACAATGCCATTTAAATCCATACTAGTCTTCATCTTAGCCCACAACAGGGCAAGAAGCGACAGCATAGAAGCCAATATACAAAGCTCACTCTGCCCTCCAGCTGCCACCCTCTGCTGCTCTGTGACACCGGAGACTGAGCCCCTGGTCCCCAGGCCCTTAACCATTTTTGCTGCCCTCCGTCAGACTCTCTCCAACTTGTCCACATCATTTAATGGTTTAACTGTCAAAGCATGCTTTGATCTGCCAAGTGAACCACAAGAACCCCTTGGCAAAATGTTAGAGATAAAGTTCTCTCTCTCTCTCACTCTCTCTCTCTATATGGAAATAAATAATATAGTTATATCTATATCTACTCTCTCTCTCT
The DNA here is from genome assembly GCA_030014935.1 of Caiman crocodilus. Taxonomy (NCBI): domain Eukaryota; kingdom Metazoa; phylum Chordata; order Crocodylia; family Alligatoridae; genus Caiman; species Caiman crocodilus. The sequence continues at coordinate 100,893,605 of JAGPOW010003642.1, read as the reverse complement.
CTGGAAATAATATAGTTATATCTATATCTACACCTCTCTCTTGTTCTCTCTCGCTATATGGAAATAAATACTATAGGGAGGATAATCACTTCCCTCCATCTGCTGGCTGCTTCCTAAGACTTTTTGCTTCTCTCTGGGGATCTTCAAGAAGGGAAGCAGGCTGTAACACAGAAGTACTTCCACATACGGGATAATATAATAAGTGTGGGGGGAAGATGGGTGGTCCCTGACCCTCTCCGAGCACCGGCGTCCGGGCAAGACAGAGGCGAAGGGCGGCCCCGGAGCCCTGCCTGGCTGCCCCGGCGCGGCGGTGCCATGCGGAAAGTGGGCTCGGGGGCGCCGCGGGCGGGGAGAGGCGCCTGCTCCGCCCCGCTGCCGCCGCGGGCCGGGATGAGCCGGGCTCGGCGGCGCTGATCTGCCCGCGCGGGGCACCACGCCGCAGCGCCAGCCCCAGCCCCAGCCGCCGCCGCCGCCGGGAGCCGGGCCGGGCTGTCCCCGCGCCGCAGCGGGCTGGAGCCCGGCAGGATGGTGACCGTGGTAGCCCGGCTGGTGCATTACCTGCACCTCAGGTAAGGGGCCGCCCCGGCCCGGGGGCGGGTGCACACGGACACGCACGGACAGCCACTGGCGCTGTCTGCCTGCGTCCCTTTCCCCCAGGCGCACACACAGCAAGATCATCCTTTCCCTCTCCCATGACAGACACACACACAGACACAGAAATACACACACACACACACACACACACATATACCATGATCACCATCTCCCCTTCCCTCTTCCCCAAAACACACACGTCACTATCTCCCTCTCCCCTAGACAGACACACATCCTCCGATCATCTCCTTCCCTGTTTCTCTCCTTCCCTGTCTCTCTCTGTCTCACACACAGACACACACATCATAATCACCACAATCTCACACACACACTCAGACCCCCTCCATGGTCATCATCCCACCTCTCTCTCTCACACCACAATCACAATTTCACTCATACACACACACCCCACAATCACCGTCTCCCTCCCTCTCCCCAAACACATGCGTCACCATCTCCCTCTCCACCAGACAGAGAGCCACACACCATGACCATTTCCTTCCCTGTCTCTCTCTCACACACACACCATAATCACAACAATCTCACACACACACTCAGACACCTCCCCCACCATGGTCATCACCCCCCCCCACATACACACCACAATCACAATTTCACTCAGACACCCCTCCACGGTCATCATCATTTCTCTCACCCCCCCACAATCACCATCTCACTCTCCCACAGACAGACAGACACCATCATCTCCCTCTCCCACCCCAAGACAAATGCACAAACACACACACACCATAATCACATCTCCCTCTCCTCCACCTATGCGCACGTGTGCACATACACACCCACCCCCATCTCCTTTTCTCCCTCCCCACCCCCCCAGCTCCCAGGGAACAAATGAGACGCAGCCCCTGTATGAGCAAATGCGAGCACAACATGAGCTGTGTCAATCTCAAGATGCTTGGCTTGCTCTTACCTACAACGCCAACTGCAACTTTCCCAGATTTCATCTTTTTAATGAAACCCAGCAGACCAAAGGCAGGTTCCTGTCTTAGCTATCCTGCTCCCATAAAAAGGCATGGATTTAAAAGGAGGGGAAACCCCCCACAATGCAATCACAGAGTCATTTATTTGAGTATATTATTATTGATAATAAGATCCTGAGCTGCAGCAGGGTATTAAAAACTCAACTAATGACATCAAAAAAAGAAAATCTAGGTTTGAAAAAGATTTTCTTAAAAAACCTTGTAGCTCTTGTTTTATATCTTGATAATCTGTTGTTAGTATAGTACGGTACCAATGTAGTAGTATGGATCAGATAACATAAGTTTACATATTTTCTCTTTAACACAGCCAATGAAAGACAACATTGCTAAACTAGGTTCTTTATTTTCCCCTGACAAAATCTCTTTAGAATCTGACATATGAATATAAATCTTGTCGCATCCCATGGACAGGATGCAGTTATGTAGGGCTGCAGTTATATAGGGTTGAGTACAGTGATATAGAGTTGCATATGCTTACTGTCATCTGACAGCTTCTCATATAAGACAATATTCAAATTATCCATCCACGGAAAGAAAATAGAAAGAAACAATATTTTCCAAGAAGTACATGTTTGGTTAGTAATCCATGATGAATGTGGTATAACGTTTGAAACCTGGAAGCTGAACTATATACTGGCATTATTGAACTAATTATTTCGTTTTATAAAAATCATGCTACAAGGACTAAATGAAAAATAATTGAATATTTAATCTGAGTTATAATCGGCTACAGTCAAAGGCTTGAATCCTAAATCATTCTTGTTTATAGTTTTTCTCAAAAATATTGATGGTAATCTTACATGGATTATAGATGAGTGTAATTTAACTTCATTTTATTGATAAGTGAAATTTAACTTCCTTTTAGTGAAAGGTGAAATTTGGATAATTGTTTAAAATTGATCCTGCAAACTTCCTGTAGGGTACTGGAATTCTTCTGAATGATAATAATTGGCTCCAATTTCCGCTTAAGTTGCTGAGCCCTAAATAACTATGTGCACAGTATTCTCAAAGGAGAAATGTCTGTTACATGATTTGGTTTTCATCTGACCTCTTTTAATGCCACAAAAACTGTTTATTTTGAGAAGTTTAAAGCTGTCTTGTTGTTTTTTTGTAACATTGTGTTGCTCCATAAAAAATATAAGTAGTCAATCCTCACAGTACCCTTTGAAACTGGCATTGTTATCCCTGTGTAATAGATATCAAATAGTAATGAGTAGTAAGAAAATCATCATATGCATAACTGTGCATTTCAATCTTTGAAATCTGTGTACACATTTGTATAATGCTATGTACACTCCTAAATCTATTTTAGGGAAATTTTTGGCCCACTTTTATATAAAACAGGACAGTTTATATAAATAAAATGGCCCAGAATGTTTCCCTAAAATAGATTTAGGAATGTAGATAGCATTATACAACTTAGTACGCAAATTTCAAAGATAGAAATACACAATAATGCACATACTTTTGAAGGCACACTCTCTGTTCCTATTTGACCGGTATTTGTGCAAACAAATGGCTTGTCTTGCATGTGCGCATGTCCAGTTTGACACTAACCAATGATATTCATACACTTATACTTGCCCAGACACAGACCAAAGCACATTCAGTTGTTCAGGTTTCGTCAAATATATTGTTGCAGTTTTATCAAATTGGTACATTCTATAGATTATAGTCAGGAATCACAACTTTATGTGCCTGTTCCTCCAGTAAATACATCTGTGGGACAGAGGCTTTGTAAATTCACAGACTCATTTATCATGCCCTGACCTGAACCACCATGCCCCAGAACATCACACTCCAGTGGAATGGGTCCCTGTAGAGTTTGGATGTATCAAATTATTCCATGAGGCCCCTTTGAATCTCATTTTTTCTGCAATATAGGCCTTCTGTGGCTTCTGAATTGATTGATTTCTGCCCTAGTGCCTCAGAGTTCTAGTCGGGGGCCAGGAACACATTGGGCTGGATGTAGATCAAAAAAATTTTCTTTGCTTCAAAGAGGTTATGATCTAAGTCAGGACTGTCCAGTTTCTGTGTGGCCTGGGACTAAATGCCCCTTGTTCTATATACTATGCAGGCCGCACCTCCCCTGGGCTATATGCTGCATGGGCCACATGCTGTGTTGTGCTGTGCTGCAGGCACGTTCCCACTGCTGCAACACATGGCAAGCACCCTCCTGCTGCACTGTGCCTGTGCTCTATGCCTTGAATACTAAAGTGCGTTCTGGCCTCTGCCATGCTGTGTCATGCAGTGGGCATAACCATGGCTGTATCGTGCCAGTGCCACACTGTGTGGAGTTCCCAGGTCTTCTGGAACCACCTGGGCTGGAGTGGTTAAGTGGTGGGGGGAGAGGTGCCCAGACCAGAAGCCTGAGGGCAGCAGGTTAACCCTGCAGTTAACCCTGCAGGAGTCAGGAGCCACATGGGACCTGTGCACCACCAGTTCAATACTCCAAATCTAAGAGGGAGACGAAAGATGACAGATGGATAGAGACGGGCAGATTAGGGGAAACTAGGAAATAATGACACAGGATTAGTTGGCATAGTAGGCAGTCACCTTAAAACACCAGCAGTCTAACTTCTGTCAAGGTTTTTGTAGGCATCACAGAACAAGGTTTAAAGGGCTGGAAAGTTACTTTGCAGATATTTAACAGGGAGCTCTTACCAAACCTAAGGTACAGCATGGCAAAAAGCATAAAAGTATTTATTTGAAAATTTAGCATATGGGTGATGGAGATTGACATCATGGGCTGACTGGATATAAAAGAATCTTTTTCCAATGAATGACAGAAGATCGCTAGGGTAAGGATAGGTCAAGGAGGGTATGGAAAGTGAAGATGAGTATATTGTATTTGGTGTGACAGGGAAGAGGAAAGGTGGTGGGATGGGGAAAGAGGAGTGACATGTCCAAATTGAAGGGCTAAGGACATGACCATTACCACAGCTTTCTGAATGAATAGGAGAAGTCTATAATTGGGTTTGTCAAGGCTAGAGGAAAGGATCTTGCATTCTTGGAGCAGCAGAAGATGGTGATATCCAAAAACAAGTAGATAAATAAAAGGTATGTCCCTGAATCAATACAGAGCAGCAGATACAGATCTTTGTCTCGTAACATGATAGGTTAAGGTATTCAGGCACCAAAGAACCTGCCCTAATTACATGTAAAGCTAAGCTGTAATCTGATTTCTGAATGTAGTGCTAAACTTTGTTGGCCCATGTACGCTGCAAAAAGTGACAGGGCATGGAGGTACTTAACCATGCTAGACTGAACCATGAGCTAGCATGATTAAAGATGTTGGTGCAGGTGATGTTTATAGTCACCTGGCATCTTGCAAGTGACCATCCAAATAGAAACATATGATTGGGCCACCATTAAATTACTATTTCCTTCCTATAAAAATTACAGAAGAAACTTTCATTTTATAATCATAAATGTGGGATGTTTTATTTTTATGCTCCTATAATCAAAGTTTATTTGAACCAGTACTCCAAAGTACTATATTATACTATGCTACTATGAACTCAGAATAAAGTAAAACAATAAGAGACAGCATTCATAAATGTAAGGTTAAATTGAGCAAAAGGAGTTTATGAGCCACAATGAAAGACTGATCATGGGCATGTGTTCATCCAAAATCTGGGCAACCTGAAGTCTTCATATAAATGAGAATAGATAGTTGAAAGCTTATTTGCAAGAAGTTCCTAAAATGGGAAGCTATGCTGTTGTGCCATTTATTAGACACTTGGTGTGCTGAGACCAGTACCTATTATGCTGATCAGCATTGTTTCCTTTTCCCCCTGTGCTTTTGACTGTATCTCATTGCTGTCTTATGTTATACATAGATTATATTATATATGGTGCAAGGATTTTTTTTCTTAGCTAAGTAAAGACATTTAGAAAGCTTAAGCCTGAGTCAATTCAATCTTTGCAAGTTAGTCTAACCTGCGTAAATTGAACTGAGAAGCAAGTCAACAGACATTTACTTTTGATTCTTGAAAGGCAGCCACATGCCAGCAGTGGCTCAGGCTAGAAAGGGACAGGGTGGGGAGGCGCTAGAGTGAGCCCTCTCTTCCCTTGAGCAGTGGCTGAAAGGCTGGAGGGAAGCTGAGCTGAGTGGTGGGGTGTGGCCAGGCCCTCCACAGGCCACTGAGTATGATTGGGGAGGGATTTAAATCCATACCCTGTCCTGCAGGGTCCCCAGCCAGGGTGTGCCTGGAGGGTGGGGGGGAAACAGCCCTTGCCAGGCTTTTCCCACTTACTCTTGCTGCTCCAGAGGAGGAAGCAGGATCAGACCCCAGCTCCTGGCTGGCATGCTGAGGTGAAGCAGGCAGGGAGGTGGTTTAATTAGCCCTCTGTACCCTTGCCCACTGGCATGGGACCCCAGCCAGCATCAGTTTGGCAGGGATGCAGCAGCCCCTCCCAGGCTTTTCCTCACTGCTCACTGGTTGAGCAGCAGGAGCGGGGGGCATGGCTAGGCTCTGGCCCAGGCTTGTCATGCATCCACAAATGCATCTCAGGCAGGTCCAAGGAGGTGATCCTCCCCCTCTATGCGACACTGGCCAGGCTGCAGTTGGAGTACTGCATCCAGTTCTGGGCTCCACACTTCAGGAGGGATGTGGACAACGTGGAGAGGGTCCAGAGGAGGGTCACTTGCATGATCAGGGGGCAGCAGGGCAGGCCCTACGAGGAGAGGTTAAGGGACCTGAACCTGTTCAGCCTCCACAAGAGAAGCCTGAGGGGGGATCTAGTGGCCATTTACAAACTAGTCAGGGGGGACCAGCAGGCACTGGAGGAGCCCCTGTTCCCCCAAGCACTCCCAGGAGTGACTAGAAATAATGGTCAGAAGCTGGCAGAGGGTAGATTCAGACTAGACATCAGGAGCGCTACTTCACTGTCAGGGCAACTAGGATCTGGAACCAACTTCCAAGAGAAGTGGTGCTGGCTCCTACCCTGGGGGTCTTTAAGAGGAGGCTAGATGAACACCTTGCCAGGGTCGTTTGACCCCAGTACTCTTTCCTGCCATGGCAGGTGGTTGGACTTGATACTCAGGTCCCTTCCAACGCTACAAACTATGAAACTGGTTTACGTGTAATTTGTGTCCCTAGCCCATTTCTTCTGTCTAGCGTGTCTAACCCAATGGTTCTCAGCCTTTTTAGTTAGAATCAAGACACGCCCTAGAAAATGCCAGAACTTAGCTTTCACTTGATTTTTAGACCGCAGAAAAATAATAAATAAATTCTCATGTGAAAAAGAACTCAACACCACAGGTCAAAATGTTTTTAGATTCCTATTTGAAATCTTTGGGTTTATCTTCTAAATCATTTGTAGCTGTTTGCACTTAGCACTAACATTATGCAGCACCCTGACCATTCCTCAGGGTATTGTGTGAAATAGTATTACTTGCAAGAACAACATGGTACTGTTTGATGTTATGCCACTGGTCTAAAAAATAAAAACCCCTGATGAAGCCAAATGCATATAGTTACTTGTTTGCCATAGGACAAGAAAAGTCACATAGCATTTGGTAGATACATGGCTTATATAGCTGGTTAGATTAATTATTTCATACTGGGCTGGATTCTATACTAATTAAGTTAATAGTACAGTGGAAAATTGGCTGTAGGGAAAAACAATAAATTGCAAACACCGAACCAGAGAAAAGTTTCGTATATTTTATTTTTTTCATTTTTTTACTGGTAGAAAAAAAAATCATTAATCATGTACAAATATAATATATAATTAAACAAACCAAAACCAAAACAGCTGTGCAGTGACAAAGAGAACAACAAACAAAGGAGACAGAGGCAGTTAGAACAGCCCCAAGCCACAACACCAAGAAACACTAAACAGACAGAAGACAAAGACATGGTAAGTCTGTAAACACAAGACAGCTTTCATGGGGAGAATAGGTATGGGATGTTATCAAAGACATTTTCACCCAGTTTTATATTGGGAAGTATAAAGTCATGTGATTGTGTTTGGTGCTACTCTTAACTATGCCAGACTAAACCATGGGCTGGCATGATTAAAAATTATGGTGCAGGTAGGATTTATAGAAGGGTTTTTTGGGGGGAAGTTTTTGAAAAAAAATTAAAAGACAGGGTACAAACAAGTTGGTAAAAATGAATAGATAGTAAGACTTGAAATAGGTTAATGTCAAGTTAGCATTTTTTAAAATTAATTGTCTTTTCTTACAGAGCAGTTTAAAAATACTATGAAGTGGGTGTAGCAAATGCAGCATGACTGTTAATTGAAACAGCTACTGCTGAGGCCATGCTTTTTGTCATGGAGTGGTCAAAAAACAAACAGCATGGGTGAAAAGAGATAGAAAGAGAGAAGAGAAAGAATGGTAAAAAACTGAAAGGGAGAGTGTCCCATTTTTTCAAGTTGCCCCAGGCCCCATGAATCCTGGGAACATCTCTCTTCCTGTCATTTGAATAGTTTGCTGGTGGCATACAATTGTTTCAGACAGTACAAAGGATTGTGAGGGTCTCCCCATAGGGTAAATGCTTTGAGAGAGTGAGCTGCATACAGACAAATTAAATTTGACTTGGACGGGTGTAAGGTACACTAACAAAAAAAAAGATGGAGGCATCTCCATCAGGGAGAGCTACACTAGGAGTGTATGTAGATGAAACAGGGGGCCTAAACTGAAGCAGTGGGTTTTAAAAAAAAAACTGCTTCAATTTAGGGCTGTTTAAACCCTGGGTCATACACACCCCGCACTGACTTACCTGCCTCTGGTGGGGAGGGGAGGGAAAGCTGCGGATGGGTGGAGTGCTTCCTGGGGGGAGGGGCTGGTGCTTTCTTCTGCAGCCCTCCCACCCCAGGCAGCACCTGCTCACAGGCACTCAGCTTGGGCAGTCCCAGGGGAACTGTGTAGGGAAGCGGCAGGCCCCTGCGCAGTTCAAGCAGGCAGGCAGGCTTGTGAGGCGGGAGATCAGGCTCATCACTTTTCTTGTGAGGAGCCTACTTTCCCAGGCTTCTGTCAGGCTGCATGCAGGGCTTCACTGTGGAGCTGCATGGAGCCTGATGCTTCACTCTGTGGTTGTAGGGCCAACAAACTAAAACTTCTTGAAGAAGTTTTATTGTGCTGTGCCCCAAGTCATTTAAGGTGCATTATGCCGATGAATTTCCTATAGCGGCTAGAATTAATAACGCAATACACCACTGAAGCTTGCAACACCGGCACCATTAAAACAGTGCAAAAGCATTTAGCCCTCTTTAAAGTGTCAGGCACAGATGCCTCTCATTTCATCTACACGTCGCCTAGTTGAAAAAACTGTTTAGCACCAGCAAGCTATTCAAATGACAGAAAGAGGGTTGTTCCCAAGATTTACATGGCCTGGCACAAATTTTAACATGGGAAACTCTCCATTACAGTTTTTCACCATTCTTTCTCTTCACTTCTGCTGTTTCTCTTCCTGTTTTTTCTCCAGTAGTCCTAAGTGTTTTTCGTGTCTAAGTTGTTTCCTTTATTTCTTCAATTTGTAGTATTCTACAAGTATAGTATACTGGTATACTATATTTATACTACAGCATGTCTTACTAGATAATTCCCGGTGAAGTGACAGAAACTGAGGCAGCTCAAAGGCCAAAGGATGAGTGAGGCTAGCAGTAAGTTCCAAAGTGGTTCTGCCACTCTTACTGCAACATGGTGCTTTCATCAGTGAGCTGATGGAGGAAAGGATGGGATAAAACCCATCACAATAGATTTTTCTTCACCTCACCAGATCAGTTCTGTTCATACACAGCATTCTTTTAGTCCTCCTCTGTATACATGACCATTTTTACCATTCCTTGTTCCCACATAGGGCACTTACAGAAGTTACATTTTTTGCACAACTGGACCCCACCTTACAGCCATGACAAAACATACATGTATGGCTGCAGAATGTTTTTAAAATGGCTGTTCACATGAAGAATTAACCCTTGTCAAATCAGCTATTTGCTGAAGGCACTGTAGAACAGTGCCTCAGAGAACTTGTGTACCCTCAAGGATTAATTTTTAGCATCTTTGTGGGGCTGTCAGCAGAGGAGAGAGGGAGGGGAAGGGAGAGAGAGTGAGAGGGGAAGGATGCAGCAGGGAGCTGCTGGCTGGGCTTTGCCTGGATGGAGCTGGATGGGTGGGGTGCAGCAGGGTGGAACACAGCCCCCTTGCTTCCTGGGCACCCCGCAGCTGAGGTACTGGGGGGGATCTGGGCTGGGTTTGCAAGGTAAGGGGGGTGTCCTTCCCCTACCCTCTACCTGGGCCTCTTGATAGCAGCAGCTGCCAGCTTGGCTTTGTTATGGCCAGAGCTGGGGGCTGTGGAAGAGTGGAAAGGAGCCCCCTTATCTCATAGGTCCAGTCCAGCTCTCCCTAATACCACAGCTGGGGTAGCTGGGAGGGTCTGCAAGGCAAGGGGTCTCTGTCCCACTATGCTGTCTTCAGATGGCATCTCCATGCTGCTTCCTTCCCCTCTCCTGCTGATAGCCACAGAGCTGGTGGGGGGAAGGGCTGTGAGGAGGGGCAGTTCAGCAGTCTTCTTAGAGGCTGCTGGAGAATCTGTGACTGCTGGCCAGGGCTGGTGCAGGCAGACTTGATTCCCCTCTTGGACCCAACAGGCGGTTGGGTAGCTGGAAGCGGGGGGGAGGCTCTAACTCATGGTACTTTGTGTAAAGTGCCACAAGTTAGAGCATGGGCCCTAAACATTAGGCCTGTGCAAAGCTTCGGGTGGTAATTCAACTTGGAGGAGATTCGGCTTAATTTGGTGGCTGAATTTCTGAATCTGAATCAAATCAGGGAACCAATTTAAAGGTCCAAATTGATTCAAATTGGAGCTTTGATGATTCAAGCAGTCCCAGTCCCCAATGGCTGCAGCAGGGAGCTGCAGCTAACTCTGAGCTGGTAAGTACTAGGGCTGGGGAAAGGGACCACCAGGGGACCCCTGCCAGTCCTGCTGACCCCCTCTCTCCCCCCGGGTCCCTCCAGCCCCCCACCTGCTCCCCCAGTCCCCGCACAGGTACCATGTTCATCGCAGCTCTCAGCATTTAAACCCGCCCCCCTGGTGTTCATTGGGTGCTGCTGGGCAAGGGGGACAATCCTTGCTGCCCCCTACTGCCCCATGGCACATGGGGGGTCCTGCATGAGCCCTCAACCCCCCCTCACTCCCTAAGCTCCCCTACAGGTGCCTTTTCAAGGCCAGCTTCATTCCTTTAAAAAAAATGAGAAAAGCCCCAGGATTCACTGCTCCTGCAGCGGCCTCGGAGCTTTGAGGCACTCGAGAAAGAGTCCGACCCCATGCAGCAAGGGGCAGCGGAGGGTAGTGGGGAATTGCCCCCCCCACCCCACCAGGCAGGAAAGGTGAGTACGGGGGTTTTTCGTTTTTTTTTCTTAAGGGGCCGGAACCACAGTGGGTGGGTCAGCCATGGGGGGCAGGGATGGGGCGGAGTCAGGGTGCTTATACAGAACCCTCCACACAGCATGGTGCAGTGTGGGGAAGCGAGGATCCCCCACCCCTGCCTGGCAGCACCCACTGAGTCGGGGCTTTTTTTTTCAAAGTGCTGGCAGGTGGGGTGGGTGGGGCAGCCATTGCTGGGCTTGGATGTGGACGGGCCTGACTGATTTGGAGATTTAGAGATTTGGCAGCAGCTGAATCTCCAAATCAGATTCGGCTAAATTGATTCGGGATCACCAAATCGAATCTCTGTCCCCTGAATTGGCCAAATCCGAAGAGAATACTAGCCGCTTTGCACAGACCTACTAAACATCTGTAGACACCCACAGTGACACTTACCTGTTTCACTCATTTTCATCCTGCACAAAACTATGAGCTATGCATCCTGCTCAGTCAAACCATTACCATCACAGCAACTCCACCCAATTTCTGACATGGACACATCATTACTTATTCACTTTTTCTGTCCCACACATCTGCTAGTCTTCCTTCTAACTTGATTCATATCCCTGTTGACAAAAGTATCCCCACTATAATGGTCTACAGTAGAAAACTGGAAGCCTGACATTTCGCTTTTTTTAAGGTATGCTTTTATTTTTCTTGATCGTTTCTTGCTTCAGTAGATTAGCTAGAGTCACAGGCTACTTACTTGACTGAGGAGTTATGGATTTAACATTTACATAGGACTGACTTGTGTCACCCTAATGCTGCTAGGAAGTAAAGTTCATTTGCTAATATTCTGTGTAAGGATCACACCCTCCTCCCCGCCCTAATTTTTGACAAAAACACTGAGACAATGTTATCTGAAGCTTGGCAAGGATGGTTACATTACTTCCGAAGCTCTTTTGAGAGTCAAGGGTGTGTAGAGAATTCCGGAGGTTCATTTTTTTACACAGTTGCATTAGGTAGGCCTTGAGGCCTTGAAGATTTACAGATGGGAACTTCAAGTGTACGGCAAGCTGCTGGACAATGTAATTCAAAAATCCATGCAGGAATATTCCATGCAGGAATATCACTTGGGAAGACAGTGCTTTCTTTATGAGAAAGCAGCTGCCAAGGGATCTCACTAGAACTTCACTATGTTGTGGAGTTAATCAATAAAACTAGGTCATGTGAATTTGAACAGCTAGCAAATGGACTAATTAGAAACGGATTTGTTTTGTGGAATAACTGACAGGCAGGTCAGGGCAATGTTACCACAAGAAATAGACAGTTTAGCAAAGGGCAGTTACAGGCCTAGTAAAAGATATTATTCCCAAGTGAGAAGGCTAACAAGCAGTGGAAGCAGAGAAATGGTTGTTAATTAAAAATACCCACTCCCAAGGCCTAAAAACAGAATGCAGGAGTAGACAAATAGCAGGTACCAGATCTGGAGACAAGTTCAACAGGAAGACATCCAGCACAAGGGGAATGGTGTTAGCCATGCAATAAAAGCCACTGCTTCTAAAAAAGATTGACATAAAAAAAGAGATGACACATCACTTTGCGGGTTAAAAATTCAATACATTTCTGGTTCCTGGCCAGCCTGTTTTAGACCCAGCTCTTCCTTTCTCTGAATCCGTTTTACTCCTTCTCACTTCTACAGTGACCACACCACCACTCTGTGCAGCCACCATGCGCCACCAGCTTTGCACTCCGGCTGCTTGCCATCCCTTCTTATCCCCTCCGCACAGGCCTCGCACAGGCTGATGTTCCCTGGCACTGCACACCCTTAGGATTGGCTCTGTGCTTGACATAGCTGTGATCCCATGGACAATACTGAGCAATGCTCAAAAAAAAGGATGGGAATCAAATTGGTAACCTGCCCCATAGCTCCTCTCTCTACACCCTTCTCCCATCACCCTCATCCCAACACCAAACAGATTCCACTACCAGAAGCTATGATACCAGCAGCAAGATCTGTTCTCATGACTCTTTCCAGAGGCCCAGATTTTCTTTTTACATTTTGTCCTAAAAGCATCCTGTTGGAGACAAGGCATGCCAATATACACTGTATCAGAATCTAGCAGTAGGTGCTGAATAGGTGCATAAGGCCTGGAATTGTGGTGTAAGACAATTACACAAAAGACTTAGGAAATATAAAATGAAAGAGCTACAGTTAAATTGTAATAGTGCTGGCTTGGTAGATGGAACAGCATTAAGTACTTTTGCCTTAAGAGGGTGCTGTGTCCTCTTAGGTTCATCAGGTTTATTATTCATGTACACCCATAGTAGCTCCATTTTATCATTTGTTGTAATGGGTTTGGAAAATGAAAATAATTGTTGTCCTCTTAGCTGTATTGAGATGACCGTAGAGTGAAATGTCGTTTTGATACTGTGAGATGGCAATGATACTCATCTTATGGAACACTATTAATTACCAAAAAAACTGTATGTGAAATGAATGAGTAGAGAGAGGGGAAAAAAAGCATTTTTGGAATAGCTTCAACTAGCATGAATACATTTGAATGTCTGGAACAATATTTTTTGGCACAGGAATCACTGATGCTGCAAATAAACATTCAACTCTTTTCAGTGTGGGAGTCAAACATGAAATTTAAGAAGACATTCTGCAAACACTATTAAATCAAACAGAAAAAAAACCATAAAGTGGTACAGCTGGTACAGGGAAACTAGAATAAAAACACCTCTTTGATTCTTGCCAGATATTTCACTAAGGAAAACTTAGAGGGATAGTGGCTATTAGATCTTTAACTATGAAAAACTATAAATTTTCATTTTTGAAGTTCTTGAGAACAAATGCATTGTATCACTATTGAAAGTACTTGGCAAAACTTTTTAAACTTATGCTTTTATTAAGTTGGACTTAATATTGAAAAAAGGTGTTTAAATACATCAATGATGTGTAATCAAATCTGTGATAATTGGGGGAATGAGTTTCAGTTCGTATCTGCTATAAATAGACCAGATGTCCTGTAAATAAATGCATGGCTCAGTTTTTGTTTAGCAAATGATGACACAAAAACAGTCAAATGGTACAGGAAGTCAGCTACTTGAATACTGACCAAAAGCAAACTTTAAATTTGCTTTATGCAGGCAAAAGCAACATAATTGTAAAGTTATGTTCATGCACTCCAAAAAGAGAAATAATGATACCTGATGAATATAAACCATTACACAATGTGCAACACTTTATTTAGATAGGCCGCTGATAGTGAACAAAAATTGCACCTGCAAATGATATGCATGTACAAATGGAGAGCAGGTTGGGCTATGTTATTTTGAATATTAATCTTAAAATAATTGCTTGCTGATTAGGTAGTAAATAAGAAACATCTCTATGTCTTTTAGAGTTGGTGATTGAACTTGTATCCTAAGTTCTATCATTTGATATATATTTAATAAGAAGAAACAGCAGAGTGATAGACTTCCAGCAAACAGAACACACATTTGCCCTTTTCACAGATGAGCCTATGAACTTCACTTCATCTACCTCCTAGATACACAAACTCATGGACTCAATATAGATACTGAATTTATGACATACTATAACCTGTCTGATATCTGACTCCCCAGGTACCTCTCCACTTTTACCTGCTACATCCCTCTCCTTCCCCCCTGCAGCCTGTCTCTCACCCCTTGAAGCCTCAATTTACATTTTCACTGAGTAGCTTTCTTGCATGCATACCAGCCTCTGGCTTTTTTACTGTTCATTCCATTTAGGAAGAGCACAAACTAACTGCAGATGCTTTCTTAGCCTGACAAAGAGTTTTTAAACCTGAAAGGTTGCTAAGATAGATTTCTCCAACTATTTGGCTGAACTAATAAAAGATATCAGATTGACCCAAAGAACCTTGTCTGCCTTGGGTGTGTTAAGGCAGAGTAGAATGACAGCAGGAGTTATGGTAGTCTGTAACAGGGGGCCTTCCCGGAGCGGGTTAGATCTTGGCCCACCCACCTGTTTCTGGGCCAACCACCTGCCCATCTTTCTCCTGCCATGCCTTGTTAGAAAATTGATTCAGCTCTTTCTAAATGGGAGGCTGCCCATTTAGGCTCCTGATGTCTAGGAGTGACATCAGTTCCACAGCTCTGTACCTCCGCTACACTGCAGCCCATATCTTGCAGATTACATTCTTCACTACCTCCAACTGTGGTCCCCTCTCTGGAACCTTTGGCTCCCCCTTAGGTCCTGCCCCTGCCTTCAGGCCATTTGGAATCTTGAGCCTCTTGCTGTGGGTATTCTTCGTGGTGGGCCCCTGGCCCTTTGACCCCCATTTGGGTCCTGGCCCCAGTATAGACCAGGAGAGGGTACCTCAGGTCAGATCTGAACCTCCTGCCTGCTCTCACTCACACAACTCCACAGCAACCAATAAGCCTCAGGCCTCTCAAAGATCTTACAGGTATGGGACTGTGCATGCATGTGGTGGCTGGAGGTTATCAGGTGCCCCCTATCTGCCTTTCATCAGAGAGGTTTGCGGTTGTGGCATTTCCTGGGGCTGCTGTGCCACCGGCAGTCCCACCAGGCCTCTGTACCCTGGCAGGGTGTGGTTTAAGGTTATGCCCAGGACCTGGGGCCTCCTCTTTCCTCATAGACCCAGTCCATACCTCCAAGTTCTTCCTGGTACAGGAGCTCAGTAGGGAGATGTTCTTCCCCTGCTGGCTGGTGATAAATTAAACTGCTGCCTCCAGCTCTGAGAGGTGGGCATTAAATGGTTCTCAAAGCAAATAAAAAATCAAATAGGTTCAGAGTGAGGAGTGTGGCACTCACTTCATTTGCACATGGAGCTTGGGGAACCCCAGCAGTGGGAGGTTTACCTTCAGGAACGCCAGCTGCTGCACCAAACCAGGATCCAAATAGGTGCAGTGGGGTATCTCAATATCACCAACAATGCTGAACACCCTCTTGCTTGGAACACTGGTCGGTAGGCAGGACAAGTGTTCCCGGGCAACCATGACCAGATCCTGCCTCACCTGGCTGTGGGTTGCCCAATAGGCCAAGGGGTCGCAGTGCAGTGGCTCCATGTCCTTGGCAAGATAGGTAGTCACCGAGGCCTCTGTGCTACCTGCCAGATGGTGCCTCTGGACCCCAACATTGGCAGTGGCTGTGGTGGAGGAGATTGGCTTGTGGTTGGAATGCTGGCACAGGAAAGTGGGTCCCCCTCTTCCATGCCCCCTTCCCTCTTCCCTTCTGCCTCCCTGACTCTGTTTACCAGCACCTCTGGCCAATAATAAAAGGTTTTGCTGCTGCAGATGCTCCCCTTCATCCTTGGGTCACACATGCCTGCCAGCACATGAACCATACTGGACCACAATGGATCTAGCTATTTTTTGATGCCATCCTTCAGCTGGTTCACCACTGCCTGCACCTCTGGTTAAAGTGGCTTGCCTCATCCAGGAACATTGATCCCCTGGAACTTCTCCATTTGATTCTCAAGCTCATTTCATAGTTTCATAGTAGCTAGAGTCAGGAAGAACCTGAACAAATCATCTAGCCTGACCCCCTGCCACAGGCAGGAATGAATGCTGGGTTCACAAGACCCCAGACAGGTGATCATCCAACCTTCTCTTGAACTTGCCCAAGGTAGGGGCGAGGGCCACTTCCCTGGGAAGTTGGTTCCAGATTTTGGCCACCCTAACTGTGAAATATTGCCTCCTGATCTCTAACCTAAACCTACTCTCCATTAGCCTATTACCATTGTTCCTTGTCCCCCTAGGTAGTGCTGGGGAGAAAAAGGCTCTACCTATTTGCTGTTGATCTCCCCTGACGAGTTTGTAGGCAGCCACCAGGTCCCTCCTCAGCCTTCTCTTGCTGAGGCTGAACAGGTTCAGGTCCTTCAGTCTCTCCTCGTAGGGCTTGAATTTGAACAGGGTGCTTTTCACCCCTTCGTCCAAGTCTCTGAGTGTCTACGAAACTTTCATAAAAGCTGTATTATTACAGTGCTCAAGAGAACATGTTTTGGGAAGCACTTTGTGGGCCATATCAAAATGTTACAGAAGGAGGACTGAGAATCTAAGAAAGCTTGTGAAGGTCATCTTGTAGAGTTTCCAGCTAATATTCAACTAACCTTGTGATTCACACTGAAAAGAAGCCTTAAGCTTTCACTGAGGGTGTACATCCCTGTGGTGTAGTCTGGCTACACATTCTTCTGTGTGGTCTTATACACCATGCTCCAGCATAGGTAGGTGCGGATAGGGGAAGATATACATGGCAGAGCAGAAGTTAATGTTTTAACAAGCTCTAACCAGCCAGCACAGAAGTGAGTACTGGAGCCAGTCTCAGCCCTTCTGACCATATGAACCTCCATCCTTCCCACGTGAATAAATTTTGGTATCTTTTCCTTAAGAGTAACCCCTAATTCATTTTGGGGGGCTGCCAAAAGTAGGTGAGTATATGCTGAAAAGCTATTGATTTTTCACATCTGCTCCTGTAGAAATATTTCTGTTTAAATCATCTTTCTTCCCTTCTTCCCTTCTGCTCCTCCCAGCAGAGAGAGGAGCATATGGTCGTAGTGAACTGTTGCTTTGTGCCATTATGATATTAGGTGCAATTAGACCTGGTTTTAATATCACAATGTTCTATAGTCATAGAGAAAAGAACATGTTCTATGGGAATTAAATACCCCATAGTTAATTGTAATTATACACATATGATAGAATATTTTATACCTCCAGTAACCTTTAAGTATTGCCATCTGTCCCCACAAATTTAAGAAATAATCTTAATTTGGAAAAACCTACAAAGGACAGTCAGGTCAGTTAAAGGATCATTGTTAAATATAACACAAGGATTGATCTATGTGATAACCCTTTGGTCTACCTATGGTAATAAGTTTGTTGCTGGCTTTTTCCCTGCAGTGACAAAGATATACTCTCCTTTTTGTTCAGTGACATCTCTTGACATTGGCATCCTTGAAGCAAAATATAAAACAGTATCAGAAAGCATCTGACTAGTAATAGAGAAATCTTCCTACACTAGTAATGGTCTTTTAAAGGAAAATCAACTTTTGCTAAATACAATGGTGACATCAGCTAATATAGCATATGTTTTAAAATTATTAATAAAATATACTGAATTATACTGGATGGTACTAATTAATAAATGCATTGCAGTATAGCTATGCCTTTACCCTAAAGGCTTTAGGGTAAAAATCAAAAGATATGTGCTGTAGATGGAGAACAGGTGTGTCTGAAGAAGCATTGGTTTAAAAGGACTGACTACTGA
The DNA here is from genome assembly GCA_030014935.1 of Caiman crocodilus. Taxonomy (NCBI): domain Eukaryota; kingdom Metazoa; phylum Chordata; order Crocodylia; family Alligatoridae; genus Caiman; species Caiman crocodilus. The sequence continues at coordinate 100,875,411 of JAGPOW010003642.1, read as the reverse complement.
CTTCTGTCTTACACTAAAACTGGTTAAATTAGGAATTAATGTTGGCCTATGTATAATGGATTGAAGTGCAGTACTTAGGCATTCATGTGTTGTGCTTTCTCAGAGTGTTTTTAGAGTTATATTCTCATAATTATTTCCAATGTTTTAGCTGTGGGTTGCCATGTATCTTGTTGGTTTTTGAAAACAAAATGTGAGAAGCCTATAAACTATGTGCCCCATATTTACTAAATAAAACATGATTTCACCTGTTAACAGAGTTAACCACAGAATTTAGATTCCTTTGTCAAGATGTCAGAAACTCAAGCCTATTAGTCATTTTTGATGCAATGAATAAGTCTCTATTAATGCTAATGTTAATAATAGGATAAAGATAAGTTGAATGCTGTAATCTCTCCTTTCCAACTGTTGTTCATATTACCAGCTGCTGATAACAATTCCCCATGTAATTAAATGGAAAACTGCAGGTGAAAACCACCTGCACCCTAGCAAACTTAGTGGCCACTGCTTATTTAATATTTTATGTATAACAGTATGTATGTATAACAGCACTAATCTGTTGAATGCCATAGGCTTACTGTTCACAGCAATGTCTCAGTTGCTGTATAAGCAAATAAGATCATACTAGCATTTGTTTCAGGAACACCCCCCACCCCGAACAGGATGTGGTTTGACACCAAGCTTTTTTCAAGTGCTAGAATTAAGAATATGCCACGCAGCATAACAGAATCCAAAACAATTGCAGAAGAACTATGGGCTAGTAGGTCACATGAGGGATTCAAAGTAAGCACTGCAGTGAAACTATATATCATACCACTTGATATCAAGTGGTATGCATGCTTGATGGAGGGCAAATGTAGAAGGTTATAGAGTCTCTGGAAGCTCCAGAGAATGTAATATCCTGACCTGGAGCTGGAGGAGGAGATGGCACCTCTTTATCTGGCTCCTCTACTTCCTTTCTTCCTACAGTTCACCTTCAGGACATGTCTTAATTATATTTAGTATGTGTGGTTGTGTTATATAGTATCACTTCTCCACCTCTTGGCTCAGATCAAGTATAGTTGTGCATGTACTTAGTATGCATGGTTATAGACTCTGTGTTTTTAAATCACAAATTCATCTCAGGTAGAACAAGATAAGAGACACTACTTTTGATTTCGGAGGTTTGAGATGCCCTTTAATAACAATTATTAAAAAAAAAATGACCCATGTTTTCTCCATTACCAAAGGTTTGTAGTTCTTAGAAAAATAGCCAGGCATGACTGGATTAACAGAAATTGGCCTGCAGAGAGAACCCTTTTGCTGTTTAAGGATTTTTTGTGTATTTGGTCTGGGCCAAGGGGTCGAAAGCTGGGATAAGTGTATTGAAAGAAGGAAGAACAAGGTGGCAGATTTCAAGTGCAAATGATAATATCACTTTCAAGGTTAGAACCTCAGAGTCAAAGGAAGATCCTTGGCACTGTGATTAATGATTATACTGCCTCAAGGTGGCTTCTTTAATTTAGGCATCTTAATTGCAGTTGAGATACTTTGACTTCAGAATACTTACATGATATTTATTGACACTAATAAAAGCAAAAAACAGTCCTGATAGCTATCTGCTGGATCTCTATCTGTCCTTCACAAAACCAGCCTTGTATAAAAGTAAGGCTATAGCCTATTCCTTTATCTTGGATCATACTAAGGATGCTTGGGCCTCAGATACATAGAAGATGAGTAAAAATCGTGTGTGTGTACAATAATGGCTAGTGCCATTCTACCAGGAATGGTGATTGGTAAGCCTAAAGACTCAGTTAAATGATGCTCAGCAGCAGCTCTTAAACTTCTAACTACATTGTTTTCAATACTTGCTGATAGCAGCAGGACTGTGATCAAGTCTGGCTGAGACATGGCCATGCACAGTAGTCTTCCTGCAGTCAGGAACAGCAGGTTGCCAAATCCTAAATGGAGGCACTAAGGCAAAACAGTATCATTCTCCTTCCTCCCTTTCTTAGCACACCTGCATGATGTCAGCCAGAATTTTGTCCTTTAGGTTTGAAAAGACTGTTTTGAGTAGATGAATAAGCTAGTTGTCACCAATATCAGCAGAGAGGCGAACACCAGGATGGTCTTGGGGAATGAACTTCCAATTCATTTCTAGAGGAAAGAAAAGTTGCATTTTAGAGGGACTATAGATGCACAGTGGAGATATTAATGCAAAACATTTTAGCATAGCAAACCATCTCATACGGTGGTACTATTTTAATATATATATTCATACCTGTCCCTGACAATGGCTTTCTTCACATGAGAGCAAAATTGTGTGAACAGCTGCAGGGAGAACCTGGTGCTTCCCTCCATGGTGGCAGTGCCCCCCGGGGCTGCCCAGGCAGGGTGCTAGCTGCACAGGTATAGCCCCGGCTCTCAAGCAGCACCCGCCAAATCCAACGATGCATGGAATGCTGGAAGCCGAGGCTTGGTGAGTTTCCCGCTGCCTTCTTGCCGCCTGGGACCTCATGGGAATGGGCTGGCTGCCCTGGAAAGGTGGCAGGAGGGTGACTGGGTGTGCTGGCAGCTGGAGAAGGTGATGGGAATGGTGCATGGAGCACTATCTCTGTTCTCCAGACAGGGCCTCTGTACACATGAGGAATATTGCTGTAATTTGTTACCTAGCAAACCAAAATACATGGGATGTGTTTTAGTTTTCTATGTGAAAAAGTAATTTAACTCTAAATAAGCTGCTGAACATGTACACTGTTATGAAATGTAATTGTAACATGCCACCAAAAGTGTACACTGTTAAAAATTAAATAATTAAGAAGGGCAATTAAACCACTAAAAAGGGCAATTTCCTCCTGTGGAGGAGAGCCCTTACGCACATGTACAAGGGCCCTCTTATTCTATGACTATAAACAAGTCACAAGGTCAGAGTTTTGACAAAATATGTATTTATATTCCTAAGCCTATGTTTACACATAGAGAGCTTTACATAGCCTTTTCAAGGGTGAGAAGTTTTGATTCTGTTAAAAGATTTGGTCAAAGGAAAACTACAAATCCTGTATTTAATTAAATACTTTTGCAATAAAATTGATCACAAATGTTTTATGGGTTTCAGCTAGTATAGTAATAATAATTTATATATTTATAAAGTGGTGAATGAAATGCTGTCCATGACATTTATACCTTCCATTTTAGCAAAGCATATTTGAGATCTGTATTCATTTAACAGTGTTCTGTTAAATGTACTCAAAGGACCAAACATCAGTCAGAAATTAATAGGACATTGTGTCACTAGCTGTCTTTGTTTGCCTATTAACATTTCTTATATTTACATTTGCAAGCAGCACATAAAATATAGCAGAATTTCCTGACTTCTGTGTTCAAAGTTAAAGGCACAGTTATTGTGCTAATACAGAATTCACTGAAATTGAGATAACATTGAAAACTCGCCATGAGCTAAAAACTTGGCTTACAGTTTAGAGAAAGGCCTGTGCTCTGTAGATAAGTATGCCAACAATGCTAATTCTGTGTTTAAAATGTTACAGCTACAGAGAATGCAACTGTAGAATTGCTTTTACTCCTTCAAAACCGGCCAAGCTGTGCATCCCTGGAGAGTGGATCCAGGTTTGGGAGGCCTGCTCTTGGGGATGATAGATTAGACTCAGCCTTATCACAGGGATGATAATGAAAAATATTATGGTCATGGAGTTTAAAAATTACATTTTACAAATAATACAATTTTGGGGTGTCATTTGAGGAGTCTGCTGTTGTTTCCTGTCCATGGATTGTTTATCTGAGCCTTCTGGATAGAGTGCAATATAAATCTAAATAACAAATAAGATCAACAACTGCAGTTTATGGTGCAGTCTTAGATATCATGTGAATATCTCACAGTTTTTTTTAATTCTTGCATGCTGATTATTTTCATTTTCATCAGGATCTTGTGTCTCCTTATCAACGTAGTTTACTGATATTTGATCTTTTTTCTCCAAGATATGGGTTATATTAACTTGAGTCTACCTCTTTAACTCTTGATTAATATTTAGTCTGCATTATTTGGGTACTTCTACAGCTCCCATTACTTGGTACCTGGCAGTGAAGTTGCTGGAACTGAATGCATGAGTAGGAGTTAGTAAATTTACTGGCATAAAGGGAAATAGTAAGAATTTGTGTTAGTCACTATTTTTATATAGCATCATAAGTGATTATGGCCCTTTACAAATAAAAAACAATAGCCAAAATTCTTGGCCCTTAACAAAACAAATCTGAATGAAAAAACATCCTGTAATATCAGTTGAAGGTTTCCTTTAAAAGAAGTATAAGATTTAGACTACTATCCCTGCCACAAAAACAAATTGGCAAATGAATTATATTAAGTTACATGACATATGTGTGCAACAATTACCCTGGAGTAACTGCTTCATGTGTGCAGTAAGTGAAAGCTAAATTGTGGTAACTTAGCCCCATTTCATTGAGGAGTAAGCTGTGCAGTTTAGCTTCCATGTACTGTAGGATAGAAGTAGACATGCAAAACATTTAGTGTATGCAGATAAACCAGAGTAAGTCCCAGCACCTTTTAACTTACATATTCATATTCAAGTCTTTATTTTTCAGGTCTGTTAAACAAGATTCCTATTGACTTCAAATGGAGCAGAGTTTTAGCCTGCATCTGACAAAAGTTATGGAACCTTGTTGTCTTCAAGTGGTTCCAAATGTAAAGTACCACATAAAAATGCATAGCCACCATTGCAATTTGAAAATTAGTCTTATGGTCTCATTTGAAAATCCCAGTCTTAGGTTAAGTACAGACGTTCAACAAGTCCAAGGTGGAATCAATCTAAGTTACAGGGTTTTTGTAAGCAGCATAGTTTAGAATGGTTGGAAACAGAACATACATTCTCCCTTTGGTGGTGGTAGAGCTGGGGGTGGGGGGTGCAAATCTTAGGCTGGGTATGCCATTTTTACACCAGTCTGTGCATCAAACTTTTGTTCTATTATGGTATAAACCAGTTTCAGTCTATACTGGTAAAAGTGTAACGTCTGTACCTGGCCTTAGCCCTCAAAGTTCTTAGCTGTTGTCAAAAGAAGGAAGAATTAAGTTTATTGAAATGGATAATATACTCTGAAACTGAAGTAAAGGTGGGTAATGTAAAGTATTCCACTGTAATGAGTAGAATATTTAACCCCTTGGGCTAGGGATAGACATTCAAAAAGCCTGATCCTGAATTGAGCCAATCTTTGCAGGTTAGTTTAATCTGGGTAGGCTGAACTAGTTTATAATTGTACAAACATGCCTTCTGGACTGAGGAAATGCAGGCACGTGCCTACAGTGGCTCAGACTAGAAGCTGACGGGTGCTAATGCAGCCTTCCCTTCTCTTCTACAGTGCTGAGCTAGAGGGGGCACGGTCAGGCCCCGGCAGGATGCTCTGATTAAGGAGGGGTTTCCTCCCACCCCTCACTGGTCCTCTAATCAGCAACAGAGCCAGCAGGGGGTTACATAGCATTTACTTACACAGCAGGGAGTTACATGGTGTCTATGAGCCCACCAGTGAGACAAAAGCCTCTCTCATTAGTTCAAGCTCTTCTTAAACAACTTTTTCCAAGGAAGAAAGGGAGGGACATTACCAACTACCTATTGACTAGCTTCAAAAAGCCCTACGCGGACACTTTCCTGTCTGCCTTTGTCCTGTCTGCCTTAAATAGACACTGCTCAGCAGTAGCTAGCATACCACATGCTGACTATGCCTGTGCTGTGGGAGAGAGGAGGGAGGGATCCCTGCTTGAGTAGGGTGATGGGGGAATGGGGATAGAGGGAAGCCAGGCAGACACTGCTGTGCCTGCAAGTCTCTGCCAGAGCTCCATCCAGGGAGCAGAGGGGCAGAGTCAGCTGTGGTGGAGCTGAAAGCCCTGCCCAGGGCTGCAAAGTGCTGGGGCACTCTGGTTTAAATTAAACCAGGAAGGGGTCTGGGACAGACATAAACTGGTTTGAACCAAATCAGTTAAGTCTGATACTACATTCAGGCAAGTTTATCTCAAACCGGTTTCAGGCATTTTCAAACTGGTTTATGTGCAATGAATGTCTGTTCTGTTACAGGTTTAAATCAGTTTCTGATCACTTAAACCAATTTATATGTAATGCCTGCCCCTAACCTAGGAGTCTTCTCTTCTCTGTGGCAGAATGTGATAGAATTGCTTAAGGTATTAGCAATCCACCGCTTATTGTTATTTTGAAAATGATGCATTTATCATACAAGGCAAAAACAGAAGTTCCCTCTCTCCCATCTAACAAGTATATAAGCACTCAATAAATTGACTAACCATGCTCCTTATATATCATGATATACATTTCTGCATGTCATTACTATACAGATTATTTATCAGACTGATTTCTTATGAAAATATCTACCTTTGATTTATGTAATGAGATGTACTTTGCATAGATTGAGGTGTAGAACCTGATTCTTCCACAAGAAATCTCTCAAACAAGAGCTATAAAAAAGATGTGTCCTTCAGTGTAAAATCTGTTGTTATCATTTCACAGTAATTTTAGACTATTTGGTAGTGATTCCCTACAGCAACTGAAAAAAAAAGGTGGCAGGAGATAAAAAAAAGAATTGTTTTAGCCAGCAAGCTTCTCTTTTTTAATTTCAGCTATTTCATTCATAGATCTGGGGTGGGCAAAATACAGCCCGCAGGCCAGATCTGGCCTGTGAGGCCATTCTATCCAGCCCGCAGAGCCCCTAAAAAAATGTAGAAAATTAGTACTTCTCTGCCTTTGGTTCCTGTCACTTTTGACAGGAACCAAGGGCAGTAGGACCCAGGGGAAGCCTGGTGGGCTCCAACAACAGTGGGGCCCGCCCAGCCCTGCCCCCGAGCTGGAAGCCCCAAATGGGGTTTCTGGGCTGGGAGCACATGGCTGCCCCAGCCTGGGAAGTTCAGGTAAGTGGGGGAGGAGGGGGGACCCCAGGCAAGAAAGAAGCACGTGGGGGAAAAACAGCCCCTCCCTGCCTTGCGTACAGTGCTCCATGATGCAGCCGCTTGCATCCCACATGGGGCTGCCTGTGCCCACTCCTGACAGTTTCATGTGTGTGGCAAGCGCCTGCAGCATGGGGCACCGGGTGTGGGGTGGGGGACGGGCCTCTTCCCCCCCCCCCGAGCTCAGCTTTTCCCTGGGCTCCTTCCCTGTGCTGAGAAAAGTGGCCCCTCACTTATCCCATGGCTGGCGCCCCACACTGCAGGTGTTTGCAGAGCCCGCACAGAGCTGTCCGGAGCAGGCATAGGCAGCCCCAGGCAGGCTGCGAGCAGCTGCAGCGTGGGGTGCTGGGCATGAGGTGGGGAGGAGCTGCTTTCTCTTTCCCACACTCAATACCACCTTGTAACCCGGCCCCACTGCCAGGCTGGCAGTGGGGCAGGTTACAAGCTGGTGCTGAGCACAGGGAAAAGTGGCCTCTCACCTGTTCCATGGCCAGGAGCTTGCATGAGGCTGCCTATACCTGCTCCACATAGCCCCATGTAGGCTGCGAGTGCCTGTAGCAGGGAGCAGCAGCCATGGGGTGGGTGAAGGGCCACTTTTCCCCATGCTCAGCACCAGCTTCTTCCGTGCCAGTGCGCAGGGAGTCGGGGTTGTGCACTGTCCCCCACCTGTACTATGGGGCTGGGGGGCACTGGGTGTGAGCAGGTGGGGAGCCAGTGGGAACACAGGGCCCACACCGGTGTCCTGGGGCCAGAGCCAGTGGGACCCAGAGCAGGGTGGCAAGTGTGTGGGGTCCCAGCTGGCAGAGGCTCTATGGAGCCAGGCCAGCTACCCCCTTCCTGCTGGTGCAGCCCAGCTCCACAGACCCCTGTTAGCCTGTGCCCTACTTTGGGCCCCACTGGTGCTGGTCCCAAGACATTGGGACGTTGGTTCCAAAATGGTGACCAGGGGGTAGGGCACCTGTCAAAGGGCAGGGCCCTCGACGGCCTGCTAAAACTGGGTAAGTGGCCTGCTGCCCAAAATATTTGCCTGCCCCTGTCATAGATCCATGCTGCAAGGAAAGCAATTCAGAGTGCCTTAGCCAATGTACAAATACATGGCCCCTGTACTGTTCATTTGGTGTTTTTAGTGGATCGCTGGGGTTGGATGGCTTAGAGCTGGGATTTTCCAAACCCCTGAAGTGATTCAAGCTAGGTCTATACTTTTAAGTTTCATCAGCACAGCTACATTGGTAAAGAGAATGATAGTACTTTTTAAAATAGTTATGCCAATAAAAGTCCTATGGTTTATGGAAGCTTTAGGTTCTACACATTAATCTATGCCAAATGCATGCAAAAAAGCTACCCTGAGATGAGAGAGTGTAAATTTACTTTGTCAGCTGTTCTGCAGTGACTTCCACGTGCATGTTCCAATTCTTACCCTTCAGTAAGTGCAAGGTAGACTACCCTTTGATGAAAATGGGATGGGCTCTCTTGCATTTACTGCAGGGTCAAAGCATTCACTCAGGCAATTACTGAGGAGCAGCAGATGCATTTTAAGTTTCTTCCACAGTAACTTGATTGTGTGACCATACTCCTCATACAGATGCAGTTACTAGTACGAAGCTGCCTTATACCAGCACAGTTCAGCTTGGTTCCTGAATAGAACTAAATGTTGCCAGTTATAGGTATGTTGAGATTGGTATAATTGCATCAGTGCTAATGGGCTTCTACTACTTTTACTGTGGTGGCTTAGGTGAGGTGACAAAAATTGTAGACAGCTTCTTAGGATATATATTTCATTGTCCCTCAACAAGACTAGTGTTCTTCTGTCTTTTGGGTGCTTTTGAAAGTTCCAGCCTGAACTCCCCTTACAGTCCAAATCCGTCCAGAAATCCAAGGGAAAAATATAAAAATAGGAAGCGCTTAGGTCACCCTGTTGATGTGAATGAAAAAAAAAGTGGGGAAGGAGATGGAAAGATTTAATGCATATAAACATAGGATTAAAAGGGACCTCCTAGAACATAGAAGGTAGTGTTACAGTGCACTGGCTGGATACAAGGTCAGGTCTTCTGGTCCCAATGAACACAATGAAAAATTTACTCATTAACCTCAGTGGAGTCTGACTTCCACCTCCAGTCTTTTGAACAACTGGCAAGAATCTGCATTCCATTGTCCTGTCTTTTATGTTTTGACTTCAGCAATAATGCAATGCTACAGTGCAGTGCCCTGAAATGCTACTGTCTATTTCACAAATTAGAAATCTGGTAGGCCAGTATTCCATAAATTTGTGCTTAGAAAACTCCAAAATGAACTTCTAGTATTTACATGTGTGCATACTGACAGATTTGTTACCATAAAGAGGGTTGTTACAAAGAGGATGGTGATTGGTTATTCTCTCTGTCCACATGGGACAGGGTAAGAAATAATAGTCTTAAACTGCAACAAGGGAAATGTAGGTTGGATATTAGAAAGAACTTTATGAGTGTAGTTAAAAACTGGAGCAGGTTATCTGGAAAAATTGTAGAATGTCCATTATTGGAAGTTTTTAGATGTAAGTTATACAAACACTTGACTGGGATGGTTTTCACAGAGATAATCTGGCCTTGAACTACATAATCTCCTAAATTCTCTCTTTCCAGCTCTATTTTTCTGTGATTTCATTACATTTTTAAAAATGGCATTTGCAAAAAAATAGTGCTAGCTTAATACTCATTGTATTCCCTCTAGTAAGAATGGAACCCAACACAACTGTAGTAATGTTAATAAAGCAAAAGGCCATTACAAAATATACTGAAAACCATTGTTTATGAATAAGCTTTGTAGACTGGTAGACACTAAATGAACAGAAAGAGAGAGAAATAAAGAGAAAGAGACATGTTGCCATCTTCCTAATCTATGTTTATGTAAAGTTACAGTAGTTTGTCCTCTTAGATGCAGATTATATGGTATAGGACAGAGGTTCTCAGACTGTGGTCTGTGGACCACTATTGTTCCATGAACTCCATTCACATGGTCAGCAGAAAGGTGATCTAAGGCTAAAGATAACAAACATTACACCCGACTTCCCAAAACTTTGCTCAAAAAACAGGCACATTCATTACATTAGAAAGGTAAGACTACTGATATTAAAATATGAGTCGTGTGCTTTGATTTGTAGAACAAAAACAAGTTTATTAAGTGGTCCACTGAGACCCACAGTAATTTTTAAGTGGTCCACAAAAAAAAAAAAAGAGGTATTCTGCATGGTTTGAGTTTTTGAATTTTAGCCAGCAGGTGGCAAACAAATAAAGGCTACTATAGAAGATTATCTTCATGTATGCTTTGCAAAATGTTTTAAAACAAAGTAAAATGAATAGCTGCTAAAGTCACTTAAGGGTAGCAGAGTTGATAGAAGTTAGCAGAGTTGAAGGTCTCAGAGGTTGCAAGTAGCCCTAATATGTTCTGGGTGAATAATTCATTCTATGAAATTAATTTCCCTGCATCTTACCAAAAAAAACCTATTCAAGGAGAATTTACTCCTATCATCTTCAAATTAACAAGACAGCTTTCTCTTGATCCATAGAGATTTAAATGCAGCAATAGAACTAATAGAAAAAAAAGGTAAAATAAAATATTTTCTGAAGCATCATCACAGAATAGGGGATGTTCACTCAGTGGAAAGAATGTGGTCTTGTCACATAATTTTACTGCCAGTAACTGCAAAATTCATTGTTCCTAGATGACTGCTTTCACAGACAGCCCTGCAAACATGCACAAACGGCAAACTAGTTATCTGTTACTTTTACCTGCTGGGAAGGAAGGAAGGAAAGAAGGGAGAAACATATTGTTTTTATTTTTAAATACTTAGAAGCCCCAGGGCTACAAGTTGCATAAACAGTGAGCAAGAAGAGTATTAGTAGACTGTCACTGCAGTTCTATTGCAACTTGTTTTACATGCTGCTATATTTATACTAAGCATGGTGCGATATTTACATAGAGATGTCTATCTTGGTAGATTTTGCCCTTGAAAGCATAAAAACTGACTTCTGTCACTTGGTGAAATCCTGATTCTACTGCAGTTGAAGTTAATGGGAGTACTTCTATTGATTTAAATTGGGCCAAGATTAAATCTCCCTTTCCTGGACTTGCCAAAAGAACAGAATAAAATTTTTGCATACCATTTGCAAATATGAGAAGGTATTGAATATTATTCCCATCAAGGTTGCCTGCTTTGTAAGGTCTAATCTGATTATTAGAGTGTATATTTCAGCTGCCTGCTGCTTGTGATGGGATCAGCAGCCTGTGCTAGCCAAAGGGAGGGATATGGCTTCTTGTCAAAGATGAAACACAGGGTCAGTCATCAACTTATGGCAGCTGCTTGCTCTGAGCCTTACTTTCTTGTGACAGTATATTTTAGCCCACTCCATACCCTCCATTTGGCTCCCTCCTGGAAGAATAGGTTTCCCTTTGTATTGTACATATCTATGTTGCAAGAGATGAGCATGCAGACTGCTAATATGTGGAACTAAGTGTTTAATCTTTTCTGGCATCTGTACTTATGCCAAGCAATATGTTCTAATGTAAATATATATGAATATGTGTGAGCCATAACACATTAACATATTTAGATATTAAGATATTTTGACATTAGTCAAAGTAAGTCTGACTAATGTCAGACTAATATTTTGTGAAAAATCTCACAAATAAACCTATCAATATTGTTTTCTTTGTAGAAACTGTGCAGAAGTTTACATTCTAATCTAGGCAAACTTTCAAAATTAGCCTTCTGTAACTCAAATTACTGCTTCCAAAATGTTAATCATTAGTAAAATGTTCTTCCCTGTCTTTTTGTAGCCCTTCCTGTATTATTACAACTTCATTTTCCAAGCCCTTCAAAGTAGGCTAGGCAGCCCAATCAGCAGAGCTGGACAAATTTACCACAGAAAACAATCTATTCAGTAAACATAGTCTTTTTTACTATGGTCCCAAATGTTCCCAATTTTCTATTTATTTAAAATTAGTGGAGAATATTTTATGTGGCTTTCTGTCAGACTGTCAATACTTAGAGAAAGGGTGGTTCCATAGGGGATGCAGTTGCATCTGCCTTCCACAGTGAAACTTACATGTCAGCAGTTCCATTTCCATGCACCTTGGTCCTCTGCAGTGTCCAAGGGCTGGAGTGGGACACTTGATGGGTGAAGCAGGGAGAAGGTGAAGAAGGAGGGCATCCATCTGCTGCTACTGATTTTCCCAGCTGACCCAGGGTGGGGGTAGCCTGCCTTGCTCCAGGCAAAGGCTGCAGGGAACACCGAAAGGAGTGCTGGGATGGTGGTAGTGGGAGGGTTGAGTCCCTGCTCCCACCTTTCCACCACATTTCCCCCAGTGGCCCTGCCATTGCCAGTGGACCAGACATTCCATGCATCTTCTCCCTATAGTCCTCATCTGGAGCAAAGCAGGAAGTCCTGGGGCTTCCCCATTACCCTGGGTCAGTTGGGGACAACAGTGCCGTGGGCTTCCAAGTGCTCCTGCCCTTTCAGTTCCCCAGCAGTCTGGGAGTAGGCAGTGGAAAGGGGGACCTGCCCACCTGGCATCCCTGGCCAAGCCTGGCACCCAGTGTTGCTACTTACCAAAGCTTCCAAGTCCAGCAGGCAGGAGGAACCCTGGGATTCCCCCACCCGTGTCAGCTGGAGACAGCAGTGGCCGTAGGCAGGTCTCTGCTTCTTGCACCCAGAGGCCACCCCTGCTAGAGATGGGGAGAGGGAATAGGAAGGGAGGAAAGGAGGACCACTAGAAGGTAGGGGGTACCCAGAGCAGTGGAGGGAGCCTTAACTGTTTCAGGGAATCCAAAAGGTCCCTGGGTGCTGCTGATGTGGTGTAGTCTGCCCATGGATCGTGGGGAATGGGGGAGGAGTGAGCTGCAATCTCCCTTGAAATACCAGTGGATTCTTCTGCACCCATCTTTGCAATTTGCTAGATATTCCCAATGCTTATAGATAATTCAACATAGCTATTGCTTTAAGTATTTATCCTATATGTCCTGTATTTTTTAGCTGGCCCTATTTTTGTGCAACTTTTTGCACAAATATGCATAATTATTTTTATGACTATTCATGTGACCCAAATTATGTCAATACAAAGATTTGTGAAAAACAAATTAAAATGATCAAAGATGCAACCAAAGCAAATTTCCATGATTTATTTTGAGAAATATACTTATGAATATTTTTGTTGAATATTTGACCAGTTCTAGTTACAGGAATTCTTGGTAAAAATATAACTTACAAAATCAGTCAGCAAGTCTCCAAGGAACAGCAAGGAACTCCAAAATTTCATTTACACTTAAGTCTGATTGTAAGTATCTAAGGCTGTGTATAGATGTGCTCATCTGCATTCTAATTAGAACACTCCAGCATTGCCTCACCATGACGTGTATTAAGTCTCCATGCATTTCAAAATGGCCATGGAGGCGCTTTATCTAAATCTCATTGAATGTACTTTAGATAAAGTGTCCCACTGCCATTTTGAAATGCATGGGGGCATAATACACGTCATGGTGAGGCTATGGTGAACCATTTTAATTAGAGCATCTGTCCAGGAATCGCTCTAATTAAAACACTACCCCTCCCCAGAGCATGTGCATAGGCAGCCAACAGTATTAAGAGAGCTGCATACTTTGATTTTTGCAGTCTGAGAGTGTAACAAGAATGAATTTGGCAGGATGGTAAGAAATCCAGAATTGGTAGCAAGATGAAGATTTTAACTCCTGTGGACCATGAAGACTAGGAATAGGGGTATTTTTGAGGAATAGTCATGTTATCCAACTAGAGTAGTTCCTAAACTGTAGTTTATGGACTATGGGATGTCTGGAATTGAATGGAATTTTGGTGGCTTTTCGTGTACTTGCTGCTAAATGTGATTTCAGGTTTACCAGAGTGATTTGTGAATTTGTGCTGGATTTGACAAGTAGGTCAGCCAAAAAACAGGAAAAAAGTTAAAAATTCTTGAAAAGTTATTGAATTTATTTTTTTTAATATAGCAGAAAAGGAGACATGTTTATATGTGTGAGTGGAACAATTCAAAATGAACATTTTTCTGGTTTTCATTTTAGAAAGAAAACACAATTGGGTCTACTTGGAAAAATCCCTTCCCCTCCCCACCTAAAAAGCTCCTCTTTTTATTCTGCACAGCTCCTCTTTTACTTAACCAAATACTTCTCTGATATGAATACAACTATGAACAGTTTTGTAGACAACATCAAAACAGGACAACAAAATAAAAAAATAGTGATTTAGGGGTTTAGAGTGCATCTGAAGGAAGTGGTTATAACTACAGCTATTTGTAGACTGGCTCCTACCCTAACTTGCTAGAATAGCAACCTAGTAACTAGTGGAGCCCACAGATTGTGAACAGATTGAGTATTAACAAATAGCAGTCAAGTCTTTTATTAAAGCAGCAAATGTAATCTAGATATTTTTAGATAGCTTTATCCAACCTGCTGCCATCACTTCTGTTTGACTTGAGTAAAGTCTGAGGCAGCTAGCTCTCATCCCTGCCTGCTATGGTCAAGACACTTGACACATTCAATTCACTAAATAGCTTGCCTTCCCTGGGACTGACAATAGACCCATTGACCAGGAGGAGAGACAAAGGAGAACATTCTGAAGCGTATGTGACAGCTCACTCAGGACAAAAGGGTGACTGCCCAGGACCTCTCCTCTGTGAATACTCAACATCAGAGCCACCCAAAAGCAGTCCTGCCTGTGCCTGCTACAGTGTGTATGCAAAACAAAACTCTCTCATAAATAATAAAATTAGAATGGACATGTATTAGTTAATCACAGAATGACTGTGAGCCACCAGTATGATGAAATGGTGAAAAAGCAAGTGGAAGGGAAGTATTAAAGTTGAGAAGGGAAAAGTAATGCCATTGAATAAGGCAATGGTGAGACCTTATCTGGAATTATATGGACAGTGCTGGCCTTCCATGCTCAAGAAAGATGAATTCAGATTGGAACAGGCAAGAACAGAGCTATTACGAAGATCACAAAATTGGAGAAGCTATTTTATGAGATAAAAGACCTTGATTAGTTTAGTTTAGTAAAATGGAGGCTGATAGGGGATATGATTGGACTCAATGAAAATGTTGGGTGTAGGCATTAGAAAGAAAGAAGAGCTGTTAAGCTACAGGTGATTCTTAACACAAATATCAGTGGGCTTAAAATGGCCAAGAATACATTTAGGTCAAAATTTAAAGGGCTTACAATCATAGTATTAGTTGCATTAGTCAGAATAAAACTCTAACTAGTTTTAAGATAGAATGTGATAAAGTTATGAATGGGATTACATAGCATGGAGGCCAAGAGGTCCCTTCTAATCTACTGTTCTATTTCCTATCATCAGTGCAACTAATTCAGGATCCATGCCAGGCCCAAATTAAAATGCAGACTCATGGGGCTTAAAGAAATTGAAAGCTATTAGATACCAAAGTGACAACTCTCACAAGTAGGCTGAACAAAAAAGTGCTGGCTAGAAATGAAGTGCAATATCTGTTTTCTCTGGATTTAACCCTTCCCCCATGGATGCAGACAGGTTCTGCATTTACAGAATTGTATCTATGACATAACATGAAAAAAAGGAAATTATTAGTGAATGATAATGCTTAGCACTTAGGGGGGTGCATTTACTTGTGCGCTTTAATGCACAGTAATTTATTTTACTATGCATTAAAGCATCATATAAAAAACTGTTTGATTACACTAATGCACAGTAAAATAAGCTATTGTGCAATAAGAGCCACTTAAAAACTGCTCATATTCATTACTTTAAGGCAGCTCAATGCGCACTTCTTTAGTACCTCACATTGGAGGTAATGTACGTGTAGATGTGCCCAGATAATGCCTTTGAAAGGAAATTGATAGGCATTAAATTTAATATTATAAAATAAATAAAATAAGTATTACAGATATTACTAACACTGTCGCATAAAGAGGGAGTGGTTAGGTACTTTTTAAAAGATCACATGACAAGTAAATGGCACATGTAGCACTAAAAACGAGGGCTACTGACTCCCAACTGCCAAGCTGAGACACTAAACATCAATTCTTCTCCCAAACACACATTGCAAACTGTGGCTAGTAAAGCATTTGACTGTACTGGAACTCATCCACCTCTGGGTGAAATGCAGCAGCTATTTTAATATGTCACAAGAACCGCAAAGCATAGGACATTATCCAATCAAAGTGGTTGGGTAATTACTTTCAGATAAATGAATGCATTATGTATAATTAGCAAGATTGGAAAGTAGTGAAAATTCCTGAGTTCAAGAAAAATTAAAGGAGCTAACTTGAGTTGATTACTTTCTATAAGGTTAACCTTAAAAAGGTGCACAAATAGTAATTTGTTCCTTTTTCTTAAAGAGAGTTACTAAAGCAGCCACAAGAGCGCACCACAGGCATTTTAGAACAGTTTGCAGGAGAAGGGGGAAGTATGAAAAGTCTTTTTTCCTTTCCTTTTTACAATGGAAACACATCAGTGTATAAAAGGTTATATGCGGGGAAGTCAGCGAAAGGAAAGGGACTGGTGGAGAGTAAATAATGTGTCAACTCTTCTGTGTACTACTGTTTCCTTTTTGCTGCTGCTGTCTCACAAACAGCTTTCTACAAATTCCCTGAATCAGAATATAGGCAGACAGGGTTCCTTGGGTGAATCTGATATTTTTTATTAGACCAACCCAAACTGGAGAATAGTTATTAAGCAAGCTTTTGGGTTAGAAAACCCTTCGTCAGGCTAAGGAAGTTTCAACAGTTGGTATGTGCTCTTCCTGCACGGAACGAAAAGTAAAGAAGCCAGCGGCTGGGCTGGTATGCATACAAGACAGGTAGTTAGTGAAAATGTAGATTGAGGAGTCAATGGGTGAGAGACAGGTGGGGGGGTGGCGAGCGGAAGAGAGAGAAGGGGGATGAAAATGGAGAGATACCTGGGGAGTCAGATGTCAGGCAGATTATAATGTGTCATAAATCCAATATCTCTCCTAGAGAGACCCTATTCTTAAAAAAGATCTTCCCAGAGCCACCCATCCTAGCCTTCAAACAAGTACCGAACCTCGCTAACCTCATCACCAGAAGCAAACTTGCTCAAGCCTAGAACACACCAAAAGGATCCAGACCGCGCCATGACAAGAAATGCAAAACCTGCCAACACATCTCCACCACCCCCACAATCACTACACCCCACAACCCAGCCATCAGCATTCCTGGATCTTACAGCTGCACCTCCAGAAATGTAATATACCTCATCCAATGCACCAAATGCCCTGATGGAAAATACGTAGGAGAGACCAAACAAC
>JAGPOW010003642.1:100830083-100851983 GCA_030014935.1 Caiman crocodilus | reverse complement strand
GGCACCCCAAGGGAGGCACTCGGAGCCTGGAAGGTGGTCGGGCGCAGGGAGGTGGGCGGCTCAAAACGGGAGCGCCCCCTACTGGCCCGCCACATGGGGGAGTTCTGTGCTATAGCCATGGAACTGATGTTTATGTTCAGACTCAGTATGGAGTTTGTGGTATAGCCAGAGATCTTATCCCTTTGTTATAGTTTAAATCAGTGGACTGAGTTGAGAATATCAGGGTGAAAGAGGTCCCAGTAGTTGCTAAGCATGACGGAGGCAAGGCCAGCGTGCTCAGTGCCTAAGAGGGGCAAACACCAGGGCCAAGGGCCCAGAGCCAAAACAGGGAAGACAAAAGCTAGAAGTCAGGTCCAGTACAGTGGACCTCAGCTAGAGGGCCCAGCAAGAGAAAAGTGGCAGAAGCCTTGGGTCTTGGCTGGCCAACCGGTCAGGGCCGACTGGGGGGGAAACGGTGTTGATTAAGCATCAGGCAGACTGGTGGATGGAGAGGTGGGACACAGCGTATTGATTGCAAAAATAACTTTTACTTAAGCTTACTTATGCCGCTGGTGGCCGCAACGCAGGTGGTAAAGTTGCTTGAGTAGTTACAGAAAGAAGAAAGCACGACGAGCTTCCTAGACGAACCTGGAAACGCAACGAGCATGTAGGGCTAGGAATACATCGGGAACAGACGGGGAGATGTTGGTGGGTGATCAATCCGCCAGCTTTTCTCTGCCGTGTGGCAAGGTCCTCTGTACCTTACCACGTGTTCAGAGCTCTCCAACTTAGGCGGAAACAACACAGGCTTTTATACCTTTAGAGTAGCCAATTACAAACTGCCAAGTAGGAATACTTAATTAAGCAGAACACACTAAATTTAGAACAATGCCAATCATTTGGTGGGGAGGTCTTAATGCTAATCATGCAGAGGGGTGGTCTATTGTGTCAGGGACACTTACTTGATTTGGGTCGTGACATCATGAAGACTGAAGCCCCAACAAGGAGGAATGATTTAACAGCAACATCTGTGAGGCTTAGGGGTGGCTACAGGGAAGGTCAGAGGTCACAAATAGCCCATAAGACAAGAGGCAGCCTGGAGGCACAGATGGGCCAGGAAGGCACTTCTACAGTAAGTGCTGGCTTACCAGCAAGATATGAGAGGGATCGGCTGGTGGTCAGACAGACTAGGGTTTGCTCTAGGACCCTTGAACAGGCTCCCTTTTCACATTTTAATAATTCCAGCAAAGTTGTGGCAGGCAAGGGACAGAGGGTACCCTGGAGCTGAAATACAGCAGGAGCTGCATGGCTACCAAGGGGCATCATAGCAGCCCCTGGGGCCTGGCACATGCTGCACATACTGTATTTTCTCATATATAACACATTTCTTTTTTCCCCTTCCTCTCAAACCTAACTTGTGAAAATCAGGATGTGCATTATATATGAGAAATGACTCCATGAATCTGGAAACTTTGTCAGAGGAGCAGTGGCAATTAATGCTATCACCGTTCTTCCCATTGCCAAACCTGTGTGGAGCCCTCCATCCAGATGATATGACCTCCATATGCTACATTGAACTGATACACAAGGTTGATCCACAGATGGAACCAGCATGATGGCTGGGACCTGGCACTTGGGCCCAAGTCTGGCATGTGGCATCAGGCTGGTGCACAGTATTAGACCCCATATGGTGGCCCTAGAACTAGCATGCAGAATTGGGTTGGCATGTGGTCCTGGACCAGGTGTGCAGGGTCAGTCTGGCACAAGAGGTTGGATCTAGCACATGGCCCTGGACCCCAGTGCCTTGGGCTAGGCCTGATGTGGCCCCGATCTGGCACATGGGGCTGGCAGCAGGCTTGGTTCCTATAGCTGTTGCTGCCACTCGGTTCTTTGAAAAGCCGGTTATTTTTTTCTTTAATGCATCTTCCAAAAAAAAATAAAAAGGTGCTTAGTATCTATTGGGGTATGTTATCTGAAAAGATGGCACCTACAGCCAAAGCAGAAGGTGGCCCTGGCTGGTTTAACTAAACTAAAGGAACCTCTACAATTTTTGGCCTAGCAAAGCTTGGTTAAGATTCGTATGGCTCTGTAATCAGAGACCTCTCCCAATTCCATTGGGTTTCTACTCCCTCTCCAACACTGATGGAACATCCAGCTGGGTATTATGTAACTGCCTCTCCTCCAACCAGGGATCCATTGGTTTAAGATTTGGCTCCACTCTATTCACTGGCAAAACTCTTATCAGCTTTAGTGAGGTCAAGGATATCACTAGTTAACTCTGCCAAATCAAGGGCTATCTATAGCATATGTGTTCAGAACTAGCTCTGAAGGACAGATTGATCTTGCTTGGTGACTCTCCCAGTGTTCACATATAAGGGCAAGGCATTAGGATAATAGCTGAGAATCATTTAAAAGTGGTTACAGGTCAAAATTGTTGGGGTGTCCCTTGGTGACCACTACATTCTGAAGATTGGGCAGACAGAAAAATAAAGGGACTACCCTTTGCCATTTATAGTAGGCTTATTTCAATGTGTGCTCCTTGATTTGAAAGGTCACATGTTTATGTATTTGCATGCTGGCAAATAGCTCACATTACACTGCACTTGTTTGATATTTACATTGTGCACTGTATTATATCTACACACAGAAACATTAATTTAATTGGAAGAACTTTTGATTCTTTTTTTAAGAAACAAGATGATTCAAAAGTTATGATAATGCAGAATCCAAGTAATTCATTAATGGTGCACAGCAACCATAATTCAGACGCAACATAAAGTTCTGTGAATGTAAGGCATATATGAATCCTAAGCACTGAATACATAAGCAAAAAGGGATACATTATGGGTGCTGTGCAAAATATAACTTTGAACTGTCTCCCTTAGGCCATGGTCTCACTTGTAGTTATTTTATTCTGGTGTGCTGAGCACAAAGCAACTGAAAAGCTGAAATGTGATTGCTTGAGAATTCATGGACATAGTAAGGCCACACGACCAGTTTACCTTACCTCCCAGCTCTTGATACTGGGAGACTAAGGACAGGAGGCTGGCCAAGGACATTGGCACTCAATGCAATTCAGAGCATCACCTTGGCTACTTGATTGTAGTGGAGACAGAGAACCTGCCCTTATTTCTCTCTTCTAGTTACCATAGTCTTATAATAATATTTTTCTATTAAAAAAACAAACAAAATATCATGTGGATAAAACAAGTAAAGAAATAACGGGAGAAAGTGTTTACAGTGAGTCAGGGAAATGGACTGTGCACAAATAAAAAGTAGAAGAAAAATGGAAAAATATGTCTTTTTTCTTATTTATTTAATCTATAGTCTTATTAGGTGATACCTGGAATAACAAGCACATTTTGCAGACAGGACTGGGATCTATCAATTGAATGTGTCTTTTGATTCTTGAGTGTAATGTTACATTAATGCTTTTAAAATTAAAGTTTAATTTGAAGGCTGGTGGGTACTGCTGTCATTACTTTCTAATAGTTGTACATTTCATAGAAGCATCTTAGGTGATTCAGAGCCTTTGGGATACACATATTTCTATCATTTGGAAATGCTGTATTCTCACTTTTCTTTCTTCATGCTGCATTTGCTACACTACTCAGCTGAATCTGTTATAAAATAGGCCCTGATCATGCAACCAGTTAAGCATATGAAGTAACTTTATTTATTTCAATAAAGTTAGCCATCACATTGAAGTGAATAGGATTCTTCATAGCAGTAGAATGTTTGTATGATTAGGGTTTGAAATTATAGGCAGGGATTTTTTAATCTGTGAGTCTGCCCAGTCCCTATGATATGTGTTTGTATCCTCATTGGGATTTTTGGATGCTACCATAATATAATATATTTCATTGTTACCATTGTATACACATACTTTCATTTCTGGTGGAAAAAGCTTGGTGTGTAAGTTTGTCAAAGACTCCAGTTCACAAAAACAGAATCTTCTGTAGCTGGGAGAGCTGGGCAGTCATTATTGAGCATATGCTAGCATATATGCGAGCCTACATCATCTCTTCACGGTTGTTTCTGTGCTCTACTTCGTGTAGTTGAATTCAGCTGGATGTCTTCAGAAAATTCTGAGTCCGGTCACCCAGAAGAGAAAGGAAATCTGTAACTCCTGCTGCACAAAACAAGTGAGGATAATCAGCTGGAAGCAGGAGCTGGGAGGAAAAAAACCAAAACGATCCGTTTCCTGGAAACAAATATTTGTCTGTGAATAAACTTATTTGTACCGATTAGCTGCATGCATCTGACTCGGATGCTTAAGCAACTGAACGTGGAAACAGTCAAACATTGCAAGAAAAGCTCATTCCTCTGAGTCTCATTGGAGATACAGGAAGCATTTCACATAAATAAACTCCTCCCCTCCTTCTTTGTTTCCAACCCTGATCTTCAGAGGAGGAGTTGGTTGATACTAATGAGCTGAGTTGCCAGGCGAGGCAGGAACTTCATTAGTAGCTTCAGAAATTATGCTGCCGCTTGCACCATGAACTGGCTGTCTGGTTCCCAGGGAGTTGTTTTAACGGCTTACCACCCCAGTGGCACCAATGCGGCGGCAGAGAATCAGACTAAAGAGGGCGAAGAGACCTGCCCCGCAAGGTAAGCTGCGGAGCAGGGGGGAAACTTCACCTGCTCGGGAAAAACGAGCAACTTGGAGGCGGTGTGAGCAGGGGGGAGAAGCTGCTGCACCGCGATTGTGACGTAGGCACGACGCTGACCCAGCGTTCGACAGATCAGATGATCAAAGCTCAGTAAACGTCAGAAATTACCACCTGTAATTAAATGCGGGGGAGGGGACCACTGCTGACAGGTGCATTTTCAGCCCTGGCACAGGATCCCCCGCCCGTGTTGAAATCTTTAATGGCATATCTTCTTTCGTATGGCTGACTGGGAGCAACAATTATAACTCGAGTTTCAGGTTAGTTAACCAGTCCCTTGAGGAAAGGGAATGGATCTCTGGAATGTCACCCTCACACTTGTTAGGAGAGCAGTGTGTTGTTATGCGGTCCATAGTCTGATCAATCCCATTCTGTACAACTCCTAATACACATGCATCAAGTGCCCGCAGCTGCCATGCCAAATGTGAGCCTTCAATTGAAGAAGCCCTTGTTTTGTCAGAAAATAAAGTCATACTGCATAAAAAGCAGCATCTGTTGAAGAGTGAAGCAGCAATACTTATTCTGATCTTAGTTTCTGAGCATAACAATTTTTTTTTTTTTCCCTACTTGCCATTACAGTAAGTTTTATTTATATATCTTACCAAAGCTGCTGCTTCCTGAGAAAAGGTGATGTGGTTAATATTAAACTGTTTTACAAGGCAAGAAAGGACTCGTTTTTCATGATCACTGAGGTGCGAATAGCCTTCCTCTTTCTGTGTACTTTGTTCTTTCTTTTCAAACTGTTTTTTTCCTTCCCCTAATGACCTCTGCACTTACTTAGCGAACACTTAATGCCTCATCGTATTGTAAATAGTAAATACTGGCGGCTGCCAAGACATCTAGTTGAAAAGGCTTCGAGTTTGAAAATAAATGATTGCCATTATAACTCAATTAGTTCTTCAGTGTGCATTACTCAGAGATACAATACCTTTAGTGCATTTAGTGCCTGTGTGTGAGAAGAGCTTTGCATGAACAGCTACTACTGGCTGCTTCAACGGCAGTTACTGCATAGTATTTCTTTGGGTCAACTCCCATTTATTAACTATTGTACTGTCCCATGACTTTAAAATTTTGCTGTTTTGCTTTTTGAAGTATGTGAGGTAAGTGGGTTAAAGTTATGGAAAAGAGGATAAAACATTCTCTTAATTCATTTTTTGCCAAAAAAAAATACAACTAATGCACTGCAAAAGGGTCTGACTGGCCTGAATGTGGACTTCTGATCACTACATGAAATGGATTAGCATGAGGCAAACTTAACTATATTAGCCCCCTTATTCTGCAGAGGGAGGTGAGTTCCCCATCCATAGTTAATTCAGGCCTTGACAATCTCTTCAGAGAAATGGTTTTTAAAAGTGGTGATAGGATTTCATTACTTAAGGGATTTGCAGGGATGTTAACAAATGGGGGTGAGGAGTAGGGTATGAAATGACATGTACTTGCATAGTCTGCAGCTGAGTCAGGAGCTGAACTGGAAGTCCTTGTCCAGTGCTTTAAAACATGAGGCCATCCCTCCCTTTTCTCATTAGTATCAACAGTCCCACTTAGCAAATGAAGTTAAATTAATAGCACATTTGTTTAATTTACCACAGCAGTTGCAGTTTTTGTCTCTTTGTTATCAAATAACAGTTTTTTAGGTAGACATGAAAAACCATTTTCACCCTTTCCTTGTTTCGAATATTCTTTCTTCTTCATTGATTTTAGGTATATTGTTTGAACAGGGGCGGGAGGGATCCTGCAGGTTTGATTCGCATCAATGGCTGCAAGGAGCCAGTTTCACTTCTACTTGGGAACATAAGTGAGGGCCTAGAACTAGTGAACATGGAGACAAAGGTATTTGTAGCACAACAGATTGCCAGGGGAGGAGCATCCCTTCTTGGGATTTTGGAAAATAGTGAAACTCACCAGTAGTAAGTCGGGAGGGATCCTAAACATCCATGACGGATGAGACTTGTATACCTCTTCAAAAGACCCGGAGGACAGGAAGAAAAAGCCTGCCTAGGGAAGTCTTCTGAATGGGGCAAACAACTCTGCTTTGATTTATTTTCCTCTGCCTTGTGGATTATTTTTACCTACAGTTATTTGTAGCCTACAGAGGCCCAGGGTTTAAGAGCACAGTATCAAGGCCTTCACTCTGTTTCCCATGGTAACGGAGCTAGCTGAGGAGCAGCATTCCCATGTGGTCACTCACTACCTGAAATTAGTAGCTGTTTCTGAATGCTGGTTTCCTCAAGTGAGTAATTTGTAGGAGGAGTTACCACCTGCAATAATTTGAGTGCGTTCAGAAGGATTTCTCATTGAGAGATCCATCTGGGAAGGTAAGAAAGGGGTGGAGAAGGAACGAAATGCAAAGAGAGGTCAATCCTTCCGTCACTTCTCTTTGCCTTTGATTCCCTGGTTGAGCCACAGCAGGGATTCAGTAGAATGGGGGGAATTGCTGCAAACAGACCATGGCTTTGCAGCCCTGTTCATGTGAGCTGATAGTTTGGCTAGGCCTTCCTGAACTTCTTTCTGAATGTGGAAGAAAAATTTAATTTCTACAGTACAGTGTGAATATATCCAAGTCACCTTTTCAAAGCATTCCTTGTCAAAACATTTGATTAGCTAGGGTTTACATATCATGCAGTATACTTAAACCAAGCAAGTAGAGAGCTTGGTTTCGGAAGCTGCTAATACTCTCAATTTTAGGAACTAAATCTAGGGATGTTTAAGATCTAGGCATGAACATGTGGAACAAAAAATGTGGTGGTCTGCTTTTTGAAACAACCTGGTGTATGAGAACAGCAGTAAGGGATTGAGCATGCATTAGTAATGATCATTTGCATGACAATAATAACCTTTACCTGAGAATCTCAAAGTGCTGTAGATACTAACCATATTGGTACTAATATGGGCTTGCCAATTAATGTGTTTCTGTGTTCACTGAGGATTATAAATTAAATGCACCCTAACAGATAATATTAGTATAGGATCTGTGAACTGCTAAATGCTGCTTAAGCCCATTTTGTATCTTCCACATGGTGAATAGGCATCATGTGAGCTGGCTGCATAAAATGCCTTTTATGAAATCAAATAATGTATAAATACTAGACTTATGTAGTTATTTGCATATTTTAAATTCATGCACATTGTGTGTAATTAATTAAAAAATATTTCTTCAGCTGCATACTATAAGACATCACTCCATCTCTCTCAAACTCCTAAATGAAATAGAGATGGATGACTGGTTCATTAAATAGAGCCCTTTACGTACCTGGACATAATTTGGCTCAACTTCTTGAGGTCATGACTTTGCTACATGGTGCTTACTTGAGCCCAGATCTTGACACTTATATTTGTTGTACATTATCTTGTTTGGGAGTAACTCCACGTAAATCTCATTCTTTGTGAGAAATCATTTCTCAAGTTTCGCAGGCAGACAGACGAACTATATGCTAAGGCCAGGTAAACTCTTTCCAAGATGATTTGAGTCAATGTCATCCAAAGAAATTTCAGTTCCTTTCCAAAAAAAAGTGAGTATTTCTGATAGGAGGGTTGAAAGTCACCTGCTTGGAAGGCTGCCTGCAGAGAGAAAGCAAAATTGACAAGAGTCTTCAAGGCATGCAGCTGGAAAGTGGAACCAGGATGGGAGGACTCTACCTACCCCTGCAGCCCGGTTGCCAGGACACTGAGAAAAGCCTTCCAGTGGGTTCAGGGGGCTGGGAGTCCAAGCTCTTGACCCCCCTGGCTTTCTTTCCTAGCCTGGCTCTTGGAGAAATACACAAGCAACTGGGCTCTGGAGTAGGTGAAATGAGCATGAACTGGCAGGTCAAAAAAATCTCATTTCAGTTCTCTGGAAATATAATTATTTTTTTCTTCACATTTCTTTCCATGAGGAGAAGAAAAAACTCATGATTGACATTTTATCTTGGTTAGAGACAAGTGTTTTAAAAAACATAACACTCAAGGGAAGGATTTATATTCTCTGGCCAGCTCTGCTTCTAGTTGCCATTGCTGGTTGTGCAGGAATAGAGCCTAGTAGTGCATGACAGTCCAACATCAGCACAGCTTTGAAATCTGTGAAAATTGGGCGCTTCTGTCATGCCCCACAATATACATATACCAGTTCTGTGCCATAGGAGTTGCAATTTTATTGTGGATGTGAAAGTATTATATGCATTTTGCTCTAATCCTAGTCAAACAACACCAGTCTTTTTAATATAGCACCCACATATATTTATTTTAAATATTTACCTTAATATTTTGATCACAATTCAAGATTAGGAAGTTAACATTTAACTCATCTGGAGCCTACAGGATATGGACTGTCATTCACTGGGAAGCTGTGTAATCACAATCCCAGATATTGGTGATTATACTGTAATAAAACAACTCTTCTGATGAATAGCCATGATAAAATAATTGACTGTGCTGAAGATGCTGTCACTGTGTTAGTACTTCTGTAATCTCCAAAAGTTGAGGATCTATTTGAAGTGTAACCTTATTTTTTCTGACACATCTAAGGAATTTGTTTCACAATGTGCAGCACTAGAGCCAATGCATTCTGTACTCCAAAAATAAGACTACGATAGAACTAAGTCAGTTTACTCTCCGTGAGCTTAGAGAAGTCTTAGTTTACCAGAGCTAAATTGAAAATTGGTAGGTGGGTGAAGGATTATAAACTGCTTTGCAGTTCCTAGCTGGTCCTTGAAAAGCATGCAAAAGTTTTTGTTGTTGTTGTTTTTTTGTTTTTTTGGTTTTTTTAGGCATCTCTTGTAGAAAAGGATTGTACTAGCATGGTCTCAGTATGCAGAGCTCTAGAACAGCCTACATGATGGTTGTTTTAATTTTTGTCAATCTAGAGTATTATTTTGCAGATCTTGTCTGAAAGAAATACTGGATCCTCCTGCACTGCATAGAAATCCAGTGTTTATTCCTGTTTTATTCTCTCTTCTGTGTAACCATAACAACTGCTAGAATCTCTTCTCTTTATTATAGTTTTAAGAAAAACCTGTGGGTGATTTCTAACTCTGGTTCAGTTTTGCCTCCAAATCTTGAGAGAGACCAGAGACAGTTGACCCAATGTCAAAGTTTATTTTAACAACTACCTTTTGTCCATGTTTCTTCATGATTTCCCCCCCCCCCCCCAATTCCCTCACCTAGCCACTGCATAGGTATGCTATCTGTTGCTTGTGTGTTCTTGTATATCTGTCAGAAACTTTGCTTTGTCTTTTCTGTGTGTTTCTTCACCTTAGATATTTCACCAGTTTGATTGTTTATCATCATTCATAGTGTCCCAAGCATGAGAGCATTACTTTGTAGCTCATTCCTAAGGCATTTGTGCACATGTGTAAATGTGATGTATGCTAAAAGGTCAGTTGAACTCATTGGTGTATTCCCATACTAAAAAGAGATTGCACAGATGTGTTTCAAGGATAAAGGCTGAAATGGAGAATGTATAATGAAGGAAGGGGGAAAGCAAATATTTGAAGTGCTGAGTACAGGTATGACTGGTCATGGTTGTGCTCTAGGAAAATAAAATGTTTAATTAAAAAACTGATCTTGCATCCTTGAATTAATCCAATTATTTTGCATCCAACTAAACATCCAAGCTAACAGGTAGGGATACAATAAAAAATATATTTGTTGTGACCTCCTCCTGGTTTTCTTTTATTCCATTTTTTTCCTCTGTCAATATTGTCCTTTTTTCCCCTTGTTTTTCTTAGCTCTGTACCCCATTTTGACAGTAGCAACTGAGTTGCCCTCCTGTGTTTCCCTCTGGTTCTGTTTCAGACTTCCTCTTTCTGTTCCTGAGTCTTCTCATGGGTCTTCCTCTTTTTTCATAGTGACTCGCTGTTTATTTGCTGTCACTCAGCCTTCTTGCACACTCCTGCTAGCTGATACTTGCCTGAGGTCTCAAAGAAGGAGGAAAAAGCTATTTGGACTTTGAAACATTCAGGGTTAAGGTATTTCTGCCTTCACCAACACCACTTAAACTTTCCAAGCGCCAAAGGGCGTGGGGATTTTGAATGGCTGGGTCTCTCCCCTGATTCTCTTAGCACCACTGCCCTTCTGCTGACCATATTTTCTTGGAGAAATGAGCAAATGTGAACATTTTTGGGCTGGCAGCCAGGCCCTTGTAGTTGAATTTCTCATGCTTTCCTATGTTGTTAGACTTTGCAATCCAAGATCTGGAATTTGGGTATTACAACAAAATACATGTGACTACCACTTGGGATTTTGGACTTCCTTTATCAGCTGGTAGCACTAGTAAACTCTTGTCCCCTATATAAACTGCTAGAGAGGGACACAGTTCTCAGTTTTGCTAGCACCTTGACATAAAGAGTATTACTTGCTGTGTGGTCTTCCTTAGAAACAAGTCAGAAGGGAGGAACACATTGATTCTGAGGCAGACTTGTATTAAGAATAATTTACCTGAAAATAGTGGTTTCAAGCTTGTATTCAGTCCTTCATCGCCAAGTTGTACATGCAAAATAGAGATTTACTTATTTTCCGAATAATCAGTCTTTCACGGTGGTCCAACATTTGCTCACTGTAATTAGAACAATTTAATGGCTTAACCAAGGAAATGAAAAAGACACAATAGTTAATAGGAATCTAGGTCTCCCTCAAGGAAAGTCCCTGTCTATCTTGCTCCAATGAGTAGTGACTCCTTCACAGTAGACATCCTTCTCTGCATGCAAGTTAGCTTAAAGTTAGTGTGAGATACTGACAGACGTTGAGGATTCATGCCAAAGTGCTTCGCTCTTAGAACCAGAAAATTTAGTGATCATTCATGGCAACTGACTTTTGCTTGTGGAGCCTTCCACACTCTGAGGTCATTCACAGCCTCTTATTCTGCTGCTCATCTTCAGCATCACCTAACCTTTTTCACCTGTCTTTTATTCTCCCATTCTGAGGAATCATCCAGTGTTTTACATGTTCTGGCTTGTCCTAAATTTTTGCCTTGGCAAAACCAAGATCTTTCACACAAGAGCTGATTGTACATGATCTTGATAGTCTCATGTGTGCTCTGGCTTCAGGAGTTGCACTTGCAAGTATTTTTTATTACATTTACCTGAACAAAGTCGTGTTTTCTTTGGATTTTCCTGCTTAAGGGAAGCAGGAAATCCAAAAATGACTAGACTTTGTCTTATGAGGTGAGTGTCTGATGTTCAGCTAACAATACATCAGACAGAATATCTAGAGCTTATGGCTTTCAGAAGACTTTTTATAGTTGTTCAATTTAAAGCAACAAGAGGCCTTCACATCTAGTCTGCTCAGTTACATTTCAGGCACTTCCTTTTTACCCAGTTGTTCTGAGCCCAGCCACTTGGGCTTGAGCCAGGTGGTACCTTCCAGAAAGGCATCTAGTCTTGATTATTTATTTATTTATTTATTTTTGTTATGACAGCAAGAAATAGAGTTCAGCATGACTCTTGTTCTATGGTTAATAGCCCCTCATATTAAATTTGTGTACTTCATATTTCCAGTCAATATTTTCTGGCTTAAGCTTCAAGCCATTGTTTTTGTTATGTCTTTTTTTTTCTTTCCCAGATTTAAAGAGTCTTTTAGTACCCAGTTATGCATACTTTTATCAAGTTACTCCTTAATCTACATTTTGATTAAACAGATTGAGTTCTTTTAAGCTCTCACTGTGGGGCATTTTCTCCCTTTTCAATACTTTTTTTTGTGGTGCTTTTCTATCTTAGCTCTGATTTTTGGCCCCCCCCCCCATCCTTTTAAAAAATGTGAATAGCCAAAAGTGTATATTTTATTTTACTGTCAGTTTAATTGATTCTTACTCCTCCTCACTACTTTGCTTATGTATTTAAAGGTCACATTAGCCCTTTTTATCACCATGTCACACTGGAATTTGTGGCACATGGCTGTAATTATCAGCTACAATGAGCAATAAAGTTGGTAACCAATTTAATGTCACTTCTTTTATTGGTGCTGATCTGATAGCCGACCAATATATCGGTGCACCTCTAACTGCAACAGACTAGCAATCTGGCTTCTGGGCTGTTGTCCTGGCTGGTACAGTACCTGGGATCAGGTGTGGCAATTATGCTGGCCACTGGAGAGTGGGGAGGGAAGAGGAAGAGGAGCAGGGTCTTGCCTGCACCTATCCTTCTAACTTGTGCAGCAGCTACTATTGTGGCAGCTGCTGTTGTAGTCATGTGGGGCTGGGCTGTTGCCACTTTGCTTCCACACTTGGGAGCAGGGCTGTGCCTCCCACTACTAGGCCTGTCTGGGTACTATGGCCAGATAACCAAAGGCTGTGGTTACCATGGCAAAGACTCTACTGGAAGGAGGGAGCCATTCGGGTGCGCTATGTAAGTCAGTGCCCAGGGTTGATGTACCCTTCTCTCATTCCTTTTCCCCCAGTTAGGCTACTGCATGGGGAACCTTATATGGTGAAGGTGGTCCTTGCAAGCAGCAGCGTACATTACTGTTCCTTAATGTTAGTAAAGATATACTGTACGTCAGAAATAGTAGTCTGTGTGAGGTATTACAGACAAGGTATAATGGTTGAAAACTAGCTAAATAGTGGTAGGTAATTGAACTTCAGGGATCTCTTGGCAGCTTGGAGCCAACAAAGCTTCAGAATGTTATGAGACATAGATAGATATTGATACATTACATGCAATGTAAATTACTTGAAGAGGAGAATGTTTAAATTTGAAGCTCCTGTCTTAGAATGCACCTGAATGGCATTTCCAGCCACCTGGGATTGCATTTAGTAAACATTTGCAAAATTTAAGAGTATTATTGTTGCAATTTTTTCTTTCTCTTTGTATCATGGCTTGATAAAATGAGCTGTTACTGAAGCAGTGGGAGCTGCAAACTGTAAACCTTTCAAAAGGCTATTTTTAGGCGCTCCTGGTGCATTTGTAACTTGAACACCTTCTCTATAATTAATGTTTTTCCAAGAATTACTAAATATGTACGTTTATTTTTTTTCCCTTATGAATTGGGATATACTACAGCCAAACTAAGCCCGTCATTACAGAAACTGGTGCAGAGGAGGTCTAGTTGTGAATGGTGTTGTGGATTCCTCTTTTATACGTGGTTCATTGACTGTCAGTTTAGACTCCTCTGCTAATGAACTTGTTTGAACAGAACAACAGGCTATGTAAAAAATTTGGTGTTAATGAACCCATCTCTATCTAGGAGTCCTGAACTCGCATGTCTAGACGGTGAATTTAAATTTCATGTGGCAAAACTACAAGTGGAAATGAATATTTTATAAGAATCTAGATGTGGAAAAAACAAAAATCTAGTTTTTCTATAGAGCACAGATTTAAATCACAAATTCCCAGTGTGTAGTTTTTGGTTGGGTGATTAACTTGTCCAGAGATTTTATTCAGTATCCACTGCTACTAAAGGGGGAATGCAGTGCAGAGAAGCGGCTTAGCCTCTTAGCTGTCCTTCCACAAAATCTTCAACAGAATGGCTTCCTTGTAATCTAGTGGTTTTCAACCTTTTTTTTGACTCAAGGCACCCATTGGGAAATGCCAGACTTTAGTTTTCATTTGCTTTTTGGAATATAGAAAAATAATAGGACATTTTTTTTTGTGTTGCAAAGAATCAGGAAAACCAAAACAGGTCAGACATGTTTCAATGCTAATGATGCCTATTTGTTTTCTGTTTGTTTTGTGGATCATGTTTATACATGTAGCCATACTAACATTGCATGACACCCACAGCATCCTTGGAAGGATGTTAAGGCACCCAAAATGCTGTAACACCCTGGTTGAGAATTGCTGATGTAACATACTCGGGAAAACAATGTTACTAGGTCAGCTGTCTTCATAACAGTTTACTACACCCTTTAAATCTGCTTAAGCAGGATCTCAGCCTGGACTTTGATTAAATGAGCATGGCAAATAATTCCAGCAGGGGGCCAAAAACACAATTAAGCCATGGGCTTGTGACCTAGAAGATCTGTGTTTGGTTATTGGCTTTTAAATTTTCAGACACAATCTATGCATTTTTAGCTGCTTATATGATAAAATGGAAATAACATTTTCACTTAACCATTGTTCAGATGGCAGACCCAAGTCTTTTACAGCTATTTTGTACAGCTTCTAGAGCAATGGTGCCCTGAGGCTGGAGGCTCTACTGTAATGTAAATGTTAAATTATAAATTTACAGCTTATCTCTTGAAGTCTATATAGAGTTTTGTTCTTAGTCATAGATTTGAGAGAGAATTGTGTTTTGTTTACACATTTTTGTTCCTGTTGATATATAAGATGCATGTTATTCTGTTTAAATAATATTGAACTGTACAAACCAACCTTGACCTCTGGAGTGGGGTTTGTAGAAATGTGGATTTCATGGAAAATGTAAGTGTCAAAATACTTTTTTTTTTAACTACAGAAAAAATCTCACCTTTTGGATGTCCTGTGACACGTGGCTTGATTGCCAGACATCTGTAGAACAATATCAGTTGCCTTCCATTGCTGCATTTTCACAAAACATTCAAGATTGACCACTCTCTTGGTGCTGCATGAGGAATACACAGTGCTGCATTAGTCTACAATATAATTTTTACCTCTAGTCTCTTCAATAGCCATTGTAGATCCATATGTTTAGGGGGTTGAAGAGCAGCCACTGAGGTGATTATATAATTTTGTTCAGAAGTAGTTCATACATAAAGCATTATCCTTCTAATGCTGCTATCTACCTATCTATCTACTGATTGTAATCATATTTAAGGTTGCAGCATTATATATTACTGTCTGCTTAGCTTCAAATTACAGGAGAATAAATTCTAATTTTCTGCCTAACTTGAGTGATGGGTCAAAACTTCTGCAGCCTGCCATCATTCAGATCTTCCTCTTGTTCCCAAGCGTTTAAAAAACCATGTCACCCTTACCTTGGCTGTTGCCAGACATGGCCCGTGTTCTCAACTTTAAACATGGAGGTAATATATATAAGAACTCTGCAGGGAAGTTGTGGGAATTTTTCTGTCACTGTTTATATAGTGGTTAGTAAATGCCTTTTTTGTTTAAATCCTATTATTCTTGTTTGGCTAAAAACCATCTCTATGTAATTGCGAGGACAATGAGGGGCTGCTTGATTGGAAATAAGCAGCAAAGCTCTGATAGCAGCCCCTTTTTCCAGAGCTCTCTTATGAAGGAACACATTAGAGTTTACAATAGGGAAGTATTTTATGGGAATTGCTCAGCTCTTAACAAAAACTATTAATATTGGATACTCTACTTCAGGGACTTGATGTTGCATTGCTGAAGTAAATGGGAGCTTGTGCCATTGATTTAGGGGCTCTTGGATCAAGCACTTACTGTACAGAAAATGCTGGGGTGCAGATGCTATGATGACTCATTCAATAAAGTCCAACATGTATTTTTCACCCATGAACAAGAAATTAGAAGCTTTACTAATATGCTAGGGGCCTAGAGCTGTATTATTCAGTTTTAAGATTGACGCAAAGATAAGTATATGTTAATCGGAATATGCGGTAATTCACTAGGTCACACAACAGTGGTGCTTTCTCTTTTTTTGCAGTGGGCCACATGGGCAGTGTCCAGTCTGTTCATGGACCAGGTTCAGCCTGTGGTCTTGATCCACTGCCCGGGTCAGGCCCAGTGGGCACCATCCAATGACATGGAGAGTGGGTAGGTAGGTGGGGCAGCCCAGCCCAAACCCAGCACTGCAGCGAAAGGGATGTAGCCAGGCTGTGCGGTAGGGGATTTCCTTCACTGTTGTTGTTGACAACACGGTTCTTATTACAAAGTCATTTTTATTTGTAGGAAACACTTGAGCTAATAATAGGGAACATTTTACATAGTCTAACCTGTTTATGCTGGGATTGTGGATGGGTATAAGGAAGGCTGGCTTCAAATATATAGTTATAGGAATACTTCAAGGTTGGTATGCTCGTGGGATATCTCTCCAGGGCATTAAAATGTTGCATGTTAGAAAGAAGCAGATATTTAGAGAGAGATTGTAATATGCATTGTGTGTAATGTAAGTTTGCTTTCAAAAAAAAAAAAAAAAAAGGGAGTGCTCATATGGCCCTGGCAGAATGGCTATCCTGGATCAAGGAGCTGCCCACTGCCGGATCCTGCCAATCAGCTGACATAATTAATGACATTTCAAAGGACAACTGCTGCATCAAGTGGAGCTGTAGTTTTGGGCCAGACCATGGGGAAATAATATTGCGATTTAAACCTGGGGTGATCAGCAGTGGCACTGGATCATTTAGATTCAGGACCAATTCCTGAAGTTGTGCGCCAGATTCACCCCAGCTTTGCAGCACAGAAATACCAAAATGGAAAGCAATAGTGACATGGAAGCTTGCACCCCCAAATTACCATTGGTTAGTAGACCATCAGCTTGGCATTTGAAAGGTCAGCTATAAATTAGATGGGAAAGGTTTATAGTTTATGTCCTAACACAACACATGGCATAATATCAACATGCTGGATATACAGTTGTTCTGTAAAAGCACCCCTAACTGCTGGAACACAGGTGGGGAGTGCATCATCATTTCGTGATTCTTGTCTACTTAGCCTCTGAATGTATAAGTCATTGTTTATTTTTCCTGTCTTATGCTTGCCTTGGTGCTGGCTGTCAGCAGCTTACTGATGACAGGTGTTGGCTAGCTAGAAAAAGTCCATGATGTTTCTGCATTTAGAAATACAGGATTTTTTTTGACAAATGAAAGTTTGGATGGTAGTGTGTGGTTGTGGAAAGTTTTAAAAGCTCATTTTGCAGCAATACACGCAAATGTTACTCTTAGTGAAAAGGTAATGATTGCATAAAGAGTCTTTTGCAGTATGCACACATTAGTTGCCTTTAATAGACTTTCATCATATAATATAACATGGAAGCCTTTCTGACTATTGAACTACTTTTTAGCACTCCTAGCAGCACTGCAATGCCAAAACACAGAAAGATGGAACAAATTTGAAAGCTAGCTATCTTTTATTTAAAACACTATATCAGTATCTTACAGCATTGTCATGGAGGCATCAAGTCAAAGATATATACTGTGAAGTGTTTTAAATATTTGTTAGAATTCATGTGCTTTTTTTTTTTTTTTTTTTTTTTAAACATGCCTTAGTTTGGAGTGAACTTTACACTGTAAAAGATTACTATAGTCTGATGACATCACAGTATTTAATAAACGTGAAGTATAATGAAAACTGTTTGTTTATTTAATTTTCTGGAAGAAATACAGTCGAGTATATTCCCTACATCAGAGAAAGTAGTGGCTGGGGCACGGGGTGCCATGTTCCTGCTTTCCCTCACTTCTGTCCTTTGTAGCCTCCCTGCTCTCTTTCCCCCCCCCCCCCATAGCTCACCACAGCCTCTGCACCTTGCCCTCCTACCACTTTCTTGTTGTCAGAATCATCTTGGGCTCTGTTTCTTCCTGAAGCACAGCATGTTCCAGTGGGGTGGATAAAGATTCATTGGAGTCCTGGGGCTGCTCCCCGTGGCTTAGGGCCCCCGTGACCTACACCTTGGCCGTGCAGCTGCAGGCTCTGTCCCTGGCCAGCACAGTGGGAGCAATGGCTGGAGTGGAACACATTGCCCCCCAGACCCAGGGCAGGAACTTTGGCCACCCCTGCCTATAGATCTGCCAGGGTTGTGGAGCTGCTGCCCACCAGGTGCATGTGGCACAGACTGAGCTCTGGAGGGGGGCCCTTCTCCTGCTGCGGCTCAGCCTGACAAACGGCACCTGGCAGCCATGGCCCACCATATCATGCATGTCTGGCTGTCTGGTTTTGTCTGCACTGAAGTAGGGGCCCTGCATCCTGGCCCAGCTAGCCTGTGCATTAATCCACTTATCGCAGCCCCTGCTGACCCTACAGCAGTGTTGGTGCCACTGATTGGCCAGTCAGGGAATAGACTTTCCATGTACTGCATGCCCAGGAGGGAATTCAGCCTGAGCCTGACAGTAAGTGGGGTTGGGTGGAGAAAATGCAGAAGCTACAGAGGGCAGACCAAGAGGCTGCTGTGGATTGGACCCTGGTCCCAACGTAGGCTCAAGGCCAGAGTTGGAACCGGAGCAGCTGCCCTCCCCACTTTGTATGTGAATCTAAAACAAAGGGCTTCCCCCCCCCCCCCGCACCATGCTGATTTGGGGAGCAAGGGGAACTTCATCTTAGTTTCAAGTAAATATGGTGGCTGACTAAGTCAAAAGAAAGGAAGTATTTTTTCATGCTTGTTCACAAGTGGTTGCTTCTGTCAAAAGCTGGGTTAGTACTTCCTTAAAATATAGCTCTAGGTGCTTAGACCAGTGGTTCTCAACCTTTTCAGATTCAAGGCACTCCTCAGTAGACTTGCACTGTTTGGAAAATGCCACCTCTTAGTTTTCAACTCCTTTTTTTTTATTATTATTATTATTATTACAGGACAATTTTAATAGAGCAATAGTTGCAAAGAACTCGGATCACAACAGGGCAGAATGTTTCAGCACTAATGATTCCTGTTTGAAAACTCTGGATTTATTTTGTGAATCATGTTTACATACATAACAGTGCTAATATTTGCATGGCATCCTTGAAAGCATTTCAAAGTATTTCCGGGTGCCATGGCTTAGCCACTGACCTCCATTAGTTCAAAGGTTGGACTGTAAAACTAAAGCAGCAAGCATATCACTTGCTTTATTTAAACATAATAAATACAGTATGAAAAATTTCAGGCCTTATGTATTGTCAGAATGTCAGATGAGGATATTATATGGTTTTAAAGGCACAATGTAATTTCTCAAAAATACAATTGAAATGAAATTTGTTACCCACCCTGACAGAAACAACAGTTTCAGCTTTATTTCTTTATATGGTATGTGTCCGAAAGGTGGAAGAACTGAATAAGATGCATTTCGGGGAGGGTGTTGTGGTGCAGTTGCACCCACTTTTTGGTTCCCGGACTGCCCAAAGTTTAAGTCAAACTACCTGACAGTGGCAGCAGCATTTCTCTTCAGGCATTAGTGAGGCAGTTATTTGACTTCACAGAATATTCTAATCTACCTTTTAAATTCTTTATTCCACAGCTGTTAACAACCCTCTGTTCTTTTGAAGCAGTTTTTCTCAACCTTTTTTGTACTGGGACCCATTTGTAAACATCAGTGGCAAGTCCCAACCCAGGCCCCCAGCCCCTTCGTGTGTGGGGTGGGGGTACTCCAAGTAGCCCCTTTCAGGCTGGAACTCTTCTAGCCTGCAAGGCAAAAGCTACAGTTTCCTGCATTTTTCTCCTTTAAAGTTTGTTTGCATCCCTTTTGCTTATATTCTTGCAACTCACAGGTTAAGAACTATTTTAAATGCCTTGATATTCCACTAATCAAGCTATCCTTTCTTCTGCAATTCTGATGTCCATTAGCTGCTTTTTTTAAATGCAGCTCCTATGCACAGCTGCAGACTGTTTTTAACTTTAGCTAAACACATTCACTCAGGTGTGGAAGTAATTGGTCACAGAAGCATTGGAAGCCTTATCAAGATGCCCAAGAGTTTGTTTTATAAATGTGAAAGAGATGTACATTTAATTCTAGTGACAGGACCAAAGAAACAGCATGTAATTTATTTTTGCTTATTTTGGTGTGACAGCAAACTTAATGCACATTCCAATAGTTATCTTTGTTCTCGTTTTGAACTTAAACTGATTAATAAAGCCCCTAGAATATTAGTAAAGCTTCTAGTTCCTTTTTACTTGGAGAAAAATGTTATGTGGGGATGCACTGTACCATCTGCCCTCCCTCTTCAAAATCCTGCATGTGCCTATGTGCATGTCTTATAGGACATACAGCTAGAAGACTGACTTAAGCAATTATCCAGTGTGAAAGCTACAGCCAGAGCTTAGAATCCTGTAATGAGGGCTGTGGGGTGGATTGAAAAATGTGATTCGGAGCAGGCATCAATGTTTTCTGTTATACCAGAGCCTTTTCAAACAGTGATACAATCCAAAGTGTTCTCAGAATTGTGTAGACTTATGTTAATGTCGCTTGCAAATATGTTACAATATGAACAGTGTTCATGAAGTGATCAATATGATCATGCATATGATCATTCCCTCAATCCCTCCAAGACTGGTGTTAAACAGACACTAGTGTAAGGGAATTGGCATTGCTCTTACTGAAGAACAGTGCAGACAGGGCACTCTCCCTGAGACTGGGAGTTACCTTTTTTCTGTGGACCCTCTTTTCCCTTAGCATATTTTTAAAGTTTTTCTTAATAGATATTTTATGAAGACTCTTCAATTAGCTGCCTTACTATTCAGTTAGTTTAGATCCCTTTCCCAGTTTTCTCCTATGGATATTTCTATGGGAGAACAAAGCTTGCCCATATGTTCTTTAAGTGATTCAGTCTGAGAGGATGCTTTATCAAATAAATAGCTTGAAGTGCTAGGAGATATTGTATGTTTGAAACCTAAAAATCAAAGCCTGAGTGTAGCAATTATTAACACTTTTTTCTTGCTTTTTATTCATAACATGCCTTGCATATAAGGATAGAGATAATTGCAATACATGTACATGTATTACATGCCTTATGTAAAATTCATAACTCTCCTACTCCTCCTGCCTGTCGCACAGTTATTTCATGATGGGCCAATTCCATAATTCAGCACACCGAGGTCAAAGTTCAGTTTGTTGGCATTGCTGCTCTAGGTCAGCGCAGCTTTGATGGAAGTAGCTTTGTACCAAGATTGCTATTGTATTTTTTTTTTTTTTCTCAGCTCTTTGACTTCCTGTAGTTGTCAAACTTGGACCTTGTTTCTGAAGGAAGCTCTGTACATCCATTGTTTTAAAATATCAGGCTTTGCAAAATCCTTGCCCCATTGAAGTTGATGGGAATTTGTTTAGAGCATGGGTGTCAAATACACGGTCGCAGGCTGGCTCTAGCTGTGGAGCCCTATAATTAGGCCTGACAATTTTTAAAATCTTGATGGACAACACTTTTTGGGGGGTTTTGTTTTGGTTTGTTTGTTTGTTTGTTTAGGATTGCATGAAATTAAGGGTGTAGGGCCTGCATCCTTCTCCAGCTCAGCACACAACAGGCACGAGGGAAATTGCTGTGCTGTCAGCACATGCACACACACTTTGCCCAGCCCAGCCTACCCCACAGGAGCCTCCCTGGGCAGCAGGGGCCTCTTATGTTCATTCCTATAAATTCTGATTAACACTGCAAATATTTCTTCGTTGGTCTGTGACCAGTGTAGGTCCCTGGGTCGTGGGTAG
The DNA here is from genome assembly GCA_030014935.1 of Caiman crocodilus. NCBI lineage: Eukaryota > Metazoa > Chordata > Crocodylia > Alligatoridae > Caiman > Caiman crocodilus. The sequence continues at coordinate 100,830,149 of JAGPOW010003642.1, read as the reverse complement.
TCCCCGAGACGTTCCTTTACCCCTTCTTCTCGCCCGCCACGACTTTGATGTTCCGCAATATCAAGG
>JAGPOW010003642.1:100779386-100823232 GCA_030014935.1 Caiman crocodilus | reverse complement strand
ACCGTCCGGTTCTCCCGTCCCCGGTGAGTCTGCTGCCTCTTCCTTCGCCCCCTGGGGTCCCTCTCGGGTCCCTAGGGACGGCCCGGCGCCGTCACAAGGACCTAACTGAAAAAAGTATGCAATTATTTCTTCCATGTTGTCTATGTTAAATCATCCGATAAATAGACATTTCTGTACCTATGGAAAAAGGATCAAATGAGAAGCTGGATTTCATAAAGGAGAGACTGCATGTTCATGGTTTCATTATACATTAAGAAGTAGTGTCCAAAATTGCAAATGAATTCATATGCATGATCACACTGTATAGCTACATTAGCCTACTTGATTTGCAAGCCAAAACAAAAAATTTAGGTCCATGCACAAAGGCATGCAAAATGTTAGAGCTCAGGTTAGAAAATTTGATCCTTGCAATCTTCTTGGTTTTAATACTAGCAAAACAAAAACTGGTAATAAAAAATACTGGATTTGAGAACAGTGTGTTTTCCCTATTACTTCATACTGCACAATCTGCTTATTTCACTCTCAAAAGTGACCTAAAATAAAGCTGTAAATTTTGTTTAGTTTTCATACTTTTTTTTCCCCCCATGTGCATTTATTTTATATATTTGTAATTGGGTTCAGTGCTGTTGTTTTTTGTATATAGTCATTTGGACACATTCTAGTAGGGTTACAGTTGTGAGGCCCTTTACCTGGTATTTCCCAAGATGCTTTCTGATGACAGAGAATTTACTTGGGCTGTCAGAAAAGGAGAAGTTGCAGATTTTAACAAGTGTTTAAAAAAAAAAAAAAATTCCAAGCCATTTAACCAAAACAAATTCCAAATCCAAAAGTCGGTCTAGAACCATAAGTGACCCTACTACTGGCAAACATCCTGCACCCCCATTTGGGGCTTCAGATGTTTCTGGAACCTTTGGCAGGCATCCCACTTGCAGGCCCAAGGCCAGAGCTTTGGGCTTCAGATGCCCCCGAATTTTGCTTGCCCTCGGCATTAAGGCTCCAGGGACAAGCCATGGGGGAGTGTCCCATTTCCATAAAGTGGGCTTAAAGCCAAGATCTTCCCCCTTCAGCACATAAGTGGAAGGTTTACTATACATCACTTTGGCTGGAACTATCCCTGTGCCGGGAGAGCGGTCTTTCCCGGTGTGGCTAGGAAGACCACCTCCGTGATCATGGTGTTTCCCTTGCCAGGTAAGCATAGACTACGCTTTATCTGAGCCTTCAAGAGCAGTTGCGGGTACTCTCCATACATAAGGCTTAAGTACTTTCATTTTGAGACAACACTTGGTTTAGTTGTCTTCTCTGCTGGATGTAGTGAGGTGATCTTCAAGTTTTCCTGGCCAGTTTTAAGGCAACTCTCGGGGAACTACTCTGTAGTCTGTCTGCAGTTGCTGTAGTACTTCTTACATTGATCCTGCCAGAAAACTACCTACAACAGCTGAAAGTCCCTCCAGTTTGTATGTGCTGGGTTCTTGCAAAATAGTTTTTTTTTTTTTTCTTTTGGGGCCAAATACCTGGTCACAGCCCTACAAATACCTCCTAAGTAAATCTTATGTGCAAAGGTCACTTTAGCTGCAGTCACCTTCTTCTGCCTCCTGAGTCTTATAAGAACCAAAACAAGCTTTGGCTCTGTCCCTAAAAGTGTCCTTCAGGCCTCTACTTACTAGCCCACTGGCTTCAGGGTCCTATCTTAGTCTCTGCTGCTTCCCTGCATGCTCTATTCCTACTGCGATGCCAGGAAGGCCCAACCTGCTGTGCATGTGGTTCCCCATTCAGTTCTGGCTTGGCTGCCTGTTCTGTATACAGCATTCAGCTCCTGTGGTGACAGCACATTTTTACAGTATGTTTTTTTTATTGTTTTCTTTTGACGAGGCTTTTGGGGGGCATTGTAAAACCCATCCTTTAAAAAAAAATGCAAATAGAAAAATGTATTTTGTAACTGGGTCTTGATCGCTAATTGTAAAGGCTCATAAACATGCATTGACAATTTAATTAAGATTATGCTGTAGCAAGTTGGTTAGGTATGTTGAATAATATCCTTCAGACCTAATTGAATGTACTAAATATACCCAAAGAATATGATAACTGAGAGTCCCTTGAACCAAAGCAGCAGAGGCCTATGATGATGGAGCATAAAATCTGCACCCACTAGGAGTGTCTACACGTGCTATTAATCACAGAATCGTAGAAAGTTAGTGTTGGAAGGGACCTCAGGAGGTCATTTAGTCCAACCCCCAGCTCAAAGCAGGATCATTCTCAACTAAACCATTCCAGCCAGGGCTTTGAGTCAGGCCTAAAAAACCTCCAAGGATGGAGATTCTATCACCTCTCTAGGTAACTTGTTCCAGTGTTTCACTACCCTCCTAGTGAGAGGTATTTTTTCCCTAATATCTAACCTAAACTTCCTCTGCTGCAACTTGAGACTATTGCTCCTTGTTCTGTTGTCTGCCACCACTGAGAACAGTCCAGTTCCATCCTTTTTAGAACTCCCTTTCAGGTAGTTCAAGGCTGCAACAAATCCCCTCTGTCTTCTCCTCTGCGTCTCCTCATAAGTCATGTGTCTCAGACCCCTAACCATTTTTATTGCATTCTGCTAAACTCTCCAACTTGTCCACATCCTTTGTGTAGTGGGAGGACCAAAACTAGACACTGTACTCCAGATGTGGCCTCACCAGTGCTGAATAGGGAATAATTGCTACTTTGTATCTGCTGACAGCACACCTACTAATCTAGCCCAGTATGCTGTTAGCCTTCCTGGCAATAAGGAGGCACATTTTGACCTGTATTCAACTTATTGTCCACTGTAACCCTCGTATCCTTTTCTGCACAGCTACTGCTTAGCCAGTTGGTCCCTGGCCTGTAGTGATCCATTGGATTCTTCCATCCTAAGTGAAGGACTTTACACTTGCCCTTGTTGAACCTCATGAGATTTCTTTTGGCTCATTCCTCCAATTTGTCTGTGTCTCCCAATTTGTTCTAGCCCTACCCTTCAGCATATCTACTACACCCCCCAGTTTGGTGTCATCTAGGAACTTGCTAAGGGTACAATCCATCCCATCTTCCAGGTTGTTGGTGAACATATTGAACAAAACCAGCCCTAGGACTGACCCCTGGGGCTCTCCACTTGATAATGGCTGCCAATTAGACCTTGAGCCATTGAATACTGCCCCTTGATCCCAATGATCCAGCCAGCTTTCTATCCATTTTGCAGTCCATTCATCCAATCCATACTTCCTTAGGTTGCTTGCAAGAATGCTGGGGGAGACTATATCAAAAGGCTTGCAAAAGTCAAAGTATATCGCATTCATTGCTTTCGCTGCATCCACAGAGCCAGTAATCTCATCACAGAAGGCAATCGGGTTGGTCAGGTATGACTTGCCCTTGGAAAATCCATTATGACTGTTCCTGATCACCTTTTCCTCCAAGTGTTTTGAAATTGAGTACTTGAGGATGTGCTCCATGATTTTTCTGGAGACTGAGGTGAGGCTAACTTGTCTGTAGTTCCCTGGATCCTCCTCTTCCTTCCTTTTATTTAAGGATGAGTACTATATTTGCCCTTTTTCCAATTGTCCAGGACTTCCCCTGATTTGCCACAAGTTTTCAAAGATAATGGCCAGTGGCTCTGCAGCCACATCAGCCAACTCCTTCAGTATCCTCAAGTGCATTGTATCTGGCTCCATGGACTTGTAAACATCCAGCTTTTCTAAGTAGTTCATAATGTACCTGAATAAACTGTGGTGCAGTTATGCCCAGGAAGCAGCTGACTCAGGCACAGTGTTTTCATGTGTGCCCAGGATCACAGTAATTCATGCTGGGACAGAGCAGCCCTGCTTGTCAGGGAGCCCAGGGGTTCAGCCTGCCAGCCTGGGTTTTCTCCCTTCTTTTCCACCTCTGACCTCTCCCCCTCTGGCTCAACATATTGTGGAGTAGCTGGCTGGGGCATGATGGTGCAGGGCAGCCCTATGGGTAATGTAGGGCCTCTGCAGGACATGCTAGGAAATCTGATGGTTACACCAGATGACAAAGCTAACCTCTTTAACAATTTCTTTGCCTCTTTTTTTGATCAGGATCCGGGCTATCCCCCCAACCAGGATCCCTGATGGACCCAGGGGAGGTGCTTCCAGGCCCAGGGTCCATGAAGACCTAGTCAGGGAAATTCTGGTGGGACTAGATGTGTTCAAATCAGCAGGTCCTGATGATCTCCATCCCAGGGTGGTGAGGAAATTAGCAGAGGCCATTGCAGGACCCCTGGCACAGCTTTATGAGCACTCATGGTGCTCTGGCAAGGTGCCAGAGGACTGGAAAAGGGCCAGTGTCCCCATTTTCAAAAAAGGGAGGAAGGAGGACCCAGGAAACTACAGGTCTGTTAGTTTTACCTTGGTCCTAGGGAAGCTCTTTGAAAAAATTATCCAGGAGTACATCTGCGAGGGACCAGTAGAGGAATCAGGCTTAGGGGCAACCAACATGGGTTTATTTGAGGCAGGTTCTGTCAGATCAGCTTGGTGGCCTTCTACGACCAGGTCACAGAATCCTTGGATGTAGATGTCACGGTGGATGTAGTTTTTCTGGACTTTAGGGAGGTCTTCAACACTGTCTCCCACTCCATCCTCATGAAGAAATTAGGCGACTGTGGCATCGATGCCTACACAGTCAGATGGGTCACAAATTGGCTGGAGGGCTGCACCCAGAGAGTGGTGGTGGATGGGTCTCTTTTGACCTGGAGGTATGTACGCAGTGGGGTCCCCAGGGCTTTGTCCTCGGTCCCGCACTGTTCAAGATCTTCATCAGCGACTTGGACAAGGGGGTGAAAAGCACCTTGTTCAAATTCACACATGACACTAAGATGTGGGGAGAAGTGGGCATGCTGGAGGAGAGAGACAAGTTACAACTAGATCTGGACAGGTTATGGGGTTGGGCAGATGAGAACAGGATGGGTTTTAATACTAACAAGTGCAAGGTATTGCACCTGGGGAAGTACAACCAGCAGCATACCTACAGGCTGGGGAATTCCCTTCTCATCAGCACAGAAGCAGAAAAGGATCTTTGGAGTCATTATTGGCAGTCCATGTTCATTTTGGAATCAATGTGGGACTCGGTTAGGAAGGCTAACCACACCTTGTCATGCATCCACAGATGCATCACAAGCAGGTCCAAGGAGGTGATCCTCCCCCTTTATGCGACATTGGTCAGGCTGCAGTTGGAGTACTGTGTCCAGTTCTGAGCACCACACTTCAGGAGGGATGTGGCCAGCATTGAGAGGGTCCAGAGGAGGACCACTCGCATGATCCGAAGGCAGCAAGGCAGGCCCTGCAAGTAGAGGCTATGGGACCTGTTCAGCCTCCACAAGAGAGGGCTGAGGTGGGGATCTGGTGGCCGTCTACAAACTGGCCAAGGAGGACCAGCAGGCAATGGGAGAGTCCCTGTTCCCCCAAGCACTACCGGGAGTAACAAGGAATAATAGCCACAAATTGACTAGATTCAGGCTAGATATCAGGAGGCACTACTTCAGTCAAGGTGGTTAGGATCTGGAACCAACTTCCAAGGGAAGTGGTCTTCACTTCTACCCTGGGGGTCTTCAAAAGGGGGCTAGATAATCACTTACCTGGGGTCATTTGACCTCAGCATTCTTTCCTGCCCGTAGCAGGGGGTTGAACTTGATGATCTACTTGGGTCCCTTCTGACCCTACCAACTATGAAACTGCACCCTAGTGGGGCCACACGTGTAGGCTGTGACACTTTACTGCAGAGCTAATTAGTTAACTCCACAGTAAAGTACATGTGTAGATGTACCCACTGTGCTCCAAAGCTCTGAGGTAGCTTTGGTGTAACTTCATGGATATAGGTGAGCTGTTATTTGGTGGCATTGTCCTCATGCTTATTTCCCACACTGGAACAGTGGACTAAATTGTAGAGATCTTAATCTCTCTCTTGCTCATGAATGGAATTACAAATACTGTCCTTATTTCACCTCTGATATTTACAGAGTTTGAAAAACCAGTGCTGACACTCAGGTCTTGTTCCTTTTTTAGTTGTTATTAGTTTGCGGAAATCAGAAGATTTCAGAATTTTTCAAAATCTTGTAGAATTAATTTTCAAAGTGTAAGCACAATATAGATTCTAGGGTCAAAAGCGACCTCAGTGGGTCATCTAGTCTGACCCCCTGCCCCTGGCAGTCGAGAAAAAGAGTCACCAAACCTAGGGTCATGTGAGCCCAGCCAGGTGCCTGTGCAGTCTCCTTTTGAAGACGCAAGGATGGGGTGAGCATCACCTCCCTTGGAAGCCCATTCCAGATTATGGCACCCCTGATTATGATAAAACTTTTTTCTAATGTGCAGTCTAAACTTTCTCTCCAGTAGCTTGTGGCCATTGTTCCTTGTTTACCAGGTTGTGCCCTGGTAAACAGATTGTCTCCTACTTCATGTGACTGTCCCCTTATGAATTTGTATGCTCCCACAAGGTCCCCCATCAGCCTTCTCTTGTAGAGGCTGAAGAGGTTCAGGTTCCTCAGCCTTCCTCATAGGGCCTTCCCTGCAGGCCTCCAGTTAGACAAGTGGCTCTTCTTTGGACCCGCTCCAGGTTGTCCACATCCTGCTTGAATTGCAGCATCCAGAACTGGCCACAGTACATAGAGGAGAATCGCCTTCCTGGGTCTATATATTAATATAGTCAAGTACTTCTTAAAAGTGGAACAGAAGTTATAAATATTGTAGAGGCTTTAGATTACATGCTTTGGTTGTAAAGGTCTTCACTGAAGAGGAGCAATATAAAATTCAGCTTTAACGCATATTAGAGTGAGAAGAGGTTAGGAGGAATAAGAGAAGTAAAGTGTGTGTCTAAATAAAGGAGTAAAAGAATGGAAGCGAGGGTTTAAAAAAAAAAAAAGTAGTTGCATTATCTTTCTTTCTTGCTTAACTATATGAATCATACTATATTTCAAATTAAAACCTTTAAAAATGAGTGGAGTACAAGACACATACTTTTAAATATTTTAAGAGTCTGTTTCTGATCATTGGGACTTAAGCTCTTAAATCAGTTAAGCCCTTTTAAAAATCCTCTTGATCCACAAAGCTATTTCTGACATTTTTTGCCAGTTCTCTGAATCCAGTAGGTGATCTTTGTGAGTGTAGTCAACCATGTGTTTGGTTTTTTTTTTTTTTTTCTTACCTGTGGTTCTTATTACAGGATGAGTAGATGTTAACAAGCGTGTCTGAAGATGCTTCTGAGCACCTATGGATACACATTTTAGGATAAAACAAAATTGAACAAGAAACATTTTGCATTTAATATCAAAATATTTCTGAAGCACAAGAATTTTCACAATTTATTAAGAATGAGAAAGGAATAGCATGACAACAACTGGTTTGTGAGAAGCAAGGATTTCTTAGGGTCATATCTTTTTTTTGATAGTTTGTCTAATAACAGATATCACCCTAAGAAGTCCTTGCCTCACATAATTTTTTAACCATTACAATTGTATCACCCTTACACTACCAACTGCTAGTTTGACATTTTGTTCCCACTCATCAATATGAACATAAGAGCAGGCTTCCAATTAAGCAATTCTCAGTGTTGCCAACTGGCATAATGTTACCGAGAGTCTTTTAACATCTGGCATTTTACTTAAAGCCCTAACAGGTGGAGACATGAGGTTTATTGCTCTCAGCAAAAATAAGCAAGCTTCTATACCTTGCGATTGCAGGATAAAGCTTGAAAATATGAACTGACTCAGAAACCAGAAAGCAAATAGATATATCTATATTTAACAAAAATGATGTCTTAATTGTGATTTGGGGGATCTGATTTCCCCCCCACTCCCCATGCGTGGGGTTGGCAACACCAACTTCTGGTCTGGGAGTTGGATTCAGGTTTATGTATACAAAGAATTCATGCAAGCTCAATTGTTTTGCCTGTGTACTTCTTCATCTTTATTTTAGATAATATATACATATCAGCCAAGTCAAAGAGTGGAAACACTCCTTACTATGGAGTTAGTAAGGATTAGGACACTTAAATTTTCTTCATCATACCTATAATTTACCCTTTTTGTTCCTAAAAAATTGGCTAATCATCATCTTGTATGTCATGGCCATATACATGGAAGAGTCCTTTGAAGAAGTGTTCATAAAATGTGTTGCAAGAACAGTGCAACAATTACTACATTCACATACCACATAATAAATATAAATAAAATTTGTCTTCAAATAAAAGGCAAGTCTTGTTTTGAAAGGCAGAGTATAGAAAAAACGTTTTTTCTAGATTTGTGGTTGACTTGTCACCTAGCGTAGCTCTTGGAAGCTTGGAGTATTCATGGAGCGCGGCATCCAGGAAGATAGTCTGGGTCAGGCAGCAGGAACTCCCTGGTGTGGCAGGCTGGCAAGAAGGCTAGGCTCCAGACCTGCAGAAGGGCGAGAACAAGACTGTGTTTCTTTTTTGCTGTAAATAATAAACTCTTTTTTTCTATACCACAAGCCTCATCAAGATGCTACAGACTGCATGCATCAGCTCACTTGTTGCTTCAGGCACAAGCTACAGTGCTCAGACAATAGCAGCTGTGAGCAGGTTAACACTGGCCCCCCTCCCTTGCTGCTTACTTAACCAGAAAGAAGTGGCAGCTTCTAACAGTGGGCCTTCTTAGGGCTGATTGTCCTGTGGTCCATCCACCTGTTTCTGGGCTAGCTGCCCACCTGCTCACCCACCACGCCTTGTTAATTAAGCAGGAGGCTACCTACTTCTTGCCCCGATGCCAAGGGGTCCTATCTGTGGCTCTGTTTCTCCCCTTCACTGTGACCCATGCCTCACAGATGGCATTCAGGTCAAAATCACAGATGGCATTCAGGTCAAAATCACTTTTGTCAAAATCACCAGCCTCACGCTGCTCTTTGAACCCCATGTGGATCCCTCCATTCAGGCAGCCTATTCCAGGCTACATAGCTCCCTGAGCTGCTCCCCCTTATGGGTGTGGTCCCCCCAGGACCTTTGGCTCGCTAGCCCTAGCCCACCTCCCGGCCAGTCAGGATCCCAGGCCCTTAGCTCTGGGTGTTCCTTGTGGTAGGCCCTTGGCCCTTCAACCCTTCTGGTCCTGGCCCCAGTTTGGACCAGTTGAGGGACATCAAGACAGACTTGAGTCTATGGCCCCATTCTCTCACTGGGGTCCACCTTCCAGACCCTACAAGGGGGTAACTCACCCAGTTGTAGGAGCTGGGGCTAAGGTGCCCTGACCCACCTTTCACTGGGATGGTAACAGGCCTGGCATTTACTGGGGCCTCCTGTGCCACTGAGAGCCCCACCAGGCCACCCACTCCCAGCAGGGTGCAGTTTTAGGTCATGCCTAGCACCTGGAGCCTCCTGACTGACTCCTACAGCTCCTCCCTTACCTCCAGATGACATCAGCAGCCCCGTAGCCAGAGGATTTTTGTTGCCTGGCCCTTCCAGCCACAAAATGCCCTGTTTATATGGGCAGCCTTGGATCCAAAATGGCTGCCCTAATCCGGCACCTGCCGGCTCCTGTCTTCCAGCCCTTAAAGTGGCAGGCACACACAGTGCCCTGCCACAGCTCTTTTGGCAGTCATTAGACCCCAGCATTTCCTTGCTTCTATTCCAGTGAAGGCAAAACAGCTGCCCCACTTAAGACATACACCCCAATTTGGGAGGTCTGATTTGGGGGGTAAAGTTGTGTGTGGTATGGAAGCAAATACAGTACTGTGAAGGTTAAAGTTAGAGTAACAGATGCATACATACTCTATTAATTTGTTGCCCTACATATTCTCACTTTAGCCTATTTCTAGCTTGTTATTCATTTAGATTTTTTAAATGTTAGAGATACTGTTCTTTTCAATGCTAAAGCATTTTTGAAGAAGCATCACAGCTGCTGATGGTGTTAAAAAATGTCAAAGGGTTTGATTCTGCATTGCTGTGTATCGTGTGTGGTAATTTTCAAAACAAGTGCTCTTTGGATACAAAACTCTACTGAACTGTTTCGAATATTTGAAAAGTGACCATCACTTTGTTTAACTCCTACTGCTTCACTGCTTTTAAAGCTGTAGGTGGAAGCCTGTACTTGCAAGTGACCAAAATGCCACCTTATAACAGGTCAAAAAATGATTATTTGAGCCCTTTAAAGCTATAGGAGAAGCAAAAAAAGAGGTTTGATGCTGGTTAACCAGAAAATATATTTACATAGTAACATAACTAGGAGTGGATGAGTGGAGCACTAGTGCTGGGGCACCAACTTAAGAGGGATGCCAGAATCACCCCCACCTCTGCAGAGTCCATGCTGTAGCAGCAAAAGCAGCCTGACTAGTGTTGTTGCTGTAGCAGCATCTGGATGCCCAGATAGTGTGCTGCTGCTGTAAGAGGAACAGGCAGGGTGGGCAGACCGTGCTGCAGCAGCAGTGGCCATGGACTGTTTTTGAGTCCCTGCTAGTGATGAGATTCATGCCACCTCCTCCTTTAGAGTCTCTGCCTCTCTAGTGCTCAGCAGCACATTCTTCCTTCTTGCCCTGTCTCCCACTATCCTGCAGGGTTTGCCCAGGGTGCAAACCCTGCTCTTTTTATCTCTGCTATTATGGGAGGTTCAGGGCATATATATACATCTCCATGTGGTGACATTGCTATAGTGCTGTACTAAAATGCACCATAGTATGAGGGGTACTACACCATGTGTAGGGTTAGATTTTGCCACTATGGCGATGTGGTGCATTATAACCAGGGAATATGTTGCTGCTGTGGAAATGTATTTAGTGATCATGTATAGACACGTGTGATTGCTACATCACTGTATGGCAATGTAGAGTGTCACTGTGTTGCTGTAGGTTGACATGCACACATGCCCTCAAAAACCAGATGACTGATATTCTTGGTTTTGATCAAAGAATTGTTAGCCTTCATTTTTCCTAGTATGCCTAGAGGATTGAGGACCGAAGAGAAAGTTGCAGTCAATCATGGAGAAAATATATAACAGAAAAGAAAGAGAAGTCAGTTTACAATTACAGTAACGCCTGACTAGGGACAGCAACAAAATGTAAACACGATCTTGGCATAAGAATTCCCTTTTGCTTTTCCGAAGTCAATGGAAGTAGTATATAGCATGTGTGCTGGATCCAACAAAGCGTCCTAAATTAAAAACTTTATGCTGCAAGTGACAATTTTAAATTTATGATATTTATTAGGTTTTGTGCAAAATATAAAATCATCTGTTCAGGGCTCCAGGATTCTTTTCCATATTTAGCATAGTCACTATATTACATTTATAGCTAATACCTTGTAATTCTGGGGGCATTTACAGTCAATCTTGGCCTGTTTATATTAATTTAGGAGCTGCTGCAAAGATGACTTCTCTGGGCAATTATTTTGACCACCTCACCCAACTCTGCATTTTTCCAATGGTTCCTCCCTTCCCTATCACAAGTATATGGTCTCTGTCTGTCCTGTCAAGGCCCGCCCTGGACTATCATAGCCTTATCATCTCTCATTCTTTATCCAAAGGTGATGCCCTTCTTCCTCCTGTGATGATAGCTTCTATTTTCTATTCCTTCCACGCTGCCCCTCACAGTTCAGAGGACTACTTCCTAATTATTCAAATATCCACTCTGAGGGTACAGACCTCTTTTTGTTCTGTGTTTGTACAGCACTTAGTACAGCGGGGTTCTGGACAGTGCCCTGGGTCTTCTGGGCACTACATATTGTATCACTTACTCATTTTAAATATGACTGGCATTTCTGCCTGGAATCATGAGCCGGAAACTGTGAAGGATGGTAAGCCTTGCTTTGTGGGGAATGTGGCTGATAGCTCATCTCCTGTTGTCCTGGCTTTTTCTTTATCCAGCACAAGATCTTATTGGAAGGATAGTACTACAGAAGAATCTCTTTCAAACAAAATCATCATGTGCAGACTGCAAGCTTCTCCACTCATGCAGTTATCCTGATCTCTGCCTGTCCAGTGAAATCCCTCTGTAGAAGCACAAACTAGAAAAAAAAAAAAAAAAGTGTTTTAAGCAAAAAAATGGAGGAGTAAAATTCTGTGCATCACCAGCAAAAATGAAGTCCCATCTGTGAATGTACAAGTGTTAAGAATGAGGCATGTTTTGAGAATATTTCATTCTATATTCACAATGAGTCTTTTTCTTCTGATAAAAATGCTGATGCAAAAGCTAATGGGGGAAAAAATCATTGTCAAAATGCAGCAAGTGTTCTAGGTTTTTATGTTCTTGAAAAAGTGTTCTGGTGGATTGCTTCCTGAAAATTAGCAGGATCAAAATACAGTGCAGTGGGTAACGAAAATCAATTGTACTTTGGTTGCACAGTAACCAAAATCACTACACAGTATGGGTATGCATCTACACATGCACACCTGTACTATGCAGTAAATATGGTGGCTTATGCTCAAGTTGGCATAAATTTGATACCTGCACCATACAGGTATCAAATTTACACCCAATTAGTTACTGTGCAGTAATGCACATGTAGATGCCTTACTGCACAGTAACACTGGGTGTGGACTGACTTGGGACTAACATGAGTCCCAAGTCAGTCTACACACAGCATTAATGAACTTTAATGCTTGCACATGCAGACACCAGCCTATTCTCAGTGTGTGGTAATTTATTGCGCAGCAAATTTAAGCTGGCGTAAATGCACATTAGATGTGTACACGTGAGATTAAGGCAACACAATAAACTCTGGAGCAGTTTGCATTGGAGTACAGTGCTCCTGGGTACAGCATCTACAAATGTGTCCAGAACAGCAGCACTTTTGAACTGGTGCAGAGCAGCCCCAGGCTGGCCACAGGCTTGGGGGGGTCAACCTTGGGTTCTGCATGGTGGCATCAGGCAGTGGAGGGGATGGCTAGGACATGTGTGCTGAAACTGCAGAGTTGTGTGGCTAGGCAGCAGGCAGGAGTCTGGCCCCCTGCTGCCTGGGCTGACCAGGTGCTTTTTATGGCCTCAGTTACCAGCTACTTGTGTGTTTTAGTCGCACTTAATTACTCCACCATAAGATTGTTCTACCCTGACAGTATATCCTACACTGGAGTTAATTAGTTTAGTGCACCCTAATAACTGGTGCAAGTATAGACTGTGACACCTTCACTGTGGAGCTAAGTACAATAAAAAGAATAAAATCTGTTAAGAAATAGAATACTTCAACAGAAAAAATCAACAAAAACATGTCGAAATTATAAGTATATGACTTTAAAAATATCAATTTGCAGTTATTTGGGGGATTTCTTAATTTTGTTTTTTTTTTTATTTGGAAAATATGGAAACTGAAAAAAAAATATATAGAAGCACCTACTTTAGCCGACAATTTTCACAGAATCTATATCCTAAAGCTACAAAAAAAAACCCAAACAAAAAAACTCCAAAAACCCCCCAAGCCCTAGAAAATACCATAATTTCTCAGTAATTTAAAAAAAAGATCTGTTGGAGTACCAGTGCACTGAGGGGAGAGTTTGCCACATTACAGAAAGATGGCTCAAACCCTTATCTGTTAAAATCCTATTGATATCTACTTTCAGTCACAATAATTTACTTTATAAATAACTTTATTTGAACCAATGTAATGATCATGCATCAGAATTATGCCATCTATAGGTTCAGTTCTGCATATGTAGACACCAGCCTATTCTCACTTACTGTGTGATAACTTACCGCGCAGCAAATTTAAGCTGGTGTAAGTACATTTGTAGACATGCCAACGCAATACCCATTGCAGTCCAAGGAATGTTTGTCTACTTATCTGAAGACAAAATTTGACCGCCATCTTTTAAATCAATTGTTCTGTGTGCTTAAATACCCTCATAGTGCAATCTGTAAACAGTTAACCTACAAGCAGAACCTTTATTTACTTAAATTAGCAAGGTTCTGGGGAAACAGACCCACAATAGCCTCAAAGGGACCCATTAAAATCACTTCCTGTTAGAACATTATTTACTATGTACTTTGTATAAGTACGAGGCTACAATGATAAGAAAACTGATTTGGGTTGTTCTGGTTAAGGCTGATGAGCACAAGGCTGTGCTAAGAATTTAAGTGACAAGAAATGCTTGTAATTATTTCAGGCATTTCCTATGGCAATTTGGCTCTTTGCCTGCCTTAGCCTGCAATACAAATCAGATCAATCCTTAAGATTAATCAATGTTTTATGCTATCATAATAGCATCTTTTTTTTCTAGTTTCTTGCAGATGGATTCTAATTTTACTAGTATCTGCTTTACATTGATAGACCTCTACTTGCTCCTGTGGAATTACTCCCAAATTCCATTGCTGTGAAATCAAAAACCGTATTTTTTTTTAACTCAGTGGTTCATATTTAGTGTCAACAACGTTTAAAATGCTAATGTAAACTGTGACAGCATGATAGCTTCTCAGTGTCAGAAAGTGATTGCTTGAGAATTACCAATTAATAACAAGGTGCAATTTTGCTCAATTTCCATGTATTATTCAGCTCATGAAGAAGATAACTTTGCCTTGGGTTACATGTTTCTATATTAAAATATAGGTATTTTGATTTTTTGTTCTAGAGAAACTTTTTGAAGAACTAGCAAAGCTATTTTCTTTACTATTTGCTACCAAATGAGAATGGACTGTACACTTTGTATAGTGTATACATACACACACAGTACACATCCCATTTTCATTATATTTTATATAAAAAAATGTGAGTGCCATCATAGTCATGAAACAAAAGGATTAATTGCATGTGTTGAAGCAGTTTTACAGCATTATTTGTGCTAAAAATCTCATGGATTCTAACAAAGGATGTCTGACCTGCTGCTAGGTGCTGTAGTAACTAACAGTAGTATGGTAGTTCCTGAATCTACAACCTTGTTTTATAATAAGATGCAAATAATGATGAGCCAGAACCAAATGGGGCAAATGAGATAATAGAAGGACATTGACCAAATATTTGTTTTACTATCTAGCTTAAAGCATGTTATTTGACTGTCTCCTCTTTTGCAATGAAATGTAATTATATGGTTTTATGACCACAAAGACCCAGCTCTCAGAGACTGAGACGAGGCCATCTAACTAATTTTTCATTTGGACTCACGTTAGAATTAAATCCATTTGTCCGTAACGTAGGGGTTGACTTCGTATGGGACAGTGCGTGTGCCCTAAAAATCAATGGGAGGCTTTCTGTTGAATTAGAATTAAATAATTAGAAGAGACCTATGGGCTCATCTGGCCCAACCTCCTGCATGAATGCAGAATATCTAATCCTAGACTTAAGAGTGGTAAACTAAGGCCTGATCCAAAGCGTGCTGATCAGACTGAATTTTTTTATGGACATTTATTAATTTTACCAGCCCTCATCAGTAAAATGAAGAAGAAACAAAAATTTGTCAATCAGAAATTTATTTTCCATACTAGCAATCAGTTTTTTTAATTATGTATCAGGGCCTTTAATTCCACTGAACTAAAAAGTATGTACTATCAAGCATTTAAATGCTATTTTTAGTATTAAAACTTGCAACCAGTGGTGTAATCACCAATTAAGCTCCATGAATTATAAATAAATGAGCAGTGTGTTAAATATGACTGATTATAACAATGAGCAAATTTCCTAATGGAACTGTTTTAAGTAAAATATACATCTAGGTACTAAAGTATGTTGATGTACTCTTAACCTTCAGAAAGTTTTAAAAGTATTAGCCAGCAGATAGAGCCCAACTACTTGACTATTACTGTGCCAATGTATAACTTTTGTATCATCCTAAACAGGGGACATCTCATGTAAAATCTCCTGAAAAAAAACCCAGCCTATTAAGCTGAAACAAAATGACAAATTTCTTATGACCTAAATGACAGAAATTAATTAGAACCATTTACAGCATGTAAAAATTAATTGCCTATATTTGGGAGCTAAATTTTGATCCTGCTGAATCAAATGGAGTGTTTCAAGCAAATGTGCTACTATTGTTTTGATGATGGCACCCAAGAGGCCCTCATCTGAGCTTGGGTATCTGTTAAACTAGCCACTGATCAAACGCATGGATTTTACAATGTAATGGAGAAGACAAAATTTAGGAGTGAAAACAAAGGTCCTAAGGAAACACAGAGTGTTTCCTAAGTTCATATAGAAAACCACAGGCAAAGATCTGGAGTTCTCCATCTGTGGGCCTCACTGCTTTCAGAGAATCAGGATTTGATCCACACTGCAAAATAGTTAAGAGAAACCATTTTTGTGGTAGTTTCCGAACAGATTGAGTGCGACTCTTAAACCAGGACAACCTTGGTTGATATAGACATACCTTCAAACATTTTTAGGTTATGTAAGTTTAGTCTATGGAGACTTAACATTGCTTCAATTATTGTGTTATGATGTTATCACAGCCATGCTGCAGTCACTCTATTTACTGTGCAGTCATGTCAATTATCAGGCGTCGGTGGTGTCCATATATAAACAAAGAATCTTCCAAGTACTTTCCAAGTCTAAATAAAACAAAGCAGCAGCTAAGGAAAGGGAGGAAGTGTAGTCATGTGGATAGGACACAAGGCAAGGATCTAGAAAACCTGGGTACTAGTCCATGTTGGTTCCCTGTCTTGGTGTTTGTTTTGGAGCAAGTCATTTCAATTTTCTGGACCTCTCATGCCTTGTTTGTCTATTTATACTGTAATTCTTCCAAGATGTCCCAAATAAGCTTAAGACACCACTACACTAGTCACAATTGGTAACTTTTTAGCATCCTATTGCCTCATGTGTAATAGCATTAGGATAGCTAGCATGGACAGCTGGTTTCATTGGTTTTGGTTAGAGCCTTATCCTTTTACTAGGAAACCAGTAGTAATTAAAGCTCAGGGTTGGGGCCTCCTTTTACCAACCTTCCTGTGTTTATGTACCGTGCCCAGCACAACAGTGCCTTGAGGCTTCTACGTGGTGCTACAACTGATTAGTAATAAAGGTAACATAAAGCACTGACTCAGGATGGCTGAAATCAAGAAATCCTCAATGCTCAAAGTAGGAATTAGAAGACGCACTGTTGTGGCAGGGAGACAATTCATGTACTGGATCATTTATTCAGACTGGATGCAGTTTAATGATTAAGGAATCTTTTTGCTAGTTTATTTACATAGTAAATTCTGCTGTCATAGCATTGTCTCTTCAAGTCTTTGAAAAATCATTGAGCTATAACTGATGCAAATGTTAAAGCAGGCTGTTGTGATGTTTTAATGTAGGGGGTAATAGCAGTATGACACTATCAGCTGAAGTTTATAAAATCAAACCGTTAACATCATGTACTTTTAAAAAAAAAAAAAATTGGCATAGTAAAGATGCCCATAAGGTATTTGATACCTACAACCATTTAGCAAAACAAAAACCGGTGGTTTCAAATACCTTGAACAGCAGGAAAGATCTCAGTAATCCCTTGTTAGAAGCAAGACTCGTGGCATTTTTCCAAAATGTAGCATAGGGCATTGAACTGCCACAGAACATTACATAGTCTAAAGTCCTCACCATTGCCTATACGATTCAATGCCTTTGATTTATTTTGCCAGTTTCTTTTATGTGTTTCTTCTGCTTACTGTAGTCCCGCATTGAGTGAGTTCCAGACATGAAGGACCTCCATTGTGAATCCACTTAGCAGCTCTGAGATTAGACTCTTGTCTTCATGAATAAACAATAAGTCAACAGTCACTTTAACTATCTAAGATGGATTCAAGCTACTTGGGGCTTTATAGGTTAAAGTTAGCATCTTGAGCTGTACCAGGAAGGAAGAAAGCAAGCCAGTGCAATTGCATAAGTCCAGCATGTTTCCTGGTGCTTGTTCTAGTAGACACGTGAACAGCTGCATCCTGCCTCTTCTTTAGTTTGAGCTGTTTTCAAGGGTGGTCCCATAAACACTTAGATGTCATAAGGTTATAAGACACAATAGCAAGGTCCATGCCTGTAAGAAGGTCACAAGGGTATAACTCAGTGATTTCTGAACTGGAGTGCCTTCAGATCCTTTTAAGGGTGCTGTGGTATGCTATACAATATTAACACTGTTAGGTGTATAGATACGATTCACAAAATAAACCAAAGATTTCAAATGGGAACTCAGTGTTAAAACACGTAAAAAGCTTGTGGTTTGTTTTTTTTTTTAGTTCTTTTGCAACAATAGAATTATTATTATTATTTTTTTTTTTTACTACAGAAAAAAGAGTGAGTGAAAACTAAGATTTGGTGCCTGGAGTTTAACAAGGCATTTGTAGTCTTAAAAAGGAAAACTACTGGTCTAACCAGTTGCATGGAAAGGATAAAGATATTTTGAAATCCCCTACTTAGTTTATTCATTATAACAATTGATAATCTGTGAATCTGAATGTATATTTAACTGATTAGAAACTAACAAAGCATTGAGAGAGCCTCAACTTCTATTTATTATCTTCCCTTTTTTGGATTTGCAGAAGTTCAACTGAGGCCACTATCCAAGTAGTTAGTATGTCCTGTTCCATAACATTCCCTTCTATGCATATTCCTGCTCCAGCAGGAAGCATTTACTTTTATAGGCAGATGGGTCAAATCACAATTTCCTTACATCTATTTCCTGAACATTCAAACAAAAGAAAGGGAATGACAAGGTAGTTATATGTGGGATTAATTGTTACAGATAAACTTGAGAACTGGAGCAGGAAAATAATATCGCTTCTGCAGACTTTATACTTAAAAGTGAAAAGTGTGATAGAAACAAAGACTATAAATATTCCACATGATTTATCAGATGCTTAAGCACTTTCAAAAAACACGTATCTATTTGATTTGATTTAATTTATATGCTGCCCTTCCCAGCAAGTGGCTCAGTGCAGTTTAAGGGGACAGAATAATTTATAAAACAGGAAAATTAACAAGATAAAACAAGACTGTTTGTTTAAAAGGGAAACTAGAGCATTGACATAAAACAGACCGCTCCCCCAACTAGTATCTCAGCTTAGCTTTGTTTGATAAATTTCTCTCTAGTCTTCTCCCAGTCTTACAGGCTCAGGTGGACCTCAAGAGGGAGGGAGTACCAGAGCTTTGGAGTGACTTCTGAGGCTGACTTCCATTGTGTTTTTGCCAACTTAAAAGTAGCATCAAAT
Source organism: Caiman crocodilus (assembly GCA_030014935.1). Taxonomy (NCBI): domain Eukaryota; kingdom Metazoa; phylum Chordata; order Crocodylia; family Alligatoridae; genus Caiman; species Caiman crocodilus. The sequence continues at coordinate 100,804,180 of JAGPOW010003642.1, read as the reverse complement.
GCACTAAGTTTGGAGGTTGTTGTTGACTGAACTTAGAGCTAGTGATGGAGCATAACGGAGAAGCAACCCGGGCTCCATGTTTGGCAGCAGCTACCCGCAGCCGGGGCTGCATGCATGTGCTGGGGATTGCCGACCCCTGCTGTAGTTGGTGCAGAATGAGGAAAGTGGTGGGTTGCCAGGAACATGCCACTCCAGTGCTCTAAAGTCTTTGCTGGCTCCTAATAGTTTTCCAGGCACTATTCATGGTGCTGGTTTTGACATACTAAGCCCTAAATAGTATAAGCTATTCATATCTAAAGGGACAGGCTACAAACAGCTGTGCCGGGCTCCACAGCTCTGGCATCAGTCATCGCCAGCATGGAGCTGTGCATGTACCTGGGAACGGACAGTGGGAGGCTGTGCTGCCTCAGGACCAGGCCCTACTCCCACTGTGTGCTCTGAGGCTCATGTTCAGTCACCACCAGCATGGAGCTGATGCTGGAGCTGTGGAGCCTGGCACAGCTATTTGCAGCCTGCTTGCTGCAGCTGCCCAGATCCCAGGCTGGCTACAAGCAGCTGCGCTGGGCTCTGGAGCCTTGCTATCACCTCTGTGTCAGGAGTGGGGGAGAGACTGGGGTAGTGTTGCCTCAGGCTCCCTGCCACCGCCTGCTCCAAGGGTGCACGCAATGGTACAGAACTGATGCTGGAACCTGGCACAGCTGTTTGCAGCTTGCCTGCTGCAGCGGCTCAGAGCCCAGGCTGGCTACAAGCAGCTGCTCCAGGCTCCGGAGCCCTGCCATCACCTCTGTGCCAGCAGCAGGGGAGAGGCCTGGGGTTGTGCTGCCTCAGGCCCCCTGCCTTCCCCATTGTCTGCTCTGAGGCATGCATGCAGCTGTTTGCAACCTCCTGGCTGCAGCCAGCCCCAGCTCTGAGTAGCTGCTGCCAACTATAGAGCCTGGGATGCTTGCAGCAGGGCTTGCAGCTTAGCTAGCCTGATCCCTTCCACTCCAAGTACAGCATGGGCCCAGCCCCCCTATTGGGATGAGGCTGGCGTTGCCCTTTGCCAGGAACGTCACATCTTTGTGGGTTTAGCTGTGTGGAGTGGGTGGGTGGTTGGGCTGATGGGCAGGCTCTGGGCCAGGGCCTCAGCTGGCCATGCTGCAGCCTGGGGGCTGGCTCCCCAGGGAAGCACAGGGGCTCCAGTAGGCCCAGGGCATTGTTGGGTTGGACTTCGTCTGGTGGCCCAGCAGCCCGGCTCTGCACCCATGCACCTGGTTCTGTGTATGTCTGCTTCTGGGTCTGTGTGCACACATGTCTGATTCTGGATGTGTGTGTGTGTACATATGTCTCTTCTGGTTCTCTGTGTTTGTGCACATGTAGTTCTGTGTGTGTGTGTCTGCGTGTGGTTTTCTATGTGCGTGTGTATGTGCCTGGTTCTCTCTCCTCTTTTCTCTTTCTCTGTAACATGCTTAAGAAGCACACAATAACAAAGGCAACATTTATGATTATTAAATATATTAATATGCAGTGCATCCTGCCTTGTACCCCCCTGCTCCAATTTTATTTTTCTGGCATGCCAGTACTCTGGCACCTTCCAAAGTAGTGTGTTTTTTTTTTCAGCACTCCAGCCAAAAAACATTGCCTATTTGTGAGTTACAGCTTCTGGATAGTTTTCAAGGCTGGTCCTGCATCTATCATATTGCAGTAGTTTAGTACTGAGGTTACATCATTCATAGATGATGATGGCCAGTTCTGAATCTGAAAGGAAGGGCCATAGCCTTCTCACCCATTTGAGTTGGTGAAAGACACTTCTAGGGCTTGCTGCTACCTGAAGATTCCCAGGTATCACAAGACTGAAAACTTACATGACAAGGGGAGGCTGAACCCCATCAGTGATAGGTGTGCCAAGCCATCTGCCTACCACTGCCACTTCCATCTTGTCTGGATTCAGTATCAATTGGTTTATTGGCATCCAGTCCCTAACTGCAGCTAGGTACTGGTAGTGGACTAAGACTGTGGAGCCAAGGTCAGGTAAGAAAGAAAAGTAGACCACACGGATGGTACCTAACTCCAGTTCTCCACACAATCTTGCCCTTGGATATATTGAACAGGAGGATGGACTTAAGCTAAGGAAGGATCTTTTGTGTCAAAAGATCTCTCCCAGCTATTTAGTTGGTTCAATAAAATATCACTCCAAAAATACTTTCCTCTTGCATATTTCCTGGACTGTCATGGCTGCAACTTCACTCCAATATTGCCATAAAAATATCATTACTTGGATGGAGAAAAAGCTTAATGGCTAAACAAGAGAGGGTGGGGTGTGGATGGGGTATATGTGTGTGTGACACTTTTGGTGATTTTAGATATCAATTATCTCCCACCCTGGTGGAGATATAAAATTGACTGTGACACTTAGTGATAAAATTACAGTGCTTCATTTCAGCTACATTTATAGTTCTTGTTAGTAACTCTCCAGTAAAAACACACCACTTTTGACTGTGAAGACAAGTTGGGGCACAAGGGACCTACCTCCAAAATTGACCTGAAAACCTAAGGCTTTTGACTTCTGAATAAAAAGAATTTGAGCACACATGTATTAATCTGAATACCCGTGTTGGAGGTATATATTAATTTGTTAGCATTTACACCAATCAACATATTCAGTCTGAAGAAGGGACTACCTGTAAGTCAAGTGACATACATCACTGTGAACTTTGCATCCTTAAGATCTAATCTTTGCTGAAAATGAGGAATGTTGCCATGGTTTGGAGCCAGAAATTTAGCCTTGCTATTCTGGCAGTGTGGAAACTGGTCACTACCTGAAATGCTTTAGTCAGCTGGTTTCTTTGCTGCCATGTTTAAGATCATAGAATCATAAAAATAGGGTCGGAAGGGACCTTGTAGATCTTCAGGTCCAATCCCCTGCCTGGGCAGGAAGAAAACTGGGCTCAAATGACCTCAGTCAGGTAGGCATTAAGCTGCTTCTTAAAGACCCCCAGGGTAGGAGCCAGCACCACTTCTGTTGGAAGTCCGTTCCAGGTCCTAGCCTCCCTGACTGTGAAGTAGTTCCTATGGATGTTTAATCTAAACCTACTCTCCAACAACTTGTGGCCGTTTATTCCTTGTTATCCCGGGGGGTGCTAGGGAAAACAAAGTCTCCCCCAAACCCTTCTGGTTCCCCCTAGTGAGTTTATAGACTGTTAGCAGGTGCCCCCTCAACCTTCTCTTGTGAAGGCTGAACAGGTTCAGGTCCTATAGCCTCTCATTGTAGGGTCTGCCCTGCTGTCCCCGGATCATGTGGGTGGCCCTCCTCTGGACCCTCTCAATGTTGTCCACATCCCTAGTGGGGTGCCCAGAACTGGACGTAGTACTCCAGCTGCGGCCTGACCAGTGTCGTGTAGAGTGGGAGGATCACCTCCTTGGACCTGCTTGAGATGCACCTGTGGATACACGATAAGGTCCAGTTAGCCCTGCCGACTGACCTACCATTGTTGGCCCACGTTCATCTTGGAATCAGTGATGACTCCAAGATCCCTTTCTGCCTCCGTGCTCTCGAGAAGGGAGTTTCCCATCTTATAAGTGTGCTGCTGGTTACTACTGCCCAAGTGTAGCACCTTGCACTTGTCTGTATTGAAACGCATCCTGTTTTTGTTAGCCCACCCCTGCAACCTATCTAGGTCTTTCTGCAGCCTTTCCCTCCCTGCTAACGTGCCCATCTCACCCCAAATGTTGGTATCATCAGCAAATTTGAACAGGTTGCTTTTCATCCCGTCACCCAAATAGCTGATAGAGAAATTGAACAGCGTGGGTCCAAGGACCAAGCCCTGGGGGACTCTGCTGCCCACTTTCCCCTAGGTCATATATAACCCGTCCACCACCACCCTCTGAGTACGAGCCTTCAACCAATTCGCAATCCATCTGATCATGAGGATGAGGTGCTCAACAGTGTCCAAATCCTTGCTGAAGTCCAGAAAGACTACAAGATGAAGGTTCTTGTATTTTCTAAAAGTTGTCGATCATTCTAAAAAATGAACAAGTATTGGAATGAATGGCAAAAACTAGTATTGTAACACCAAACTCTAAGAAGAGTGAGTTTAACGTAAGGATAATGACAACAGAAAGAAACAAAAGCCAAACTTTAACCCTAGCACATGGTATACCAACTATTTTTCAAATCTTATGAACTCTAGCCACAGTTGTACTATCTCCCTAACCATAAATAAGATAATTAGAGGTGTGCATAACTTAAAGCAATAAATGAAATAGAGGAAAGGAAAAGCAAAGGAAAATGAGTATGCTTTGTAATGCTGAAGAAAATGAGTTCATTCAAACAGGAAGGACACTCTAAAAATTCTTCATCAAAAATAGCGATACTTATGAAGGTTCCCATTAAAAAAACCTTCCACTTCCAGGTAATAAGGGTAAGACACTGTGAAGAACAGAGGTGTTCAGGAGGATGTAGTTTTTAAAGGTAAAATTCTGATTCTTTATCCATTTAATTCAGTGGGAGCAAGATTTAAACTTCTAAAAACAATATCACTGAAATCAGATGGGTAATCATCAATTCAATTTAAAAGTATTAAAGAACAGAATAGATGAAATGTTGTAAAAGATATGCAATCTCTATAAAGTCATCTACTCTGCTGCGTAACTGAGCTCATTAATTCTAGTTGCTCTTGTTATTGATTTAGAATCAAGCCGGATGGAGCAGATTTGTACAAGACCCCCTCTACATGTGAGGTGAATGTGTGCTGGGATATAAAGTGAAACTTCCAGGCCTTGGGGATTGCAGTGGCCTGAGGTTAGCAGCTGCAATCTCCCAGGCTCGAGAGTGCATTTTATTGTGGAAATAGGGCACTCCTGTGGCTGGGAGCACTGTCAACTGAAACCATGCCACACATGCAAATTAAAACTTGATAAGTTAACATACACTTTTTAGGTCTAACTTTACAGCTGGTTGGAACTTTTTGTGGTATGAACACTACTTTGCACATGGTCTTAAGGTAATTGCACAGTTACAGCTAATTTGTGCGATACCTGTAACATTTAGAGGGCCTTAGTCCACTTCCATTCCTAATGGATGGAATAGACTCTGAGCCAAAATGTTTCTATGTTCCCTAATATTTGGTTTTTGGGCCATGTTAGTGCAGTTTAAAATTTAGTTGCATCCCCACATGGCAGTGATTCTCAGCCAGGGTGCTGGGGAACCTGGGGTACAATGAGTTTCTTTGAAGTCAAGTGTGAGGAGATAAGCAGATAATGACAAGTGCAGGCTCCAGGTATGAGGAAATACGCAGAAAAAGGTAGGCTCGGGCTCTCCCTACCTGCCTGCTCCCCAGCCCTCACTGCTTAGCACTTCTGCAGGGAAGTAAGCATTTAAAAAATAAACTTTGTTTTTGAAATGGGGTGCCACATAATTCACAAAAGTTATGGAGGGGTGCCTTGAATCTAAAAAGGTTGAGAATCTCTGCTCTCTGGTAACATATCACCTCATCTTCCCCCAGAGACTTGGTTCCTTGGCTGGATTAATATTCTATTGTGAACCAAGTTGCTGCCTAGTAAGAGGGAGATTGCAATTTTTGGCTCAAATAAGGTTGCCTTAATTGCAAAATCAACACTTGAATTGCACAGAGCAACTGGATTTCACTTCACAGAAAGTGCTATGAGTTACCATGATTTTCCAGACCCAGCAGATGCTCACTGTTGGGTCTGGAGGTTTGGAAGAGCCAGCTGAAATTTGGAGGAGCTGATCATCTACAGCTGCTCTCCCCTACCTCCCCCACTCCCTCCTCCCCGCCACAGCTCTGTCTTCAGCATGGCATGTAATGGGGGTTCATATTGTCATGGGATCAGGCCCTTTTAAAGTGGTCTGGAGCTGTGCACTTAGGTTTTGTTCATGGCTGTAGAGTGCTTTCAGGGGCCAGATCGGCCAAAAATTGTCACTTCTTTTTGTGCTTTCAATTACAATCAATAGGCAAGCAAGCTACAGTTTAAAGCACCACCTAATTCAAGCTCACGATTTGTATATGGGAACAGGAGTTGAGTGAAAGGCAGCACTTAACACTTGGAGTTACATGACCTAAGTGACTTGCAAGGGCCACAAATGAAGCCTGTGGCAGATCAAGGACTTAAACCAGGTCTAGTCCTAATTTAGTATATTAACCAGCAGATAGTCCATCTTCAATTGTAGTTCTTGCAACCCCACTGCTATAAGGAAGCACTGCAGTTAGGAAAATGACTGTGACGTGTGGATTGATTAGCAGGCTATTTGGATGAGAAAAACATAGGGCTCCGTTTGTTGAATATATATATAGTCTATCAGGGGCAAAATGGATACTTTTGAATTATTTGTACCTTTCAACATTTAACACCCGTTTTTTCACCCCCCCTCCCCCGTAACATTTGAATTGGGCCATGAACTCTACGTCGTGAGAATATATGAAAGTGTTGCAAACAAACTTTAAAAATGGATCCGTAAATGTTACAAATGGATTCTCCTTTAGCCTAGGGACAGACTTTGCACATAAACCAGTTTAAGTGATCAGAAACTGGTTTAAACCTGTAACAGAACAGATGTTCAGTGCATATAAACAGTCTGAAAATGGCTGAAACTGGTTTGACATAAACCTGGCTGAATGTAGTATCAGACTTAACTGATTTGGCTCAAACCTGTTTATGCAATGTCTGTTCCAGACCCCTTGCTGGTTTCAGATAAACCAGACATTCCCAGCATCCTGGCATGCTCTCTGGGGTCAGGGCAGGGCTCTCTGCTCTACATCAGGACTAGCTCCTCCCTTCTGTTCCCTGGCCACAGCTCCAGACACTGCCAGATATTTTTCCCCCTCCTCTCACCACACCCTGCTAAGCAGAAATTACCCACTCCTCACCGCCTTGCTGAGGAGGTGCCTATGTATTAGCTAGCCAGCTACGTGCTGGCTACGGTCCCTGCTGAATCAACAGGTAGAATCAACAAGTAGCTGGTAATGTTTCTGTTGTTTTCTTAATTGAGTGATAAACACTGTTATCAATTCCCTGCTGGCTAATCAGAGCTCCTGCTGGAACCTGGCCATGACCGCCTCAGCTCAGTGCTATGGAAGGAAGGGAGGGCTGCTCTAATGTCCCCTGGTTTCTAGCCTGAGCCACTGCAAGCATGTGCCTGCATTTCTGGGATGTTTGTCTGCTTACAAAACTGATTTAGCCTAGCTAGGTTAGACTAACCTGCAAAGATTGAATCAATTCAAGCTTAGACTTTTTGAAAATGCCAGCCTATTAAATGCGTACTTTGCGTCAGTCTTTTATCAGTCCCATTGGATGCCCATGACCACTACAGGACAGGGAGGTCCAGTTGAGGGAGATTCCCTGCCCTCAATCAATGATGACCTTGTGAAGGAACACCTTGAGAGGCTGGATACCTTCAGGTCAGCTGGACCTGGCAATCTACACCCCAGGGTACTCAAGGAGCTGGTGAGCATCAGAGCCTAACCTTTGGCATGGCTCTTTGAGAACTCCTGGTGCTCTGGTGTAGTGCCCAAACACTGAAAGAAGGCCAATGTGGTGTCTATCTTCAAGAAAGGGAGGAAAGTGGATCTAGCTAACTGTAGGCCCATCAGCCTGACCTCTATCCTGGGGAAGGTCTTAGAAGAGTTTATTAAAGAGGCCATCCTTAGTGGACTGGCTGATGCCAACATCCTGAGGGATAGCCAGCACAGGTTTGTTGTGTGTAGGTCTTGCTTGACCAATCTCATTTCCTTTTATGACCAGGAGACCTATCACCTGGACAAGGGAGAAGAGATTGATGTCATATATCTTGACTTTAGAAAACTTTGATTTGGTATCCCACGATCACCTCTTGGTGAAACTGGCCAATTGTGGCCTTGGGTCCACCATGATCTGCTGGCTGGGAAATTGTCTCCGTGGTCAGACCCAGAGGGTGGTGGTTGATGGAAGTCAATCATCATGGTGCCCTGTGACCAGTGGGGTCCCCCAAGGCTCTGTCCTTGGACCTGTATTGTTCAACAACTTCATTAGTGAAGTGGACATTGGAGTCAGAAGCAGGCTGGCGAAGTTCACCGATGACACCTAACTTTGAGGCAAAGCATTCACACCTGAGGACAGGAGGGCAATCCAGGCTGACCTGGACAGGCTCAACAAATGGGCGGATAAGAACCTGTTGGTGTTTAACACTGAAAAATGCAAGGTTCTCCACCTTCAGAGGAAAAACCTGCAGCATCCTTTTAGGCATGGCAGTAATAGGCTAGTTAGCACTATGGAAGAAAGAGACTTGGGGGTCATCATTTACCACAAGATGAACATGAGCCTTCAATGCGATGTTGCAGCTAATAAAGTGACCAAAACGCTGGCCTGCATCCACAGATGCTTCTCAAGCAAATCCCGGGACGTCATTCTCCCTTTGTATTCGGCCTTGGCGAGGCTGCAGCTGGAGTGCTGTGTTCAGTTTTGGGGCCCCACAATTCAAAAAGGACGTGGAGAAGCTTGAGAGGGTCTAGAGAAGAGCCACATGCATCATCAGAGGTCAGGAAAACAGACTTTATGACAACAGACTGAGAGCTATGGGGCTCTTTAGCCTGGAAAAGCCCAGGCTCAGGGGTGATCTGAAGACCACTTGTAAGTTTATTGGGGTGACCACCAGTATGTGGGGGAGCGTTTGTTCACCAGAGCGCCCCAGGGGATGATGAGGTTTAACGGTTACAAACTACTGCAAGACTGTTTCAGTCCGGACATAAGGAAGAATTTCTTTACTGTCAGACCCCTCAAGGTCTGGAATAGCCTGCCACTGGAGGAGGTTCAAGCACCTACACTGAACACCTTCAAGAGTAAATTGGATGCTTATCTTGCTGGGATCCTATGACCCCAGCTGACTTCCTGCCTTCAGGCGGGGGGGCTGGACTCGATCTTCTATGGTCCCTTCCAGCCCTAATGTATATGAATATCTGTCCCTAGCCTTAAAGGAGAAAAATGTGGGAAACTGGCTTTTCCCTTGTAGGCTGGAAGAATTCCAGCCTTGAGGTGCTGCTTGCACTGGGGTGCAGGGGCCTGGGAGCGGGGCAGAGGGATGGGCAGTGGGTTGGGAGTGAGATACACTGGGTTGGGACTGGTCATCAATGTTTACAAATGGGTCTTGGTACAAAAATGCATTGAGAACTATGGGTTTAAATGCAGCAGACGGTCACTGACATAGGTGTAATGTTTGCTGGTGTTATTGGCTATATATAAGGAAGAAATGCCAACTATTTCTTCATATCAGAAATGTACATTTAGAATAACGTTAAAATTAAATCAATATTTTAATGAAATGCAGATTAATTTTAGAGGGGTGTAGGTTGTAGCAGTGTTAGTCTAAGGACATAGGCAGACAAGGTTCTTTGGATAAATCTGGTATCTCATCCAGGAAGAGCACATGATAACTCCAGATGCTTCCTCAGCCTGACGAAGGGTATTTAAACCTAAAAGCTTGCTAAGAAGCTTTCCAACTATTTGAATTGCTCTAATAGATTAATTTTAGAGAATTTTGAATCCACTTTTTTTTTTTTATATCTGACTCCATGAAAATACTTTGTAGTTGTAGAATGAAAGTTATGTATAGCAGAGCTGTTAAAGCAAGTATAAAAGTAAAATTTATATTTTGGCATGTGTTTCAGTATTAAGGCTGTTTTTTATCTCACTTCCATCATTGGCTATCGATACCAATTTGTATCAGTAATCACAAGAACCTTCACTCTGAATTTTAACTAAAATGTATTTTTAAATATTTTCTTATAGCCGCAGATCTGGCCAATATACCATGCACCATGAAAATTCTAAGAAGGCTACAGAGAGACCAGACTTTGACCGCTCAAGTTCCCAAGATTCCTTAGATGAGTTGTCTATGGATGATTATTGGAAAGAACTTGAAAACATCCATGAAACCAGGAAAAACAGTCATGAAGAGGAAGAAGTGGTTGTGGTGAAAGAACCAGATGGTGAGGACACATAATTTTGTAAATAATAATTGTATTGGTTTGGAGGGTTTTTGCAGGTCCAGTTGGAGAAGCATTGGGCATATCTAACATGTGCCATTAGTGCGGTTGAATAAAATCCAGTGCAGTTCAGGCTGGAGCTTTATTGTTCCTGGGTGCGTTTAAACATATGTGCAGGGCGGCAGCACGTTGAGGTGGGGCAGGGAGCCTAGGGGGTCAGCCTGCCAATCCAGAGTTGCTCCATCTTGGCTCAGTATGCTGTGGAGGGTCAGGCTGGGGCACAAGATTGCTACAGTATGGGGCTAGCTGGCATGTAGCCCTCACACTGTAGCACTCTTGTGCCCAAGCCAGCCCGAGTCATGGCCTACACATGAGTTGCAGCATACTAAATAACTCTGCCATAGGATAGTACTTGTGTCAGACAGTAGTATTCTATAGCAGAGTTATTTAGTTTACTCTGGACTAATAGTACCACATGTGTAGTCAGTGATACTTTGCTGTGGAGCCAATTAGTCAGCTCTGCAGTAAAATGCATATGTAGATGCCCTCATTAAGTCTTGCTGCCAGAGATACAGAGACCCTAACAACTCCTAGTGAATCAATTGGAGCTACTCAGTACCAGTAAAAATTGAGGTCTGGTTGCCTCAGTCTGTACACCCAAAAATGAGATAACCACTAATTTTGGGTACATTAAAAATTTAGGTTTAAGAAGAACTAGGGCAGAGTAAACAGAAGATGAGTTCTATTTTCCAAAAATGATATTTCCAGAAAATAAGAACAACTTTGTGTATTTACAAAATATTAAAGCTTTATAGGAAGAGTTGCATTCCTATATATAAGAAGAATGAGATTACTTTACTTTAATTACAGTAGATAAGATAAAAATGTATATTGGAAATCCTCATACTTTAGACTAGAACCAGTCACTAACTACCTAGGTTTAGCAAGTAAATTCTGCAGTTCTATTATGGCATAGTATTCTGTTTGGGGGGAGTGGGGAAGAGGTATTTATCTTTCTCTGAAACACAAAGTGCATTCAGTATTCTGGAGAATGAAAAGGAAAAAAAAAAAAAAGGCAGCAGATGCAATGACTAGAAACATCATATAAAATTCTGGATATCTTACTCTTACATAATTCCTATTGATTTGTGGTTTTTCCCAGGATTTGGCTCTATGGCAGTACCAAATTTGTAATATAAATTCTGTGCCTATTCAGTAAGTGCTTTGTTCTTTTACAAGGAGATGAATGAAAAAGTACAGTAAATATTCAGGAATATGTGGTAGAATTGGATCTTGAAACAAAAGTGGTGACAAATTATATCCAATCCTACCTAATAACCACTAGAATCTTGAAGTGATGTTTGCAGTCAGCTCAATGCAGTCCTCTGTTAGAAGAGAACCTGCTGGCCATTTCTTAAATTAGAGAATCCTCATGAAAAGGGTGTCAAAACAGAGGTGGTTATATACTCTAGGTCAGTCATAATAAGTAACAGCAGTCTTCTGCCCTTTCATATTTAATGAACTGTCAATAAAGGATACCATATCAGCCATAAACAATAAAGCAGTGATCATCTTACAGGACATCAATATAAATTAAAGATTACATCACTAGAAAGGATTAAAATGCCATTAATTTGTGCAGTTGCTTTGCTGAAAGGTGATCAAGTCTAATGCATGACCTTAATGTGCCAAGAAAACAAGGCAGGAAAAATATAGAAGTGGGTAAAAAGCATGAATCCTGAAGTACACTCTGCTACCTTGTACACAAGAAGAGTGCTGATAAGGCTTTAAGACTTTTTCTCCCTCTTTAATTGGAAGAGGGCAGGGAGAGTATAAGAGATCTTCATGTGCTTAGTTACTGAAATGACAAAGTAGTAAAGGTCATGCTTTATACTAAAGTTACATTTATGAAATGGTATAGGAAGGGTTGGATTAATCGATGGTAAATGAGACTTACTGTACGTGAAAATGGCATTGTCCTTGTGGACTCTGTAACAAACTGTAACTGATTCATTCTTTAGTTTGAAAGTCTTGGTATCATGTATGTACCCCTTAGAAAGTAATTTATAATTTTTTTTATATAGTGGATGTGTCTAAATGTGCTTTTATGCCAGCTCAAAATTACCGTGCAATAAATTACTGTACAGTAAGTAGGAATAGGCCAGCATCTACACATGAAGGTGTTAAAGTACATTAATGCTGTGTGTGGACTGAGTTGGGGCTAAAGTTAGTCCCAAGTTAGTCCATACACACAGCATTACTGCTCCGTAAGTGGAGGTAAACCGATACATTGGTCTGATTGGTGCCAGTTTAAAGAAAATTGATTGTGTTGGAAATCAGCCTCATGTGACTGATAATTTGGCCGATTAAATGCTCGTGTGTGTGTGCAGCTGCAGCACAGCATGTAGGCGGCAAAGAGCATGGCCTGGCAGCTTGGAGAGCTGTGTGTAGCTGGTGTGGTGGAAGGAGATGGGGAAGGCAAGGGACTTGGGGGGAGGAGGAGGGGAGCAGATCAAGCCCCCTCTTTTCCCCCCCCCCCCCGCCCCAGAGAGGAAGGAGCGGGACAGGGGCAGGGTTTAGGCCAAACACTCCCCATCTGGGGCAGGCTTGGGACAGAGCCATGGTTCATCTGGGAGGCATGGGGTGGGGGCAGCTCCCACCTCTGCACACTGCTCGTCTAGGAGCCACTAGCCCAGTGCTCACTTGCTCATCTGGCAGCTCCCACTGCTCGTATGGGGGCAGGGAGGGGTGTGTGCCCTTGGAGCCGCATAGGGTGGGGCAGGGCAGGCTGGGGTGCACGGGGCTCTTCACAGCTCACTCTGCCCCCGTCCCACACAGACACGGGGGCACTTGCCCCCCCCCGTCCCCCTATGCCCTCCCGAATGAGTGGCGGGAGCAGCAGTGGAGAGCCAGTGGGCTAGCAGGCAAGTGCCAAACCAGTGGCTCCCAGACAAGCAGCATGCAGTAGCGGGAGCTACCCCCTGAGCCCAGCTCCACTCCTCCGTCACCACAAGGGCCTTGATTTACCCCTCTCCTCCCCCCTCCAACCCCTTCCACTACACCAGACTGACCAGCTTCACACAGTTCTCCAAGCTGCCGGGCTGGTATTGAAAATCGGATTAGTATTGACCAATATGCCTTCTTAAAAATCTTCTATTGGTATCAGTCCCAAAAATCTCTATCAGTACACCTCTGTCAGTAGGGCGTCTACACATGCATTAACATGCAGTAATTAATTGGGCATAAATTTGATACCTGCATGATGAAAATTTACACTGAAATCAGCATAAGTCACCATATTTACTATGCAGTACAGGTGTGCATGTGTAGACTTGTGTCCATACTGTGCAGTAATTTTGCTTACTGCACAGGAAATGTGCATGTGTAGATGTGCCCATGTGTCTGTGCTGAGAACTGCTTATGGGCCACTGTTGACATTTCCTAGCAGAAGCATTTACTGTGACCTACCTCCTAGCCTACTATGTGCATACACATTCATGCCCTTTGATATATTTTTTTTTCCTCCTGGCACAGAAGGTGAATTGGAAGAAGAGTGGCTAAAGGAGGCAGGCCTTTCAAACCTTTTTGGTGAGAGTGCAGAAGACCCTGTAGAAAGCATGGTGTTTCTATCCACGTTGACTCGAACTCAGAAAGCAGCGGTACAGAAACGAGTGGAAACTGTCACACAAACCATGAGGAAAAAAAATAAACAGCATCAGGTTCCAGATGTTAGAGATATCTTCAGAATACAAAATGACCCAAAGGAAAAAGTAAGATTCTGACTGATTTAATTTTATTTGGTTCTCTTAAAACTCAGGCAGAGGATCTACTGCTAGATTGTCTCTAAATTCAAAAGTAAATTCAACTTGTGTTGACTTCAACAGGAGCAGAGTTAGGATAGATTTAAGCTAGTGCCAAGTGCTTTTAAAAAGTAAGTTTCAAAAGCAGATAACTAATAGAAAAGCAGCAATCTGCTTCTGTATAGGAATAAGCTAAACAGGGAATTTCACAGGAATTCTTCTGTTGGGAGGTTTGGGTGTGATCAACTCTCCATTGGAAACCTCAACACGTTAGCATCTGATGCTTACTTATGCTGCTCTGAATTGGATAATCTACAAAGTGCAACTCTACCCTGCCTTTTCTCTGCGCACATTTGTAGCAGGAGTTCAGAGTTCAACCCTGGGCACGTAGAAGCAATGCAAGGGGAATCAGGGTTACTGACAGTCAAGAGGAGGCAGGCAACCTCCCATTCCTTCAAACTTTGTGAAGCTGAAAATTTACAGACAGTTTGTAAGGCACAGAGGCGTGAACTGAGGAGACAGAGCAGATACTGCCATTGCTGGCCCCAGCCTCACGGTACTGGCAGGGACCTGTGTGTACAGCAATGACCCAGCCTGCCCTGCTCCCCACCCCTGCCCTGCTCAGGACTTGCCTGCCCAGGCTGAGCAGCGGCAGCTGCCAGACAGAAACTGTTCCTCGGCATGGGGGAAAAGCATCCCCTCCCCTTCACTGCTGCTGGGACTATCCTGCTACAGTGGGCCAGAGCATGCACTAGGGCTGCTCTGTCTCCACTGCTGTCACCACTACCTCCAGGCTGCCCAGTAGGGGCATACAAAACAGCACAATTCTGCTTCAACTTATGTTTTGATAAAACAGCGTTTCTTTCAAGTTTCATTTAATTTTGGAAGTGCTTTTCCATTTAATTTCATTGAAGCTTTTTGGCTGTTTCAATGCTGTTTAACCGTTTTGCCCATAGGATATAATAGGAAATCATAAAATGCAGCAGGCAGGCAGATCAGAGGCTCGCCGCACCCCTGGAAGGGTGTGGGGCCTGTGCTAGAGGCCTCCTGGGCTACAGGTCCCCAATTTTGCCTGCCAGATGACAGACCGTAGCTGGGCACAGCCCACACACAGCACTGGGAAGATCGGTGCTGCTGCTAGCCCCTGGCGCAACAACACCTGCCTCCTGTCATTCAGCAGGCAGATTGGGGGGCACACACCCTCAAGAGGACTCTGGCGCAGCCTCTACAGCCCTCCCGGGGGTGCAGGCAGGCCCCTGATCTACCTGCTGAATGACAGGAGGGTGGTTTTGCTGCCTAAGGCCAGCAGCAGTCAGGGCTATCTCTAGCGGGTAGGCAAATCAGAGTGACTGTCCGAGGCCCCACGCTTTGAGGGGGGCCCCGCAGAGCTGGGCAGAGTAGCCATGGGGACTTTGTAGGACTGCCACTGCCAGCTTCACATTTGGCTGCTTACTACCTATGCCTCCACTACCATCAGTGGCTTCTTCACATCCATGGTGTGCAAGATGGTGGCAGGGTCAGGTTCCTGCACAAACTAGTTGGTCTTGGGCTCTGTACCCTCCTTGGGTTGGCTTTGGCAGCAACCTGATTCGCTGGGGGTGTAGTGAGCAACCAGATGTGAAGCCAGCAGCAGCAGCCATGAAAAGCCCCCACGGCCACTCTGCCTAGCTCTGTGGGGCCCCCCAAAGTGTGGGGCCCGAGGCAATCGCCCTGAATTGCCCCCCCCACCCAGTGATGGCCCTGGCTTCCATTGGCTTCAGGCAGCAGAACCAGCCACTTATCATCCGGAAGGTAGATCGGAGACCTGCCTGCCCGTATCCCTGGGATGGTAGCGGGGGCTGTGCTGGAGTCCTCCTGGGGGTGTGGGCCCCCAGTCTGCCTGCCAGATGACAGGTGCTGCCGTCTGGCACCAGCAGCAGTACCCAGTCGAGCTGCGTGTGAGGTGTGGCCAGTACCAGTCTGTCATGTGGCAGGCAGAGCAGAGGCCCACAGCCCTGGGAGAACCCTGGCACAATCTCTGCAGCCCTCCGGGGGTGTGGGCGAGCCCTGATCTGCCTGCTGCATGAGAGGAGGTGGTTGCTACTGGCTGAAACCAGGCCTGAAGATAGTAAGCCTGGCTACAAAACTCAAAATGTTTCGAGGTCCCTTGTTTTATTTCAAAGCTATTTTGAAGGCTTTTTTGTTTTCTGATTTCTCTGTTTCGAGTTCAAAATATGTTGAAACAGCTTCAAAATGAAACCGTGCGAAATTTTGCCCAGCTCCATGGCTGAGCAGGGCACTGGTGGCAGCGTGGAGCAGATGCAAGGCAGCTCAGCGTGGGCTCCGAGCAGCTGTAGCAGGCTGTGAAGAGGGAACGGGGTTGCTTTTCCCCCCTGCTGGGAAACAGTTTCTGCCCAGCAGCCACTGCTGCTGCTACAGCCACTTGCCTGTGTGGGCAAGTCTGGAGCAGGCTGGGGGGTGAGGTGTGCCAGGTTGGGGCACACCTGGGTCCCTGTTGGTACCACGAGACTGGGGCCAGTGGCAGCAGCATCTGGAAAGAGCCACCACCATCTGGGCTGCCTAGGAGGGCAGTCCAGCCACGGAGTTGCCTCAGGCCCACTGTGTGCCCAGGGGGTGACAGGATGCACCACAAATGGGAAGTGCAGCGCAGGTGTGGGGTGGGCTGGGGGCAGGGCTGTGTGCACGTGTTCTGGCTGGTCTGCTCCTGGTGGGTTGAGTCCAGAGCAGATGTGGGATGTGGCTGGGGCTGTGCACTGTTGGCAGTGGGCAGGAGGCACCACAGGGCACATGGGGTGTAGGCTGTTGTGGGGTGAGGATGGGGGCAGGTGCTGACCAGTTCAGAGGGGCACATGTCAGGGGGCTGTCACGTATACACCATTGTACTCGCAACCACCCCCCCCCGACAATCGCAGTCCACAAGCACTACGCTCACCCATACCCTTCTCTGAAGCCCCTCCCCCCCACCTGCGCATCTTTGGGGAGAGCTCCACTCACTGCTATGCACACCCCCCACACACATGCCTGAACACACCCCAAGCCACCCTCCCTCTTCATACATCCCACTTCTCCCCCCCCATAAAATCCATACCCTCACCCCACCACATCCCCCATAATATACCAGAGTAAGACTTCATTTTGAGCTATTATGCAGTTACCTCTATATACATGACTTAAACACACAAATCAGGGCAAAAATATTTTTTTAAATGTTACTATGGATGGATTTTTTTGTATATAATCTTTTTTTCTGATTCCAAGATGACAAACCCCCTTCCCAAAAGGAGCACGTCTTGGGGGCAAGGAAAGGAACTTCTAGTGGCCAAGGTCAGGGATTAGGGGGTGGGACTTCTGGTCCCAATATGGGGACTAAGGGGCGCCTGGGGTACCTGTCATGGGGCAGGGCTACCCTTGCAGCCCTCGACAGCTCACCAAAACTCGTTAAGTGGCCCTCCAGCCAAAATAATTGCTTCCCCCACCCCCAATCTAATAGAATAACAATGGAGGTGGGATATTCTGTAGCATGGAGCTGTGTCACTTCACTTTCCACTGTGGGGCTTCAGCAGCATATCAAAGTATATTTAGTTTTCTCTTCTTAAGCCATAAATTATTTAGCACTCTACAGCTAGATACAGTAGTACCCAGTATCTCTGTAGTTCCTTTAAAATACTTGTTTTTAATATTGATTAATTTTGTGTGAAGGAATTCAGATAGACAAAGCAATAATCCTGTAGTACAGTAGTGTTCACCCTCCAGGCCTCAGGCCAGATTTGGCCTATGGAGCTGTGTCCTCCAGCCCACAGTACTTCCAGCGGGTCCAGAAATTTAATTTGGCAGCAGGGGAGTGGTAACAACATTAATTGCTGCTTTTCTGCTGCCAAACTTCCAGATCCCTGGAAATCCCTTCAGAGATCTGTGCAGTTTGGCCAGTGCATAGCTGCATCCAGGGCAGGGGGTTGAGTCAGTATGCAGCAGGATCAGGCTAGCACCTAGCCACCTCTGGGAGCACAGGAGCGTGCTGGAACGCAGCCAGATGTGGGTGCATGGAATCAGGCTGGTGCATGGGATCTCCCTATGTACGGACTTTGAGTGGGTCCAGCCCAAAGAGTGACCCTGCACCATTTGTCTGGTCCCCAGCGTTGGAAGGTTGGTCACCTCTGCTGTAGTGTATATTAAATGGAAAGACAGGAGGGAGTATAAATATGAAAATAATTAAAAAAAAAAATTGTCTCGCCCTTGTCCCTTCCATAGCAATGAAATAACAGAAGTGTCAGCCTGGAAGAGTCATTAAGGTACCACCTCATTCTTCTAGTCCAGTGATGTAGGATAAGCTTACACAGACCCTCTTTCACAGCCTGACCTGTTCTGAAAAGCCTCCAAGGAAGGGCATTCCATACTTTTGCAAATAGCTTCCCCTTGTTCTTATCCTTACAATTATAAATGGGGATCTGCTTAGCTCACTGTGAGATGATGCAATTTTTACAGCTGGGTCCTGACACAGTGCCAGGTTTTTTTTGCAGGCATTTCCCAGTGACCCCACCCCTCACCACTGATTGGTGGAGAGGCATATACCATATAATTTAATAGCAAATTCTGCAGAAAGTAAATTATATCATATTATTTCTCATATTAATATAAATCTAAATTTAAATATGATATACATATAATTGTATATACAATGTGAATTGTAACCTATATCATCATCATCATTTATTATATGTTGTGTTCTATAAGAAGTTTAGAAATACTAATTGATGCTAACCTTAACAGAAACAATTTCACTTCACTGACTGGCACCTTCACTTAGTCTGTCATTAGCAGCTCTCAACCACGTGATGTATGGCTGCAGTGATTGTCAAATTATCTTTGTATTGTGGTAAGTATTGGGACATTCTAAAACAGAGTAGTCTATGAATAATACACTGGGGGGTTTTTTTTAGGTTAATTCTGTAGAATATGACAGCCAATGTAGTATTTCCTAGTGAATGAGCACAATGCCATTTTTGCGGTTTCTGTGAAAAATTGGGAAACCATGAATTAAGTATATCCTTAGTTATAAAGTTTGCAGTACTGCAAAACAGGAGCCAAAGCATTCTGCAGTTGATATTCCAGATCAGAGCACCTAGTGATGGGACTTCTCTTGCAGGTTCCATTTGTGCTGAATTTCAGTAGAACCAACCCAAATTCCTCTTGGGGGCTTCCACTAAAATGTCACGTGTCTTCGTTATTTCCCGTTAACATATTGCATTGTGTATAAGTTGAGTTTTGAAGCCCAATTTTTAACTGTTAGAATTCAACCTCTACTTTATACACTGTATCACCATCCCCTGTGGTCGGCACTGTATCGCGCTGCCTATGGGCGGTACCGGGGTTGGCACTCAGCTAGCATGGCCCAGGCATCACCACTTGCAGGGGATGAGGGTGTGCCAGCCAAGCACCAAGCCTGGCTCCATCTGCTATAAGCGCCAACCCAATCCAATCACCTGTGAGTGGCACTGGGCTTGGTGCTCAGCTGTCCTTGGCTGGCACTGCCCGGGCAGTGCCGTTTGCAGGGGACGGGACTAGGCTTAGCTGACACAGCCCAGGTAGTGCTGTTTGCAGGGCATGGGCACGCCAGCCAAGCGCTGAGTCCAGCGCAGCTTACAGGGATGGGGCTGGGCTTGGCGCACATCTGGTGCATCCCAGTTCCCTGTGAGTGGCACTGCCTGGTCCCGAGCTGAGCTCTGAGCCTGGCCCCATCTGTTGCAAGCAGCGCTCCCGAGCACCAAGCCAAGCTGCACCAACTGAGCACTGGGCCTGGTGCCACTTGCAGGGAATGAAGCTGGGCTCAGCACTCAACACTGCCACTCACAGCAGACAGGGCCAGGTTTGGCATTTGACTGGTGCAGCCCAGGCAGTGCCACTCATGGGGAATGGGGCTGCGCCAGCTGAGCATTGAGCCTGTCCTTGTCCCCTCTGAGTAGTGCTGCAGCACACGTTCATCCCCCAGGTGCTCAGCCTACCGTGAGCGCATATAGGGGCTGGTATAAGTCAACCCCTAACAAACCTAACAAAAAGTTAGGTTAAATTAAACACTGCATCCACAAAATTCTCCAATAACTTTTTGACTCAGAAAAATGGGGCTGACTCATATACAGTGTCAATGCATACACTAAAATATGGTAAATTACAGTCTAGCCATTCCTATTTATATTACAGCTCCCCAGGAACTTCTTCCAGTGAGGTCAATATAAACCAATTAGCCGTTATCACTGTCACTTAACTGGTCATGCCAATTGATTGAGGGAATAAATATAAGAAGGTACAGTTCCTTTGAAAACATATATTTATACATAATGTAACCCATCTAACCACAGGCATTAACATATAGGAACACCTTACTAGATAACAGCTTTCTCTTCGATTTTAACAGTAATATACTAAAATGTGTTTTTTATTTTCCTTGATTATTTTGTCAACCTCCAAGTCAACCAGGAAGATGCACTCTGACTGACAAGATGCTCAACAGAGCATGTATACTTTAATCAGTTCTCAAAGGCTCAAGCCTTCTAGGTATCTCCCTGTTCTTCTGGGTTGTTCACTGCTTTCTTTGTTACATTCCAGGGTGGATCTGACCATGAAGCAAGCTTTAATTTTAAGGAGCTAATCCAGGGGTAGGCAAAATTTGTCCTGTGGACTGGATCCTGCCTACCAAGTGATTTCCATCTGGACAGCAGCTGGTCCGTCAGCTCTGCCTGGCCCAGCCATTTGTGGCCGGCACTGCTGCCCCTGGTGGCAGAGATACTGCCTAGTGCAACCTGCCTTATCCCCAGGTATAGCTCTTGGGCATGCTGGTAGCTGTAGTCCACAGAGCAGGGTGGGAGTGACACAGTGGCTGGACTTGGTTTCTTAGCAGCCCTGCTACTGCCACCTGGGAGCAGCTGTGTACTGTGCCACCATTTCTGGCCCCTGACCCCATTGCCTAGGCATACTGAGCACGTCCACCCTGCGCCCATTGCTAGAGATGCCGGATGGAGTGGTTGTGCAGAGTTTCCCTAGTGACTGGTCCAGAACCCTCAGGCAGGACATGCTCATCCAGGTAGATGCGATGGGGATGCAGGCAGGTGGAGAGTGGTGCCTGGGAGCTGGGATCATGGGGCAGTGACAATACAGAGCCAGGACCCGGTGCAGAGCTACAATCCACTCCTCAAGTCTCTGTGATGGACACCAGTTCCTTTGCTCTGCAGTTCACCACGGAACTGGAACCCATTGCAGGGACATATACAGGGAGTGGATCACAGCTCTGCCTCAGGCCCTCCTTTTGTGCTGTCACCACACTGCACCACCTGCCCACCCTGCTCCCGAGTGTGCCCTTTGACCACTCATGGCCCTATCCCATCCACTTGGCTGAGAGCTTTCCGTCCACAGGGATACTGGGCCAGTCTCCACAGAGACCTTGCCTGCCCTCTCTGCCTGGCTGGGATAAATTGGAATCTCAAGACAATCCTCTCCCCTGCTGTGAAGGGGGCTGAGGCCAGGTCAGCACCCACCCTCTGGCCCTTAAGAGCTCAGCAAAACTCCTTAAATGGCTCTGTAGCCCAAATTGCCCACCCTTGAGTTAACTCTTTCCTACTTTAAGGAAACCAGAATTTCATTCCACATATTGTAGTTGGGAATGCAGCAACATCAGAGGTGGGTTTGTGTTCACTTGTGCTTTTTGTTAACAGATTTAATTTCTTAATTTGGTGGGTTTCAGCTCCCACATCTTTGGAAAGAGGTTATTGTCCAGTACCCCAACTCTCAGATGGTCTTGATATAGAGTGTTTCAGGCTGCCTGGGTACACTGCAGGAGCAGAACCAAAGGTGTTGCTTGCATCCTATAATTTGCTGTATTTGAATAGATATTCAGCTTTATAGGTGGGTTGGTTTCTTTCTTTGTTTTTTAGGTCTCCGATGGGAATGAGCCCCCATCTGTGAAAACAAGTATAAATAAAAATGAAACGGAAGAGGAAGGAAAAGGTAATGCTGAGCAGATTTCCCATTGTCTTTCCCTCCATTTATAGTTTCATAACTTCTGGCCTAGTTTTCAGTATACTCTATGTAAATCTTGGTTACATTGTTTGTGTGTATGGGGGACACATATTTACAACTGAAATATTTTAATTGCATTGAAGAAGTATGGTAAAGCATACTGAGGAACAGTGATGAACTTAAGAGTGATAGTTCCTTTCTAATATTTCGTTCTTAGTTCTCCTGACCCTTTATCCTTTTGATTTATCTCTTCTGTACTTTCAATACAAGTAATAAGATTTAGTAGTGTAGATTTAGATAAGCTTGGTAGTGTATGCTTGTGTATATGTGTGTAATTAGATATGAAAAATCAGCCACATGACTGAGAAAAATAGAAGGAATCTGTATATATTTAGGGCTCAAAGTAAGAAAAAGGATCAACCTTAAGATAAGTTAGTTGAATATATTCAGGAAGCAAAGGGATATTTTCTGTGTGTCTTTGTTGGCTGCCTCTGGTCCTGAACCTTTGCATGAAGGGGTATGGCACATAGAGAGAACATAAGAAGCATCCCTTCCTGTGGTCTCCCACAAAGGGGCACAGCCTGGTTGTCATCCTTAGACGAGACTCTGGCTTCCATTGAAATCACTGACCGAACTTCCAGATCATAAGTCTCTGATAGATCAATCTCACACTTGCCACTAATTGTCCAGCCTCTGTTACCACAGTTAGAGAAAATGCCTCTCCTGTGCTCAAGGAACTTGCAAGAGGAACTTGCACAGTGCCTGCCCAACAGCACTGTTTCCTGGAGCAGTATAGATGCTCACTGCTTACAAAAGTAGCCTGGATGGCTGTCATCCAGCCATAAGTGCCAGTCATTGAAGCACTGAATTTTGCCAAGTGTAGGTTTGCATGTACACCACCCCCCCCCCCCCCGCAAAATAAACTTCAAACTACACCCCCCCACATGCCATAAGCAATGAGTAATACCTGCATTATTCTTCTTGAGTCTTGCTATTAGTTTTTACAAGGAGGTGAGTAGCACTTGTCCATTGCCCAGATAATGTCTATTCTGTAAATGGATAGATGGGGAGGAGGATCAATTATCCTCCTCTCAAATCACTAAACTGTTGCTTACTTTAGAAATACATCTGAACCATTTTGGAGAAACAGCTTACACCTGAGAAATGGCAGCAAAATAGAGAAAAGGGGTAGAGATGAAACACCACAAATACTCAATGTTTTGTGTGTTTTCAGAAGCATTATTAATTTCTTCCTCCCCTGCCTTTAGCAAACCTTTCTGTGGTACAAACAGTGAAAAATTGGGAGAGATGCCAAAGTGCTGGTTCAGCACAAGGAAAGCAAAGCATGCCTGGTGCCTGTGTCAGTAAACCTCGCTGTAGGATTTGGAGCTGGAAAACTACCAAGCAATTATTACAGAGTTTTATCACATCTGGTTCTTTTTTTTTTTTTTTTTTTCCAGTGGCCCCAATGAACCTTTTAGAAATGGGAAGCTCTAAAAGGCAAATTCCATATGCTAGCTCTCCACAGCCCAGATTGCAGTGGGCAAGGCAAATGCAGCTTACTTACATCCTAATACACTTCTGCTTCTGCCAGCATGCTGAAGTGGGCTCTGCTCCCGAGATTAGAACAAGAAAATCAGTTCAGTTCACTGGGAAGCTATCCAAGGCAAACCACGTTAGAAGTGCTGCACCTGTTTCAGAGCTGTGCCATGATTCCTTTTTTTTCCAAGAATAAATGAGCTAATTGGTGTTACATAAACAGTGGATGGTTTTAGAGGCAAAAAGTAAACAAAATGTGACACCAGATACCCCTGAAATTTAAATTCAAAGGCGTTACTGTCAAATTTAAATGTTTTTTGTAACCAAAGAGAGAGTCCCTAGCAAAATGTATTAATGTGATCTTTTCTGTATATATGTATATCTTAGACATTTTATAAATGTTTTTAGAAGTTTAAATCAAGATGCTTTCAGCTTTCCAAGTCGGATGCTATAAGTCCATTAACGTGAAATCTGAGTTAGTCATCACCTTCAGAGGACTGATAATGTTCCTGGTTCAGTATTCAAAGTGCTCTTGGTTCAGTATTCAAAATGATCTGAATGCTGATCTGAAAATGATATTGAGATTTCTATAGAATATGTGCACATGGGTGTCTTGAATATGAGCCTGTTCCTTTTTCTTCTTTCTACTCGATCCATCTTCTTTTCTCACTGACCAATGGCAGTGGAATGAGGAAATTAATGTAAAATAGCTCCCTTGTTCAGATTTTTGTCATTGCCTGATTAGTGCGGTTCAGAGACAGCAGTTTAATTTTGCCAGGATTTATACCAGTGTTAATACCAGTGGGAGAAAGCTCATTTATTTTGATTTATTGAACATACCTCTACCCAGTGCTTATGGCATATGGAGCTGTGTATGTAGTTTGGATTTCATTTTTGTTTCGTGGGGGAGGGTGTGTACATACCTACACTCAAAGGTACACTCAGATATGTATACACACAATAAAATATAAAACTACGCACATTGAGTTACCACAAGTAATCTACTAGACATCTTGCTATTTGCCCCACTATAAATTACAATAGTTTGTGCAGACCATAAACTATTGGAAACTCTCTACTCCCTTACCCAATATATGCAGATCTCTTCAGACAGTTTTGGAAAGGAGATAATTTAGAAGTCAGACACAGTGAAGATAAGTTGCCTCCCTAAGAAAAGGTAAAAAAAAAAGAAAAAAACATTTAAAAACGTTGAATACTCGCTAGGTGAAATCGGGGCTGCAACAGACACAGACAAAACAGCCAGGTTAGGACGTAGCCGTTTGGCTCTTCCATTTTAGAGGGTTAGCCTCAAGCAAAACATGTGAGATTATTCTGTTTGGACTTTCCCATTATAGGAAAAACTAGTCAGGCAGATGGAAGGAAAACCCCTTAAAGCTAGCTCGGGGGGGGGGGGGGGGGGAAGGAAATGTGCCCTTATTTATATAAAATTTAACGTAAATAATAACTTAAAATGTCTTTTTGGAGTTTTTTT
>JAGPOW010003642.1:100729686-100779286 GCA_030014935.1 Caiman crocodilus | reverse complement strand
TTTCTTTAGTTATCCAACCCACACTCACCACACCCCCCTCCCCCCTACCACCCCCCCCCCCCCGCGGGGGCGCGGGGGGGGGCGCCCCCCCAAAGGAACGGGGCCCTTATTTATATATCAGTTAACGTAAATAAGACCTTAAAAGGTCTTTATGGAGTTTTGTGTTTTGTGTTGTTGTTTTACATTATCAAACCATATCTTTGCAGCCTAGAAGAGCTTCTGAGATTATAAAAAGAAAACCCCCTCTTTTTCTTTTGTTGTTGTGTTTAAATGAAATAACAAAATTTTGAAGAAATGATATCTAATTAAAAGTTGAGCCATTCCACCTCTCTAAGTAAAGTGTGAGCACTTACAGTGTTGTCCCAAGGATGTATACTGTAAGTCCCTTTTCAAAATCAAGAAGACACAGAGCTGACATTTGTAATGTTTATATAGTTAAAAAGATTCAGAAAAAGTCCCATTCTTCTAAGTGTTCTTAATAAAGCATTGTGAAGCAAACGGAGGCTTCAGGCCCAATTTAAAAAATATCCTTTGCACATCATTAGTAGCATCCTATATTTATATTTTCTGTCATATGCATATTTCTTTCATAAAATTTTGCTTATAATTGGCAAATTGACAGAACAGCAAATCTGCTTTTTCTTACAGCTGTTTCTAGTTAAACATGCAGCAATTGAGCATGGACTGCAGAAATACATACACACAAATCCCCCCCAAGTAAAAACAGCAACATTTTCACACTTTTCAGCACCTTCTAAGTATATAACAAAGACATCAATATTAAAAAATATTTCATTATGAACCAAGGACTGAAACAGGAATGACTGCAATATTAGTTATGACATTGGCAAAATACTAGCAAATAATAAGGGGGGAAAAATAACCTCTCTTCCCTTTAAATATATTCATTTTGGGCTCTAAAATCACCAGTTTTTTTTTATACTTCTCACAGCTTTACCTTGTCAGTAGAACAAAAACGTTGCAAAAAAAATTTCCAGTTCCTTGCTTTGGAGTTTCTTGGCCTCTGAGTTCAAAATCGTCACTGAGAATCGGATATTGTGGCTTTCTCAGAAATTAGTGTTGCTGGTCTTAACAGCTTTAAAATATTCACACCAACCCTTCCATAAGAGGAGATCCAAGAATCTGGTGCTGGCTGAAACAATCCTCGTGGGATGGCCTACATTCCAAGATTTTCAGAGAGATTAAATTTAAACATAGTTTTTTCAACTAGAATAGATCTCTGCTTTAAAATCCTAACCAGCTGAATTTTTTTTTATTTGAATTTATTATTGCACACCCTGTTTAGGTGGTGAGACACAAGCATTAATTAGGCCCTTTTACAGGCTTTTATATATCAATTCATCTCTCTCAAAGCAGTCTATCCTCTATATTTCCCCTAAATTAGTGTTAATGAGAGTGAGGTAGAACACAGAAACGGCTGTAGTTGTGGCTATTTCAGGGTCCCTTTTTAACTGCATGGGAATATAAGAAGTTCAGAGGCATTAAAGAATGGAAATAAAAAAGTTTCCCACAATGGTGAAAACAAAGCCATCTGTAGTCTTATGCAATAGCTAATTTGGATAAACGCATCATTTTCATATGGTTTCTCTCATCATTCCATCTCCCTTTCCATCCTGTTGTTTACTCTCATCTTTAAGCAGACTGCACATTTTTAGAGGCAGGGACTACCCCTATATATCTATGTTAATATAGATATATAGAGCTAGGATTTCACTTTGTAGCCCCTGCCCCTAAAAATGTGCAGTCTGTTTAAATATAGAAATAATTTGCTTTCAGGACATCACCCCATATTTTTTAATGAGTTCGTCCAGTACTTACAATGGCTCCTGAGTCATTTGAGAGAGACCATTGTATCAATAATGTTGAGATCAGAATCTTTTGCTAATGTTCTGAGCCTTTTTTGATCCTGTGATATGATAAATCATCTTGGGATAGGTATTTTACAGAATACATGATTTAAACTTGTGTTCCTCCTGAGAATATCTTGTGCTCTCATCTTTGTTTCCTGCCATCAGTGACGCTTTGAACTGAAAAACAGCCATCGACTGCTTAAAAAACAGACTGTGTTCTGAAACAAAACTGTATCCCCTTTCTTTTAAAAAAGAAAAAAGAATGTAATCAAGTTTCACCTAGTGCCTAATTCCTTTTGGAAAAGCAAAGAAAAGATAAATTATGTCATCATCGCAAACCCCCATTCTTCCTTTTCTCCTTCCACCTCATAGAATATTTTTTTTGTCAAAACTATGAGTGAGTTAAAACTACAGGTTGTAAAGAGGATCAGAGGCCAGGACAAAGTTGTTCATTACTGGCCATGTCTACACCTGCCATTAATGTGAGGCAATAAACTCTGGGGCTTATTGCTCCTGGGCATGCTGTTTCAATGTTCATGCAGGACCATACCACATTGAGTCAGACCGGAGCAGCCCCGGCTGGCAAGGGATCTGGGGGAGGGGGAGCGTCAGCCTGCCAACCTGGTGCTGCTTCCCTCTGGCTCGATGTTCTTTGGAGTGGTTGGCTGGGGCACGAGGGTGCTCCAGTGCAGGAGCTAGCCAGCAGGCAGCCCCTGCACTGAAGCACCTTCATGTCCCATCCAGCTGAGGCAGTGGCTACATGTGCATTGCTACAGAGTAATAAAAACTCCACAGCAGGATTTACAAGTACTATCCTGCAATGGAGTTAATTAGTTTACTCCAGCTTAGTAGGGGTAAGCGTGTAGTTGTGCAATGTTTACTTTGGAACTAATTAGTCTACGCCACAGTAAATGGCTCACTGGGTTACCCATTACACCCTGAGTTATGATCTACAGACAAGCCAATGTGCAGGTTTGTCCCAGGGATTATGGTTTCTGAAAGAGTCGAGTCATTAATGGCTGCGGGTGGCTAGGTAAAGGAAGAAGCACCAGAAGCTACTTGGCTCTAGCAGATCCCAGGAATCCATGAGTTATGTGGGATGGAATATTCTGCCTTCTATGTGGGGACAAAACTCACACTTTGCAGACTTACTCTGGGGTAACTCAATAAGATGAAACTTTTAGGAAGCCAGATTCTTACCTGATATAGACCCACTGAAATCCATGAATTTACTGTAGAGTTCCAAGTTTCTGCACAGAATTAACCTCCTTGAACCCTACTTACTTACATGCATAAGCAGATAAGAAAAGAGCAATATTTAAAAACACTGATTATTTTTTCTGCCCCCTTGCCCCCCCTCTATTTTCAGATCCAGAGTTCAGCCTTGGTATCTGTGAAAAGAACTTGCTCGAGGATATGACAGTTTCTGAAACGGACATCAATTTAGAGATTTCGTTTGCAGAGCAGGCAGCCAATATCAAAGATGACTCCATAGAAAAACTATGTGGAGGCAAAGAAGATGACACTCTGCTTCCTGTAGGTGTTTCTGATATGCTGCTGTAATTGTTTTATTACTGTTTTTTATTTGGTTTAACACCTTTTTGACATTGCTTTAGTGATACTGGGTGATTTAGTAGAATTCAGAGTGCTTTAGCCAGAATTGGTTTTCATTGGCTTTGGCCTGTTCATTATGTATATGACTTGGAAAAAGTCTTTGGTAACAGATATATGAAAGTTTTAGTTTTGTATCTACTCTATGTCACTACCTTGCTGTAGCTTTTACTTCAAAGGGTGCTGTTCCTCCAGCTGGGGCCTAGCTGTGGTCCTGTGCACCCAACTGGAGTAATAGTGCCTTTTCAAATAAAAGCTTTCTGCCAACAGCCAGTAGCCCTTTGCAGTCACTAGTAGCTGTTTGATTAGACTAGGCATACGCCATGGCTATTTTGCAGACCCTTATCTTGGAGCTGAGGGGTTAAGAATCAAACACTGCAAAGAATCTGCATTCTACTGTATTTACTCGAAAACATATAAAACAGTGAATGTTTAACTTGCCAGCCCAAATGGTCTATAATTGCTTTAGTCCTCCATTTCCCCTTCAGATAGATGGGCTCTTCTCTAGACCTCAACCTGTTATCCAAAAATTTGCAAATACTGTTGCTAGTGGGTTGGAGTTCTCTTCAGCTAGTCCCTTCCATGCTCTAGAATGAATTCTTTAAGGCTTTGATGATTAAAGATAGTTAAAAGATCCCTGATGCATTCTTTACTCATCATGAGCTACATACCTTATCCTTTGACAACTTTGCCAGTTGTAGTCACATATTTTATTTTGTATTAAGCAAGGTAGGTGTTGACGAGCTCTGCCTTTTTTGCCTCTTCCATTAATTGCTCACCTTCTCTGTGGAGGAATGGACCCACAGTCTTCCTGGTTTGCCTTTTTCATCTGATATTTGTAGAAGTGATGCTTACAATTGTCAATAAATGCAAAAGACAGTAAGACAAGGTTCTTTGGGTACATTTGATATCTTTTGTTAGACCAACTCAAATAGCTGAAAAAAATGTTCTTAGCAAGCTTTCAGGTTTAAAAACCCTTTGCCAGTTGGTGTGTGCTCTTTCTGAATGGACTGACTAGTAAAGAAGCCAGAGGCTGGTATGCATGCAAGAAAGCCAGTCAGTGAAGATGTAAATTGAGGAGTCAGTGGGTGAGAGACTGGGGGGTGGGGATGAATGTAGCAGATAAATAGTGGAGAGGTACCCAGGGAGTCAGATGTCAGGGAGGTTATAATGTGTCATAAATCCAGTGTCTATATTTAGTCCATGATTTTTTTTTGTATCCAGGAGGTTGATGAATGAAGTTCATAGGCTTGTCTTTGAAAAGTGTTTTATAAATTTCCTTTGAGAATTAGAATTGAGAGATTGGAGAGAGAGTGGTTTTCTTGTGAGAAATGTGCCTCCACCAGTAATTGGGTATTCCTGTCTTTGATAGATTTTTTTGATGTGCATTTGTTCTGGTCGTCAGTTGTTGTTTGCTCTCTCTTACGTATTTTTCATCAGGTCATATGATGCATTGGATGAGATATATTACATTTCTTGAGGTGCAGCTGTAAGATCCAGGAATGCTGATGGTTCTATTGTGGGGGTGGTGGAGGTGTCTTGGCAGGTTTTGTATTTCTTGTCATGGCATGGTCTGGATCTATTCAGTGTGTTCTGAGCCATAGGAAGTTTGCTTCTAGTGATGAGGTTAGCAGGGTTCAGTGCTTGTTTGAAGACTAGGATGGATGGTTCTGGGAAGATCTTTTTAAGAATTGGATCGCCGTCTAGTTTGGTTTCAGTTGTTTGAGGATTTTCCATATAGGCTCCAGGGAGGGGTGATATGTCATAACCAGTGGTGTGCAATTCATGGGGGGGGTTTCCTTCTGTACTGCAGCAATTCTTCATGTGGTATCCAAGTGGTTCTTTCAAACATGCGATCTGTCTCTCTGGAGGAGTGTCCTTGTTGAGCCTTTTTAAGGTTTGTGAGGTAGTAATCCTGGGTGTTCTCCTCAGTGCAAATTCAGTGGTATTTGAGGGCTTGGCTGCCTATAACAGCTTTCTTGGTATATTTAGGGTGATTCCTGTCTCTCACCCACTGACGACTCAATTTACAGCTTCACTGACTGGCTTTCTTGTATGCATACCAGTCTCTAACTTCTTTACTATTCATTCCATCCAGGAAGAGCACAAACCAACTGCAGATGCTTCCTCAACCTGATGAAGGGTTTTTAAACCTGAAAGCTTGCTAAGAAAATTTTTCCCAACTATTTGAGTTGGTCTAATAAAAGAGTTACCCAAAGAACCTTGTCTGCCTATGTCCTTAGCCAAAAATGGCTACAACCTACACACCTTGACAACTGTAACTCATTTGTCACCTTTACTTTTCTGATTTTTCTTTTACACATTCATGCTATTCCTTTGTATACTTTGTTAGCCACACACCCTTCCATTACCTTTTTTGTATATTGCTTGATTGTTGGGTAGTGAGCTCCTTGTGTGTGTACATCACTCTGTTGCTCTCCTTCTGTATTGGCATAGCTTGATTTTGAACCTCCAAAATTGTCCTGAGGGAACATCTAGCTCTCTTGGATGCCCTTATATTTTAATGTTGTCTAGATATACAGATACTGTTTAATTTTTGTGCCTGCAAGAGGTTCCCAGAAGATGCCCTCTCAGCGGTCATGCCCCTTCTTCCAGAACCAGAAGCAGCAAGTCCATGTTTATGCTGTGGCTATATAAAATAGGTCTGCTTCTCAGCAGAGGTACAAGCAACATGAATGTAGCTGTATTGCTTTTGCATAAGGAGCTGGGGTATAACTCTAGAGCTAGAATACTGTTTGGGCCTGCAAAGGGTAACTGTATTTATGTCCCTAATGGATTGTTCCCTACATCCCCTGTTTACACTGTTCACATAATCACTCTGTCAGACTTCTCTTCTGGAGTAAAGTCCTTTTATCAGACTCCAAGAGAAGTCTTAGTCACCTCTGTAAGGGGGATACGGAGATAAGATTGAAGAATGGGGTAACCTTTACACCTCTAATAAGATGAAGAGCAGGGAGAAGTTAATATTTGACTCAATTTCCAACAAAAGTATCAATCATTTCTAGATTTCACATCTTGTCTCAAAAGCCTATTGCCTGTGACTGTTTCCAAGCACACTCCAGGCTATGCGAGAGAGACCAACACAATGGCATTTATAGGAATGAGGCATTTTTAACCCTTTGGAAAAGACTAAATTGTTCGTTAGACTGAAGAGCAAAGAAATAGCTCCAAACTGTGAGAATTAGCTTCTACTCGGTTACGTTTTTTCATCTCGCAACAAACGGGCCTCATTCTCCGTAAGGCTAAATAAATACAAAGTAAGATCTTCAAAGGTATTTTGGTTTAAATATTCCTTGAGTATATAGACCAGACTGCCTTAGAATATCATAGGCTAGAAGTGTATACTCGCACAGAAACCATAAAGTAATAAATAGCACACACAAATTATTCTGTCAGGCGCTGCGTAAACATGTTTGAGTAAACTAGGTGCTTGAAGCAATAATGTTTCAGCGTTCTTCAAACACTCCATTTAGATAAGAACTCATACATTTCTTCAACTAATGATTACCTAATGTTCTCCTGGTTTTAACACTATAAACGAGGCACTGATGAAACATTTGGAATCGTTTCTAAAAATGCTTCAGTCATGCTTTAGGCTACACAGGGCCCCTACACATGCAGGTAAAGATGTGATTGGAGTTAATGTATGATCCACACCCACATGTGCATGGCAGGAAGTGTGATTTGTGGGATCATTCATTAGATCCCGTCACACCTTACTGCCGGTGTAGGAGGAGCCTGATCCTGATCCCCATGCATTGGCAAGAAGCAGGCTCCCATGGCTGGGAGCTCCCTCTGTTGAAGGGGCTCTCAACCTCAGGGGCCCTGTACAACTAGGACCGAGTGACCTGCAAGTGTTGGGGCTCCTGGTCCCTGCAACACCTCATGCACAGCTGGGACTAAGAAAACCCTAAGCTGACAGGACCAGGAGCCCTGTCACTTGTGGGACTCTCAGTCCCAGCTGTGCACATGTTGCAGCCGGGATTGTGAGCCATGTGTGGGCCCGGGGGTTTCCTGGCAGCCACAATTCCAGGGCTTGGGGGGTTTTACACTGGGCAGGGTGCACCCAGTGCAGCTGGGAGCTCTGTCGGCTGATGGGGCTCCCAGACACGGGGAAGACCCTGCAACATGTGCACATTAAAGTTTGATAGCAACCAGCTGTAAAGTTAATACACATTTTCCAAGTCTAACTTTAAGGCTGGTACAGGCATTACACATAAACTAGTATAAGTGACCACTGGCAGGGAGAGCGCCCCCCACCTTCTGGCCTTGGCTAGTGCAGGCACTTCCATGCCCCCCTCCACCCAATGTGCGTTCTATTTGCACACAATGCAATCTGTGCAGCTTAAAGAAACCCACATAGGTTGTATCAATCCTCCCTCAGGCTTTTTGAATGCCTGTACGTAGCCTAAGCTGGTTGAAGCTTTTCATGGCATGACAGGTACTTTAAATGGGTAGCTGGTCTAAAGGTAATTGTACAGTTAACCAGTTAATTGCTTACTACCCGTAACATGTAGGGGTGGCCTTAGTAACAGGTTACAATAGGAAGTGGTATTTTCTATTGTATACCGTTATTCAGGGTATGAAAATTTGGTGGTGGAATGAATGGTGACAATGCTAATTGCTGTGGTTCCTAAAGCAGCAGCAATTACCACTCATCTGCCACTTTCCACCCAGTGGGTCAGCTCTGTTCTCTGTATTCAGCTTGAAGGGCTAGAACTATGGTGATGGAATGGCGGCTCAGCTCCAGGAGCCACAACAATTAATACTGTTGCTGCTTAACCAACCCACTGCCAAGTTTTCAGGCCCTCCAAAAGCTCTGAAGTTAGATGATGCAACCTCATGCTCTGGATGTAGCCTGTGGATCAGCTCTATGTTCCAGATATAATCTTTGGGAAATCCTGCACAATTCATTAAGTGGCCCATGAAAGCCCCACTTGCTGGGTGAATTTGATACCCACAGTTAGTTGAAACAGGGATCTCCATGAAGATTATACTATTCAGTGCCCCTCCGGTAGAAGGAATACCTTGCATAACTTCTGTTTGACCCGTTCTGGGTCAAATTTGGGCCTAGTCAGCTAAACTTCCTATGTTATAGTCTGAATAGGTAGAAATAAAGTCAGAAAAGTTAAAGGATCCTCTTTTTGTTCTGTGTCTATATGACTGGAGCACCTGAGCATCATTGTAATACAAGTAATGAATTACAGATATCAAAGCTTGGATGAGCCCATTACTTATTTATGTAGCACCCAAAGGCAAGCAAGGTGGTTTATATTCCACAACAAGTATTATTTATGGCTGTGATCATATTATTGTTTGTGCATAGGACAACTGTTGCACATACATGAAACTCTAACTGAGATCTAAGCCTAACTGGGAGAACAGAAAGGGTGACACTACTCAAAAATCTACATAAATTAAATTATCTGAGCCAGACAGGGTTTCATCCACTACAGTATTCAAAAGTCTGGCCTTTGCAATGTAAAGGAATGCCTGGCATTCTCCAGTTGTGCAAGCACATTGAATTAGCATTATTCCCCCTTTTTTTTTATGGGGGGGGAGAAAAAGAAGTCAGGCAGTACCCTATTCTGCCTATCAGGAGCAGTATGCTTTTGCCATTGGCAAAGCACATTCTTTGCGCCTGGTCTATTCAATTAGTTGACAGTAGGATTTTTAATGTGACACATGTCTTCTGTTTTAGAATTTCAGACTGCCAAAGGACAAAACAGGCATTACAAAGATTGGTGACCTGGCCCCTCAGGACATGAAGAAGGTCTATTCTTTAGCACTGATTGAACTAACTGCTCTTTATGACATACTCGGGACAGAATTCAAACAACAAAAAGCTTTAAAAATCAAAACCAAAGGTGAGCATATAACTGCTGTATATTCTTCTGAAACAAATAGGTTAGCAAGTGTTATGCTTTTTTTTTAATGATCCTAAAGCTGGGGATTTATATTATCTCATAATAGATAGATCTGATAAGCAAGACTCTTAACCATACACCACAGCTCCATCACTCCAGGCTCTCCTCATGTTTAAAAACCTTCACGTGCATAAATTACCCCAGCTAAGAAATCATGGTCCAAAGCTAACATCCTCTGTCTGGCAACTAATGTTAGACAAGCATATGGATTGAGCATATGTGCTAGAGACCAAATGAAAGAAATATTCCCCATATTGCTACAGTGTGGTGGGAAGAGTTGCACCATAGATACTTCCATATGATATGTTTAGACTGCAAGAT
This sequence comes from Caiman crocodilus, assembly GCA_030014935.1. NCBI lineage: Eukaryota > Metazoa > Chordata > Crocodylia > Alligatoridae > Caiman > Caiman crocodilus. The sequence continues at coordinate 100,769,535 of JAGPOW010003642.1, read as the reverse complement.
GATGATTGGCATGTGCTAATATATTTATGCTTGCTTAAGCTACATCACACGGGCAGCAATAGCAGTGAAGATGTAGTGACAGGGGACCTCAGACTGTACTGTGAGTGCTAACAGGTGCACCTTGTTGACATGTGTATCTTGTACTGTTGTCTCTGCTGCTGTAGTTACTTGTGGTAACTAGATGAAGTTAGCATGAGTGTGCTAGCATATGGTATAATCACATGTTCATTTAGTTATGTAGACATCACTGTAGATTAATAGTTTCCTAGGTTTTAAAGCCAAAAGAGATCCTTATCATCTAGTCTGACTTCCTGTTGGAACCTGACTGTAGAATATCAGTCAGCTGTAGCGAGCCCAGTAAATTGTGTTTGACCAAATCACCACTCCTCTCTAAAACTACAGTGGGTTCCATACTGCGTAAAAGAAGCTCCCAAGGGAGGATTAGCTTAAAGATAGTGAAGTAGTACCTATCGTGCCTCTCCACTCCATTGCAAGTTGTTGAGCTATGGATAATACAGAACGAGCACGGCAACATAGCAATGTGCTATGGCGACATAGTGTCCATGGGTGTCTACACATGACCAGCAGCTACTTTGCTGTATTGGCACGCTTCCTTGTTATAGCACATTGCTACAGCAATGTAGCTACTAAAAATAGGCTGTGCATGCAGCACAGTATGGGCAGTTACTGTGACGTGCTTTAGTACTTCCAAAAACAAATATTAAAGCACAGTGCAGTAACAACATTGCCATAGGGCGATGTGTAGATGCGCCCAATGTGTGACGTCTCTTATATTTGTTCTCCCACCCTTGCTAAGGGCAATCATTTACTATCTATTTCTTGTAGTCACTAGCATTAATTTCCTTGCATAGTGTATCTCTAATTGTATATCTTAGATTTCCAATAACAATAGAGCTCATTGCTTTGCTGTATGGAGGGATGGCATCCTATGGAGTAGGAGGTTGTGGCCTTTGCAAAGAATGGTGAGATGCTTGCAGCCAGCCACTTATTAGATGTGCAAAGCAACCAAAGGAACATCCAAGGGATCTCAGTTCCTTTTCCAAAACTTGAGATGTGTGGACATCCATTTCAGGATACAAGAGATTTCACAGTTTTGTTTGTCTTCCGTATTCTGATGTTCTGCTAAATGGTATATAAGAACTTGAAATGTGTTACCAGTTAATCACAAACCTCCTTTGGGCAAAACTCTGTTGTTAAGGTTCAGTGGATATGTGATAGTGAAATAGCTCACTTTAAATAATTGAAAGCTACAGAGACTGTTGAGAGAGATATAGCGGTGCAGAATTGATTCCTTAACATATGTCTTTTACTTTACAGGACTAGAAAACCACTTTTTAAATACACAACCACAATCAGCTTTGCAGCTTTGATTTCCATCCTGCATAAGTGCCTGCATACATTAAAAATAGTACATGAGCAGTAGACTTGCTACTCTTGATGCCTTTTGGTTATTTATTCATTTTAAGTAGGCCTTTTTTTCAGGCCTGTGCAGTATTAATATAGCGTTGGTTTAAAACAGATGTTGCTTTTCTCCCATTTCTCCCTTTTGTCCTGAGATCTTATCCACCTATAAGCCTATTGTCCAACTTTAAAACCTGTGAAGTATGCAGGATAAAAGGCAGATACTTTTTTCTGGGACAAGGCCATGTAGTCAGAGCTCAATCAAGTTAATGGCCACTTCTCTTTTGTCCCAGGTTTTGATCATTTGAAACCACCTCAAATGATACGTTTGGGGGATTTTTTAATGACAGCCCCAGAGAAGAATTAAGTTGATTTAAAAACCTTGCATCTCCACCAAGTCCAAGAAAATGGGTCTGATTTGGAAATATTAGAGCAGACTGGGAAAGAGACAATGTGACTTTAACTGTCCTAGGAATTATGTGATTTCAGAGCTGCTTTAGTAACCTGAGGGCTGCAGGAGACTTGCTGTCTAGCTGATTCCATGTAGTGTGATGTAGACTGTGGATCCACAAGCCTCTTCCTTTCATTTTTGAATGGACTGCAGATACTACAAAGCTCAGTGCTGCTACAGAATACAGTTCTGGTACAAACGGGATTTCTGTCCGTGCTTCCTGTAACCTGCTTCTTTGCCTTCACTACAGTAAAAACATGCAGGTTCTGCATTTTAGTAGGTCTGCAAAAAAAAGGCAAAGATGTTGGGGAAGGATTGTGCCTGTTTCTGTGGGTGCATGTGTTATGGATGCTGGTCTATTTTTTATATTCCCAGTCAACAAGACAAAGTGAAATCCCTTTGCTGACTAGGCGACTTTGTCCTAGTACATCCCACATATTCTTAGATCAGAACTCTTCTTTTTTGGTACTGTCAGATCTCCTCTGCTAGCCCATTTCTGTGTTGCATGTTGCCATGACACTACACCAAACAAAAAGCTATGGCCATCTGCTCTCGGAATGTATACCTAGGTGGCCAATGGGTCTTACCCTGACAGAGTAGCTCCAAGATAAATTTTTACATCTTAATAAATTGCAGTTATTTAAGCTGTTCATTTCCTATCAGTATTTATCTAAAATGTAGAAGCTGTGACATAAATTGATAGGACCGTTGCTGACTTCAGTGAACTCTGTCTCAAGCTTATGTATTAATTTAAAGTTAGCTGAGTTTAGTGGCTAAAGTTATTTTTTTTTTTTTTAAGTTTATATTACCATAGTGACAAGGCAGTGGCCATATTTTAACCTGGGCTTATAACCAGTGTAGAATAAAACTTGGCTTTTATTTTCGTATAAGAATAACTCCCTACTGGCATAGGATTGACAGTATGATACTGCATCTGGGCAAAAATGTACAATGAAGGTTGACTACTCTTCTTTTCAAGTTCTGATGGAGAGAACTGTTCAGAATGAATATAGATGATAATTACCTCTATTTCAGTTTAGTAACCAGACTTCTGGAAATCTTGCTAAAGCCATTTGCATCTAAACTGTAACTTGTATCAAAAGATAAAGATCTGTATTGCAGGGTCATCATTGCAACAGCTTTCTGCAAACCAGAATCATACAGATGGTTCATTTATGCAGTTTGCTTCACTCTATTGCACGATGTATGGATGGCAATTTGAAGTTGAAACAGAAGACTCTTGATTTATGGGGGAAAAGAGATGAATGAGTTCGTTTAGCCCAAATGGTTTGTTTAATTATGCTCTGAATGACTTGATTGATGAAGACATTTAGACAGATTCTTTGAATAGAAGAACAGTCGCTCAGAACGTATTGAATAGGCTTATCTCATTGACAGTCTCTCTTTGTGCCACTACCTCATATATTGGTCCAGATGTGGATAGTATCTGTTTCCTTTTGCATTGTGCAGATTCTGGTCTTTTTGGTGTCCCACTGTCAGTTTTACTGGAACAAGATCAGAAAAAAGTACCAGGGACCAAGATACCACTGATCTTACAAAAAGTAAGTGAACACAAGCCAATTTGTTACAGACCTACAGAATACTAAAGGCATTAGTGTTTTGTCATAAGCGCCTACACTCACAGTAATCTAGCCTAACGTTTCAAGTGTAGCACTCAATTCCTATAGAATTTACTATATCCTCCCCCCCACCAACCGAGGAACATAGTGCATTAAGTTTGAAATTTAGCTTTATACATGACTGACTTTTGCTGAATTAATGAGGTATAGAACACAACTTCATAGGCGGTTATCGAATTTTTTTTCTCTAGGTACTGTGAATTACCATTGGTTCTCTCTGGTGCTAGAACAGATAGGGGTAATTGGTGAATTAACATTAGAAAAATTATTTGTTCATGATATATTTAAAAGATTTGAAACCTGAAGTCTAATGTTTAAACCAATTTAAGGAGTAATGTTTAATAGAAGTAGTATTCCAGAGTTTGTCTTTGTATGCCAGAACATACCATTGAAGTGTTTCAAGAGACTTCTTAAGAGGTGTTGGAAACTTTTTTCTTTATTTTTTTCCTCACCAAATCAAAAGGTGGCTTCTGGTAAAGCTCCTCCTCTGGGTTTTGCTATTATATCATTTATACTGTAGATTATATTATATGTCCTTCAAATTTTGGTGGATTCTTCACCACTTCCAGTTTTTTGGTCAAGGTTAGATTCCTTCCTGAAAGACGTAGCTAAAACAGAGATTAAGGGCTTGATGCAGAAATCATTGCTAGGTACCTACCTAAATTTCACAGATGTGAAAACTGTGACATCTAGGGCTGGTCACAAAATTAAATAAATAAATAAATATATAAAAAATAAATAAAAACAAGTTTTTATTTAAGTCTTACAGCTTGCCCAGGATGGGAAGGCACAGGCAGATGGGGTGACATGAAAGGGGCAACAAGCAAGATGGTAGTTGGGTTGGCCCTCTCCTCTCCTGCCCCCCAGGCCTCTGCCAATCAGTGCTGAGGGGAGGGGCCAGACTAATGGCAGCCAGCAGTCAAGATGGCTGCCACCCCCTTGTCCCGTCTCCCCCACAGGGCCTCTCTGCCAATCAGTGCTGAGGAATGGAGCCTCTCCACCAATCAGTACCCAGGGGTAGGGCCATTGCAGAATGCCCATGGAATGGGCTCTTTGTGCCAGGACGAAGTTGCAAAAATAACTTTGTCTCGCCATGAGTTAAGTAGGTCCCTAATGACTGGATGAGTTTCTGTAAGTTCTAGCGTTATGCAGGGTGGCCAGCCTTTGCCAGCATATACAGCTTCCTGATGGAGCTGCTCCCAGCTTGGGTACTACTTAGCTCCTTCCTACCTCCATCAGCTCTTCATCCTCTTGCTCCTCCTTCTGCTCCTGCTGCACTGCTCTGGGCAGGGGGCAGAGTGCAGCTGGGCAACTCCTACCTCATGTTACAGGGCTCCAGCTCCAGCTCCTGGCTGCCTTCCACTCACTCTGGTAGAAGGTAGCTGGGAGTTGGACCCCTGTGCTATGGGGCAGGAGCCACCTAGCTGCAGTTTGCCTCCTGCCTGGAGCAGCACGGAAGGGGTAGGGGCAGGAGGAGGAGCTGCTGAAAGTAGCGGAAGCCGAGCAGTGCCTGGGTGGCTGCAGCCACACCAAGAGCATCCCTGCTGGAAAGCTGTGTATGCTAGTTGGGGCTGGGGCCAGAGCCAGGCACAGGTGAGAACAAGGTGGCATTGACCACCCCAATGTGGCGTGCCACAGGGACAGCCGCAGACCAAATGTGTACCACACTGCCTGGATGAGCTGTATCACATACCCCCTGCCTCCCTTCCCTTCTGTTCTCTCCCCAGCACCTGACCAGCTTCTGGGACCTAGCATTCAGGCAGCACCCCCATACACACCTGTGCATGTATCCCTATACCCCGTCACCCCGCTCCCGCAATATACAAAATACTTTATTTTGAGCTATTATGTAATCAGCTCTATATATACCACTCAAACCCCCAAACAAATCAGAACACAAATTGTATTTTAAAATATGTTATAGTAGATGTTTGATTTTTAATACATTATTTTTAAGCTATAATTTGTTAAAATTATATATTCTGAAAGATTTCAAATGTGTGGCCATCGACAGCTCACCAAAACTCATTAAGTGGCACTCCAGCCAAAATAATTGCCCACCCCAGACTAGATGGAAGTACTGTGAGGTAGATATATGACTGACTGAATCATCATGGTCCATAAGCAATTATCAGTCTCTCAGTGTCTAGCTGGGCGGAGGTGTCAAGTGGAGTTCCCCAGGGATCTGTCATGGGTCTAGTATTGTTTAACATCTTCATTAATGATTTGGGGGATGGGATTGAGTGCACGCTTAGTAAATTTGCAGATGACATCAAGTTGGGTGGAGTTGCAGATGCACTGGAGGGTTGGGCTAGGATCCAGAATGATTTGGATAGACAGGAAAAATGCTTTGCAATCAGATGAGATTCAAAAAGGACAACTGCAAAATCCTTAGCTTGGGACAGAATAATTGCATGCATAAATACAGGCTTGGTAATGATGAGCTACGATGCAGTACTGCAGAGGAGTTGAGAGTTCCAGTAGACCATAAACTGAATATGAGCCATCCATGTTCTTTTCGTTGTGAAAAAAGGCTGACAGAATCTTGTGTTGTATTAACAGGAGTGTGACTTGCAAATCAAGGAAAGTGATTCTTCTACTCTATTCAGCAATTGTGAGGCTTCACGAGGAGTTCTGTGTGCAGTTTTTTGCCCAGATTTCCAGAAGGGAAGAGTTCAGCGCCAAGTAACAAAAATGTCTAGGGTCTTGGGAAGTAAGATTTATGAGGAAAGGCTGAAAAAACTAAGATATAACCTGGAGAAGAGAAAACTGAGGTGGGGCTTGATAATAGTCTTCAACTACTTGAAGGACATTTACTGAGAGGGTGGAGATGGGCTCTTCTCTGTGTGGCTGTAGAGAACAGGACCAGGAAAAATGGGTTCAAAATACAGTCAAGGAAGCTTTGATTGTTTAGTAGGAAGAACTTTCTGACTATGGGGGGGAGTGTCAAGCACTGGAGAAATTATAGAATCTTCATCCTTGGAAATTTTCAAGGATGTTTTGGACGGACACTTGACTAGGAAGGTTTAGTCAGGGGCAATCCTGCGTTGAGCTGGGGGTTGAACTAGATGACCGTGAGGTCCCTTTCAGCCCTACTTCCCTGTGATCCTGTTTTTAACTGGAAATGCATTTAGAATGATCAAGCATTTGTGATGGGCTCAGGACACCTGTTTTTTTTTCTTATCTCCTGTCATCAGTGTCATTAACATAAATACACTGAAGTAGGTCATCCTTTTTTGTTTATGCAACCATGAAAAAAAATCCTGCTGTACTGCATAGTTTATAGTTCACTTATGTTCATATAAGGTGTATAGGAGAAGTATTGCCCTAGTGTTTCAAGTGTCTATTGGATAAAATAGATACAGTCAACATTTAATATTTATACAGTGCTTTGGATGATTATTACATATTTTGGTGAGCACAATGTCTTTTATTGAATACATGACATGTACAGTATATGTTTCCGTTCATTGTTCCAACTCATCTAAGCATGAATAGGATTACCAATTCTGTTATGTCTTTATGATAATATATTTTTCTTTCAAACTTAAAGGCCCTTCAGTGATTGCAAGCACTTAGGTTTTCTTTTGTGAAGTCGTAAACAAGAGTGCCTATAAGAACGTAATACAGAGCAAGCTACAACTAATGGTTTTTATTAATGCTCATTTTTACTGAAATTAGAAACTGAATATTTATTTTTTGAAACCAGAGAAGTTTAGAGAAGCAGTTTTTCCTTTTATTCCTTATCTCTATATAGGAAGGTTGATGTTTACAATTTCCATTTAAAAACAAACAACCTTTTAATAGTGTGGATGAAAAGTACAAGATCAGTATCAGGTGTTTCCTGCAGGAAATGTGTATTTGAATTTGTTTGTATTGATGGTAGCCCATTTTATAGCCTTTATATTTAAAAAAAAAAATAAAAAATCTAGTATTCCACACTTATCTATATAAAACGTTTTAATTAGCATCTTGGCTTCATGAAGCTTGATTTATGTTCATTGACAGCTGATTTCCCAGATAGAAGAGGCAAGATTGGATACGGAAGGACTTCTTCGAATACCAGGAGTTGCAGCAAGAGTAAAGGTAAAAGATTACATGGACTCTCAATACCCTCATTTACTCATTTTAGTTCCGTCTGATGGTACAGTTGGTAATGAAATCTTAAAAAAAGATTTGAACTAGGCTAGCCAAAATTCCCATGCTCTTAAGCTATATCCAAATCAAATGTACCCTCTGAACAGTGTATTCCTGTGTAGTCTGCATGCTACTTGGACACTCTCTTCTGATTTCATTAGCTCATTTGACAGGCTAGATTCAATCTGTTATATACAAAGAGCAGGCTACCTACAGTAAAAAACTTCTTCCATTATCTCTAGAAACATCAGTACCACTGCTTCTCACAATATTCATAGTCTTACTTGCATCTCTGTTCACCCTGATACTTTTCAGAGTGGCTGCCAATTATACTCAAACTGTAACCCAAAATAGCTTTAATTCAGAAAACCAAAAGCACAGGTTGATTTACATCAAGAAATGGTTTGCTATAAAGATGGTTTGAATTGGCCTTAAATTCTGAACAGAAAGATCATTTAAGCAGATTCAGCTGCCCAAAGATGTTTGTCAGCCTCTGTCACCCACAACTTTGTCCAGTAGCTGGTTCATATGAAATGATGGAAAGGAAAAAATATGATGGTAACTGACCTTATTTACCAGTAACTAAAAATCTTCACACCTTTGTTTGGTCCTTAGTTTTTACTATCATATTTGGGGGTCATTTTATTTGCTCATTTGAGTTTGTTTGTTTGTTTGTTTGTTTGTTTGTTTGTTTGTGGTGTTTCTGTGCAAAGCATCATTCATTAAATAACAACAAAATTAACCAGAATCAAATACTTGAAAGAACTTGTCCTTTGAACAAACCTACTGGTTTTCCAAAATGTACACATTTACTTTTCTAGGAAAACCACTACAGAAAGTAATTAAAGATAATACGCTTTCTGTAATAATTGTATTTTTGACCTAGAATTCTATACAATACTACTGAAAGTCTTCAGAAAAGAAAACATTCTTGATCAAGTACCATTGGCTCTAGGTTAATTTCTGTAGAACCCAATTACATACTTACTGAACCCTGTCATTGGTGCATTGGCATTTTTTCCTGTTACAATGGATAATTTTATATACCAGCTTTTACATAGCTCTCTTGTCTGCCAGAGAGACTGTCTGTCCTTTTATCTTAAGGTTTAATTTGCTCCAGTGATGGATCACGGTGTGGACAGGAAAGCAGAAAAACAGCTAGACTTTGGTTAAAATTCTGTTCTGACCTCAGATTATGACTCCTGAATTTTGAGATATCAGCTCATCTGCATGTTTGGGGAGCCAGACCCTCTCATTGAACATCTAAATGACGCTAATCTTTGACTTAAGAGTAGACAGCTTCGGTCCCTGCTAGATGTTCAGGGAAAGGCACAATGGGATCTGATGTACAATCCAGTCATGGCAGTCCTACAAGGCCACATGTGCATGGCAGGAAGTGTGATTTGTAGGATTGTGCATCAGATCCTATTGTGCCTTCTTGTTGGTGCAGGATGATCATCACAGGCTCCTTCTGCACCAGCAAGTAGCAATCTCCATGCAGCTGGGAGTCCCATCAGTTGACGGAGTTCCCAGCCACAGGGATACACCTGGCCATATGTTTAATGGCATAAGAACCAGCCATAAAGTTTATACATTTTTTGTGGAATAAATTTGTGGCCTATTCCTTGTATTACAATGCTATTAATTGCTTTAAAGTGTGCCCTGGTCACAGCTTAAAGCACGATTCACTCTTATTAAGTATAGTGTATATATAGTATACTTATTAAGTATAGTGTGTGTGTATATCATTCATTTTAGTTATATATATAAAATATAATTTATAGGGCCCTTTGGTGGGTTTGTCCTGTAGCAGACACCATATTGCTATGAGACAGCACAGTAGGATTCAGACAGATATGATTTGTTAGGTATATTTTCTCTCTGCATTAGGTTTTTAACCATGCATGTCTAACACTAGTGCAGGAATTTTTTTTTTTTATTATTATTTTTTTTTTGTAGCAAAGTAGCAGTAGCAGGTGGTAGTAAATGATATTTCAGATGATTTTTTTTTTTTCAAATGGTGGAAAAAATTGCTATGTGCATAATGCATACCTCTTCCAACAGCACAAAACCCAGTATTGTAGCTGTTTCTGTTCTGCTGTCTTTCAGAGTCTTTGCCAAGAACTGGAAGCAAAATTTTATGAAGGGACTTTCAACTGGGAAACAGTAAAGCAACATGATGCCGCAAGTCTTTTAAAACTCTTCATACGAGAGCTGCCTCAGCCACTGCTTACTGTGGAATATCTCAAAGCTTTCCAAGATGTACAGTGTAAGCAGCATTGTTTTTTATCTTAGATTTAAACTGGTGACACCAGGAACAGCACCCTTTTAAATGCAGACAGATACTGCTTTGCTATAAAGTTTGTTTCGCTGCTAAGAGCGAGTCTGAGGAATAATGAAAATAACAAGATTTTTTCTTTCAGAAAAGATTGACTGTTGTTTTGCTGCTATACCAATGATACCCTTTTTGGGCCATCCATTTATTAGCTCCCATGTGAAAGAAAATATACAGTGTCATTTCTTGTTTAGATTTTATAAAAATGTTTAGTGTGATGAGGTGAGTTACTAAAATAATGTCATTTTTATGACTTTCATAGTAAAGAAAAAGATGAATACAGGTAATGGTAGCAACACGATAGCAATAAATTATCAGTCTGCTTAAAGAAGCAGCAAGAAGGTGATAGGTCATCAGTAGATCAAACATGGCAATATGGATGCCTTGGAGACAGAAAAATTGTGATGGAAAACATTGGGGTAAAATAGTCAAAGCTAAAGGTTACCAGGAATTTCTTAAAGATTTGCAAGTTTGCGCTGAGAATCTCTCAAGTTCTGTTAATTGATACAGAAGCTGAAAAGCAACCAGTTAATTTAAAAAGAGAGCAGTTCAGTGAAAGTGTAGAGTTCAGATTTTGTGACGCTTTAGAAACCCATCAGGAGTGGTGCCTACATTTTATGTTAACTCTTTTGACCATTAGAGGAATAACTCATACTTATTTCAGAGAGATCCCTGTCCTGATATCCATGACCAGAAAGTCTGGTTACTTTTGGAGGAGTAAATTCAGGAGACCTTGAAAGACAGACAGAAATATGCAAACATTTGTGCCCACCGTCTCTGAAACTAGCATGGTCTTGAGAAAGAGATTCACTTTCGAGGCTCTTAGAAAGAGCACAAGAAAGGGCTGTGTAGGGGAAGGGTTTCAGCCATCATTGCACACTCAAATTCTGTAGCTGTGGGCAGTAAAACTTACGTTGTGCTGAGATACTTTATACTTTTACATTATGTGGGGATCCCCGGAGATACGTTAAACTGGCTGCCATCATCTTTGGTGTTTCAACAGCTAGAGATAACAAGGAGAAAGGAGGTTTTGTGTACACCCTCTATGCTGTACCGGTCCCTCAGAGGGGGTATGTAAGAGCTGACATAATGCAATATGTCAGCCTTCTACAATATGGTAGTCTGTCTTGTGCCAAGGGTGGTAGTACAAGCCAAAGGTAACAGGCAGAGCATGTGGGCTTGTGTTTATTTACTTATTTTTATTTGAAATGAACCTGTCTGTTCTGCAGGGGAGAGAGTGATAAAATAAGTGCAGATGTTATGATTCTCCTAAATGTCTCCAGCACATAAAAAAAAACAAAAAAAAACCCCTACTCAAAATTGCTATTAACCTAAGTAAATTGATTTAATGTGATTTGAATAATTGATTTCTAATCATGACTTAAATCAGCAAGCAAAAAACCTTTATTTAAGTAGTCTTACTTTCCATTTACAATTTTTTACTTATTTTTCCTAAAAAGGGTTTGATAACCATTAAAATGTGTTAATTTGTGAGAAAAAGACAGCTGCTACAATAAATGTGCTTAGTTTTTGTTAAACAATGATATTCCATATCTATATTTTATTTTTGCACTTGTATACATTTATACTATCCTTATTCACCTTTTAATTTTTATACATGAATTATATTGGAGATTGCTAGAAATGCTATCTCTTATTTACCAAATGATTATTTTTTATTTTCTTTGTCTCAAATTGTATCTCCTTGGACACAAATTGGAGTTTATACAAAATGGAAAGTAACCCAGATTTGCAGAATTATTTTATTTACATGCTGGATACACAAGAAAAAAAGGAAGTTTATTAATCCATGATTAGTCATTAATACCAAGTGATTTATTAAACAAAATGTTTTTTGTTGTGAGTGAACTGAATTGTTGTTGTTGGTCATTTAATCCCAGAAGATTTTACAACAATTAGCTTTCATACTACATTATAATCCCCAAATTGAAAGGGAAAACAACAAGCTTTCCTGCTTTTTCAACTTCTAAATTAGTTTCTCAACTTTGAATGAATTGGCACTAGGAGGATTTAGGAGTTGCAGCACTTGTCGTTATTGCGCCTAACCTTTAGGTGGATGACTGCCTAGTAGCAGCTACTAAATCTGACACCTGAGAACATGACCCACCAAAGCCAACCAGCTGATGTGAGATGAACCAATAGGAAAAGCTGAGGAAGGGTTGCATCTTAAACCTTGCTCCTCTTCAGGACATAAATGCATTTTTCTGGATTGCAGTGTTCAGGACTTAACTCTCAATATTCCACCACTTCCTGAGTTTAAGGTCATGTAAACCAGCCTTTTCTCACAAAATACATGTGGGATGGAAGAACAGGAGATTGTTTTCTAGTAATGTATCCAAGATGTAGGAGCCCCATGTTGACCACCAGCCTATTGGATATTCTGCAGCACATCTCTCAATCCCTGCTGTTGTACTTTGCATAGAACAATTAAATACTCATTGGGCATGTTTACATGTTGCTGGGCTTTAGTACTTCCTTTTGGAAGTCGCATACTTTTGCTGTGATGTGCTGATGTGCAGTAGAATTAGTCTACTGTGCTTTTAGCATCTCGTGTAGATGCACTCAGTTACAAAAGCATTATTGGATTTTCAGGGAGCTGGCCAGGCAAGAATAGAATTACACCTGGGCACCTAAATTCATTTAGAAGCTTAATAGGATCTGGGGATCATGCTCTGTTGGCAAGCTAGGAAGAGGCAAGCCTAGTTTCGGGATTCTGATAGGTTTAGGCACCTAAAAGCCCTATAGGTGCCTTGGGAACTTAATTGGCAAACCTCCTCCCTGAAATCATAAGTATCGGGGAAGTAATTTGTTAAGGCTCCCACCTCTGACAAGGCTGTCTAGTCAGAGATGTTGGTTTTTCAGAAAATTTTGAATTGGAAAATTTTCCAATGCCATAAATAGAGCGTAATCTGATTCGGCATGCTTATTTGACTTTTATTTAGTAAACAATGCTAAAAAAGTACCCCCATGTTAATTTTATGTACTAATAGTTGCAAGTAGTTCAACTGAAATATTTGACAATAGCATGTATTTCCTTTGAATTGTTTGTTTAAATTTAAGAAAAAAATGAAGGCATTGCATATTTTTGGCACTAATTTTAGCATACCCAAGGAATTGTGCATGATATGCCATGCTTTGGTTTTGATTTGATCTACACAGCCAGTTAGGTAAGTTCATAACTTGATTTTTGGTTTGGATTACTATGAGAGTGTATTTACCCTTCTGTTTACACATCAGTAAAACATATATGTACAGTCTCACACACTCCCTGGGGATAATCACCTGAAAAACATTCATTACAACATTGAAACTACCCAGCTTGCCTAATATTGTATTGGTATCCATTCATTGTTACTAATGAATTTTATGAAACAATTAATTTTTAGAAATAGAAAATTTCCCATATGTGTGTCATAGCTAGAAAGAACATTTATGACACCTAGGGCCTCCATACCTTTAATGGAAACACCTGAGCATCTTTGGGTTAGGATTTACAGCTGGTGAAGGCCTCACAAAATCTGAAAGCTTGTATTCCCTTCTTCCAAAATAAATAAGTTGACCCAATGAAAGTTATTACCTCATCTCTTAAATCTTGCTTTTCTCATAATTGTAAGTAGGTTTATTTTTTTTAAAGAAAATCAATGAATGTCAATCCTAAAAAAATAATTTTAAATAAATATAATTTCTAACTATTTAACAATTTGATTTTTATTTATCCTGCTGTTAATTTCATCACCATTGGTTCCTCACTGCAGCTGCTGTTGCTTATGAATGCTGAGTAGAAATTCATAATGTTAAAACACACCTGCTACATGATATACAGTCTGCTTACATATACTGGGAAGATCATGTAGCAGTTAATGTAATTTCAGTCAGTGATATATATTCAGACATCTTCATGCTAGCCAAAGCAAGAAGGAATTACATTCTTTCCTCTTGCATATTGTTGCATGTCAAAATAAAGAATCGTAGAGTCAAAGATACTGCCAAAGTGGTGCCGATCCATACAGCATCTGAATCATCTGGGACCTAAGCGTCAGAAAAGAAGGATCTGCCAATTCCTTGTCAAACAGTGAGAACTGATCTTTTACATGCTCGGTGTTTTACAGAAATACTTCATTTAATCATGCTTTTTTTGGGGGAAAAAATAAAACTTTTAAAGAACTGAAATTTATGTGCTTCATTGGCAGATCTTTCCACCAGGAAGCAACAGCTGCAAGCTCTGAATCTTTTGGTACTTCTCCTACCTGAGGCAAACCGAGACATGCTGAAGGTTAGACTGCTTAATCTTTTTCTTTAAACCATGCACTAGGGAATGTTGCTCAGTTCTAATGGGCCCATTGGGAAAAGTTCCATCGTTTTTCAGCATTTTAACTAGTATGGACTATTACGATTCCTCTCTCTTTTTTTCCATTTAAAAGAACTCATCCATCTAGCTGCAGTGTGTCAGTGTGAGTTAGGAACCTTTTGAAAATTCTACTCTGCACCCCAAATATTATCTTTGGTTTACATAGAAAAGCCATATCAAGTAGCACCATCAGGCTGTCCCTCTCTTTTATCTGTGATACCTAAGGCTTGCCCATACTTCTGTGATGATCCTAAGACTGCCCACCAAGAAATAAGCTGTGCCTACATATTCATTTAGACTTTGCGCACACCTTGCACTGAAAAAAATGCTGTGTGGCTGTGATTGGGGCCCAGTGTGTCCAAACCCACTCCCAGGAGCATTCCCCTGAGACAAAGATCATGACAGTTACAATCTGTTTTTCTGGAAGCAAGAGATGTGGATTGGGTGGAGCTTGTTTTCGCCAGTGCCTCAGGATTACCATGGATGAGGTGTAGACATGCCATTCCTTTTTCCAGAAGCTAGGATTTTATAATTCCCCTTTATAGCTACATCAGCTTTGCTCAAAACCTACCAAATAACTTCATAGTTTAGATCTGCCCTTTGGCAATATTGCTGCTTTTATGTTTTGCTATTGATTGCTACTGAAATTGCTCCAGACAAAGAGGGCCAAAGGACATTTGTTTGGTGAAGAGTTGTCTGGAACTGTTTTCCCCAGTCCAAATGGACAAAGACCCCATTTGGCCCTAATTACTTAAAATCATTGCTTTTTGATTTATTTATCCTTTGAAAATGTAAGGAAGGTCCTAGGCTGAGCTCCAACTGGTTGAAAGTGTCTTTAATTTGATCCTAGGCCACCTCCAGATGAGCAGAGGTGTGTGCTTGCAATATAGTAGCGGCACAAATTTGCACATGTGCTCAGTTGCAGGACCCATTGTCCCACTGTGGGCAAACTGGGCAAGCTTCAGATGAATCCAAATCTGAAGATTCGATGCTGATTCAGAGAATCAGTGATTCCTCCATGGACACATTTTCACATTTTTTCTACGTACCCCAAGGTACCAGGTGTGGCTCATGAATGTTGAGATGGTGGGGTGGATGAAGCATCTCACAGGAGCACTGGGGGGGGCCCTGCATCCCCCAGCTTGGTGATTGGCCACAGGGGGGACCCCAGGTGCCCCCCCCAGACCCAGGAGGCAACAGTTGCCAAGCTGGGGGGCGGGGGCGGAGGGGAAGCTTCAGTCACTCATTCAATTCGGCAGAGATTTGGCCTGATTTAGTGGCCAAATCTCCAAATCGAATCGGGATACCCTTTAATCTCTCTAGTCCACTTCCAGGTCCTACACGGAGCGCCTGGGGCATCCACCTGTGCTCCTGTAGGATGCTCCATCTTCCCCACCATCTCATTGTTTACAAGCCACCTGATACCTTGAGGTATGTAGAAAAAACGTTTAAAGCTGTGTATATGTCCGAATCATCAAATCTCTCTAAATCAATTTGGAGAGATTAAATGATCTTCTGATTCTGTTTTGGATTTGGAGATTCAGCTGCTGAATTGGGCCAAATCTCCGCCAAATTGAATTGGCGACTGAAGCTTCGCACAACTCTAGTAGTCAACACCCAATGCCTCTGAGAGAGATTTAAAAACAGCCTGACATGTAGCAGAGAAGCGGGGGGGGGAGGGGCAGGGCAACCAGCAAAGCCCAGAAACATGGGAAATACCCACAGTAGAACATAGGCATAGCTGTGCCTAGATCACCCCAACCAGTGACTGTTCAACTCTGCCTGGATACCTTCAGTGATGGAGAGTCCACATCTTCCCTAAGTGGTCTATTTCACTATTCTCATAGTGAAGAAGTTTTTCCAGATATCCAACTAAAACTTACTTTGCTGCAACTTCAGGTCATTGATCCATGTTTTCCTCTGCAACAAGAGAGAAAAGGTGCTTTCCCTCTTCTTTATGGGAGTCCTTGAAGTTTTTGAAGGCTGCTCTCATGTTTCCTCTTAAGTGTGTTTTTTTCCACAAGCTGAACTTTCCTAGCTCCTTCAGCTTCTCTGCATATGGCTTGCTTTCCAAGCCCTTTATCATCTTTGTCGCCCCACTCTGGACCCTCTCTAATATCACCACATTCCTTTTAAAATGTGGAGCACAGAACTACACACAGTAACATCTTCCCTTAGGCTGCACATCGTGCACAAATCACTGCTCTGGTCATCAGCAGTTGGCATGACTGAACTAAACAGAGAAGGAATTCACAGCTTGATGCAATTGTGCCTACTTCTTTAGGGAAAGGTCAATGGTAATGTTTGCAAAATGACCTGTGTAACTCTCAATTTACATAAGAACTATGAAGACTTTATCGTGTCTTTTGGAAGTATTATATACCTTTCAAAGTTACCTAGATTTTCTTGATAATTTTACTCCCCAAATAAAATGGAATAATTTACTTTATATGTACTTAAGCTTAGGGTCATGGTTGACTTCATCAGCAGTGGTATAAAAAAGGTCAGATTGCTGTTTTGTGAATTAATGTGTCAGCACTTTCTATCATTGTTTGATTTAAAAATAAGTCTATATTTTAACAACAACATTAAAAAATTTTTAGTGTCTATGTAACTTGATGCTTTACCATGTATTACTTTTTCATGTGTAGAATTAGACTTCAAGTGCTACTCTCATTTCAGGTACTACTTGAATTCCTCCAAAGGATAACTGATTATCGAGACAAAAATAAAATGACATTAAACAACATTGCAATGGTGATGGCCCCAAACCTTTTCACATTTCATGGGTTTGGCTCAAAGAGTATTGAACAAAATGAGTTTGTTATGGCTGCTGGAACAGCAAATGTCATGCGCTTTATGATCAAATACCAAAAACTTCTTTGGACAGTAAGTATGTTTTTAAGATACCTATTCCTTTTTTGTCTAAGCCTTACAAAATCACACTCAAGGTGTCGTTGCTTTCAAAGAGCAAAGAAGTGTCTGCACTGCTTTCCATGAAGTATGGGTGAGTGAGCTGTGGTAAGGGGTTTGGAGCATGGTCTCTCAGCGGAATCAAACTAGTGTAAAATCATTGTAAAAAAGAGGGAAATTAGCCCCTTTGGAGTCCAAACAGAATGTTGCCTATAGAACACATGACCTCACAGAGCAGTCACAGTGGAATATCTATGAATATATTGTGTAAAGATCCATTTTAATGAGTAATTTAGTTTTTTTCAGTTTAACTTTACTGTTTTGCAAGAAACATATTATTTCAGTCCTTTTCTGTTGGGTTGGATTTTGTGCTTTGAGGGGAAAAAAGCTGTGTCACGATGGTGTAAGAAAACCCTGCATGTGGAATGTAGATCAAACCTGTGAAATATTGATCCCCAGGAGCCTTCAAACCAATCTCTGCCATTCTCATAAGTATAGAAATGTTGCTGTTTCTGTAGCATAGATTCATTGATTAATACATGTTTCTGAATACAGGAAGTAGACGATCTAAAACCTCAGTTCTCTCCTTGTTCACAGTAAAAGCTTATTTCTTGAATATCGCATTTATTTCAGAGGCAGCAGATCCCATACATGGAATCCTGCTCTTTTGACTATTTAAATTTTTATTATTGGAAATAAATGATGATTTTTGCTAATTTCATTGAACAAGCTGCCATTGTTTTAGAGAGTGCTTACTTCCAGAAAGGTATATAAATGTTAATACTTATGATGCATATTCTTTCAGATACCTAAATTCATTGTTAACCAAGTGAGAAAGCAAAATGCAGAAAGCCAGAGAAAGGAGAGAAAGGACAAAGCTATGAAGAAACTACTAAAAAAGATGGCTTATGACCGGGAAAAGCATGAAAAACAAGACAAGAACTCTATTGATGTAAGGAAATATGAATTCAACAGATCACCATTATTAAGCCAAATTGTAACATCAATTAAATGAGATGAGATTTTAACTTATTTGACCAAGAGTTTTCAAAAGTAATTAGTGATCTTGGGCTTCACAGTTTGTTTCTAACTAGACAGATATTAAAGAGGCCTGACTTTTAGAAGATGCTGGCATTTGTCCTGTAAAAAATCAGATTGCCTTAAGGTTTTGACCATTTTACACACCCAAATTAGGAACACAAGGAAGGGCTATATTCCCAAGGGGGTCTTAGATGCTAACCTTTAGGCACTCAGCCATCTAGTGGAATTCACAAACAGACCAAGTTAGATGCCTATACAATATACAATTAGGTTCCATATACAATGCAAAATTGAAACTTTTCCATTTTTTCATGGAATACTTGAATAAAAATTGAGCTGGAGACAGAATGACTTTGAAGCCTAGGAGGGCATTCACAAAGGGTAAGGGATGTCTTGTTTCCAAAGCCTGTTCCAATTACTATATAAATGTAGGCTACTAAAATGTAGTGAATGGAAACGATATCCTTAAGAAAAAACTAAGTAAAAAACAAAGAAAGAATAGTAGAACTTTGTTTTGAGGACAATGTTTCACAACTTATATTTTAAAGTCTGGTAAATAAGGTCTTGGAAGTGTTGTTTTTGGGAGCAAGGATCTGGATCTTTGTGGATCTGGCCCAGGGTCCAGGTGCGGTAGACACCCCAACTGGTACAGCTAGATTTCAGCATATCACTTCTTCATAAATACTTTCTGAATTTAAATTTTTCATGCTACTCTGGAGATCATTTGGATTATTTTTGTTCTTTCCACACTGGACCTGCTTACTGGATTGCCCTTTTCACATGGAGTTTTTAACCAAACCTGACTGTTGCATCAGCATTTCCAATTATTCAAATCCCATTTTTTGGTTTATTTGCTTATAAAATATAAGTTAATAAATATACTGTATCAGAGAGAGAGCCTGTGAAGGTAATAGATATTTTAGATACATACACCTAACACTAGACATGTGTTTCCCTTATGCCCTAATGAAATATAAATCAGACTTGGATGTGAATGAAAAGAAGCTGAAGTCAAGTTCCAGATTCTGGTAAACTAGAGACACCTTGTGGACAGCCATAGCATTGCACTCCCCTGTTATCTGATTTGTTGTGTGAGAAACAAAGGGTTTCTGACAAAATCGTTAGAAGAGATTTATGCGATCTGAAGAGAAACCAGAGTACTAGACAAGCTTTCGGGCACAAAAGAGCCTAAATGACAAAATGGCACTTTGTGCCAAAAAGCTTGTCTAGCATCTTTTAGTTGGTCAGATTTTAGCACCATTTCAACCCTACTGATCTGTCATTTATAGATGTGGTTTTGCTTTAATACATAAAGCTTACAATTTTGTAATTAAAGCAAGTGTGTTCAGCCATTAGACCAATAAATAGAAGGTATGGCACAGGTGAATGCAGTGTTCAACCTGTCTACCTGTTTTGTTTCTGCAAATTACAGGATTAACAAAACGCCTAAATTCTCATTTTCTTGCAGCACTTTATAATGTCAGTTTCTTGTATAATTTCAGTTCTCTTATTCCATATAAGAATGGGACAGGCCAGTTACCTGAAGCAATGCTAGAATGTACCTTAATGTACCATTCCGTTCTTTTGAATAAATGCCCAAGTGTGAGGTTTATTGAAAAGTGCCTAGCATAAGGCAGAAGTGGTATACATATATTTTTTCAGGAACACAAATCCTAATATGTGGAATTTATAGATTTTTTTTTTTCAAGGCCAGGAAAGAATGAAAATATGTGTGTATTATTCTAAGGTAAGCTAAATAACCAAAGTGTCTGTTTTGTCACGGAATTGAAAAATTGACTGTGCATGTTCAGGTTAGCTGTGATTTAGATATAACAAGTTGAAGATTGATACATTTCTAATAGGTGCATATTAAAAATTGTTTTCTCAGTTATCCCAAAAGTACCTGACTGCAGAAAGGCCAGAATGTGACCTTCTTTGCTTGACTGCTAAGATAGAAGATGGTTGTTTTTAGGGAAAACAACAGAAAGACTTGGAAGTAGTATTTTTGGTTGATGTACTTCAGCCATTAACTAAAAGCTTAGTCATTGCACACATGCATACTCACAGGGAGTTTTCTATCTAAAATTTAAAATGGAGATAATCAAACTTTAACAGTATTGTGCTACACAAAATGAGAAGGTTCTGTGAAGACAGTTCAGTAAATCTGATGTGGGATCGCAATTAAAAGAATATTGCCATCGTCTGCCCAGCATTGAAACTGCAGCAGTAGACAGAGAAGTAGTTATATCATATAATACATTTTTTTTTCCTTTTTAACTGATATAGTTCAGTTTGGTTGATCATCTAAATTTTTTTTTTAAGGTTTCGGTCATTAAAGAGGTAGGACTGATATCTCATATAACACATCCTGAGAAAAAATGTAAAATTACCAGTGCTATTTCTGGCAGGTGCTGAAGATCTAGGAAGACTCTGTAGGGTTCCTGGAAAATCTAACTGCACCATTACCCATAAATCTTTGTTGTGCATTTCCTGCATTTTGGTGCTTGGAAAAAAAATACTCATACACACACATTTTATTATATTTCTACCTGGCAATAGGTTCAATGTAAATGGTTACCTTACATATGTCCCCCCACATAATCAGATTATTTCTGAATTCTTTACAGAAAACTTTTCATGGCATTGTTTCCTATTTGTTGCTCATTTTGGCTCCATAATTTAAAATAAAATTATGATAACTGCACAGTGCTTAAGGGCCTGATTACCTTTTTTTAACAGATACGAGTTAACAGAGATGCATCTAGAATTGTTCTTTAAAATACTGAAACAATGCACCGATTCCTGGCAAGTTGCATGTTTCAAATGGTCTGTATGCTGCTTTGTTTACAGTATTACACTTATAAAAAAATAAATAAAGACTTATTTCTGCAACATTTCATATACCATGCAGCTACTCAAAAAACTACTCAAAAATCAATGTGTTTACACATGTTTCAGGTCATAATTACTGCCTGCACAGCAGTCTCTCTAAATATCAGTCACATCTTTTGATAATCCAACGCACACATGGGGATAAGATGAAATTCACTCTTCCATAAAACATCAGTCCTATGTAACACTCAAGTTCCACCCTCAGAATAGGGGTTAAATTGAATTTCAGTGGTGGGCAGGCCTCCAGCATGCTCTCAACGCAGGCATAACTTGACATCTTTTTCTGTTGTTTGCTTTCCAGACTATCTTCCCTTTATAGCATTTTGGTATGTGTCTGCAGGCCAGATTAAACTTGCTTTTCATAGTTCCAGTAATGTAGAACAAACATGAATCTGTTTCAGTTAGGGGGATGTGGCATCCCTGAAGATGGAGAAATCCTCAGGTTTTACATCACCAGAGACCTTCACCTTCCATCCTGGGTAGCAGCCAGTTTGATGTTAGAGGCAGGACGGAGCTATCCCGAGCTGTGGAATGGTACAATGTTAGGAAGAGCCGGCCATTTCTCCACAGATAGCCCCAAAGATGGAGGCAAAAAAAGGACTGGATACACGAGGGGAATGCAGGGGTCTGAGTGTCTTATAGGTGTCCAAGGTCAACATTTGGGCATTTGTGTCATTCAAAATCTCTCTACCTATCCTGGTCAGAACTTAGATTTCTTCTGTTGGTCATGGGCAAAGCCCTCTAATGCCGAACAGTTGTGAAGTGCTCAGTGTCCATCTCATACCTAAGCAACCTGCAGGATCATAACACCCATATTTGCGTGTCTGCTGTCTTGCAGAGCTGGACTAATGAGAGATGGTCTGAGCAGATCTTATCGACCTACGGAGCACACCAGGAGGAGGAAATGGTGATGGTGCCGGTCACATTGCCCCCCGCCCCAACCATTTTATCTAATAGATCTGAAAGACTCATATTCCTTCTTCCTGAAGGAATTTCAACCTGTATCCCCAACAGTTAAGCTATTAGTCATACCCGTGCCCTCTTCTTTCTGTCCCTCCCCACAAATATTTAAGTGTTGCATGAACAGTGGAACAGCTCCAACAGGATGTTGAGATCACCTTATCCTGGAATACTTAGTAGCCAGGTGGCTAGAACACACTTGTATGAGAGAGGTGCTTGAGTCCTTTTGGACAGAGATGGGATTTGACTGGATCACCCATATTCCTATTATTTGCATTAACCACAGGGCTACTGGGTGCAAACAGCAAACTAGTATTACTGTCACTGTCTTAAGAGGCATGATACCTCCCCAGCTTTTAAAGGGGAGTAAATAATTTCCTACTGAATAGCTTAGGTGTTTCCACTTTCTTAAGCACCTAACTATCCTGGCACAGTTCAGGGAAAGCTGAAGTGGTGGAAATGGATGTTGTGAATTCCAGTAGGCAGCAGGATGTTTAATTCCCCTTGTGGCTTTAGTTCTAGATAGCTTGAAGCTGCTTTTGCTGCTTTTTCTTCCCATCAGTTACTCTGGGGTAGCTCCAGATCTGCTCTCTATAGTTAATATGCCCTAAGTAAATATGTAGTTGAACACAAACTACTCTTAGAAATTGAGGAGTTAAAGGTAGCGATATATAATCATTTGATAGGCTACATTTCTCTTGTTACAAAATACATTCTCCATTTGACCTGCAACCTTGATTTCACATTATGGGAATTCCAAAGGTGTTTGCTCCTCTGCTTGTATAATTAGCCAAGCCATTTTCATATGCATCAATCACGTGGCTGATGAGCAGAAAAATAGCAATAATTTTTATCTAACAGAATACTGGAGTAAGTCCAGTGAAATAGGCTTCATTTTAGTATTCAATTTTACACTGATTTAAATTTTCCATGCAGAACATGACAGAAGACCAATTAGGGACATGCATAAATAGTCTTTTCACCCTTACAAGATTACTCTCTTGCTAACAATGCTCATAATAGTTCTGAAAGGCAGGCAAATGATGTTTTAAGCAGGATCTAGGTAACTTTTTGTATAAATATTAACAGATGATTCTGGTTATGATTGCCAATAGCAGCAGTTTTTTGCAGATTCTTAATTAAACAATTAAAGCTTTTCACCATGAATAGGTGTCAAGTCCTGCAGTTATATTCTGAGAATTGTAAAGTGTTTGAAGAAACTGAAAGTAGCTGGGGTATGCTGTAAACTATGGTAACTCTCAATCCCCTGGTTTAAACCCAGATTTATTTTTCAGAGCTCAGGTCTTTGATGCAATTAACCACTTAATAGCACTTATACTCACCAAACTATATATCGGAGTCTGATTCCTTTTATACACAATTTAACTCAGTTCATAGTCTTGTTTTAGATTCATATCTGTGAAAGGGAACTTTTCTAGGATGAAGATTATAAATTTCAGTGCCTCTGATATTGCTCACTAATAATGAAATAAAAAATATTTCTGCTTCATAAGCACAGTAGCTGGGTTTGGGGGTGGGGAGGGATGAACCATGAAGTAGTGAGTTACTTCAGAAGCAACTTTTATTCCTTCTGGTATTTTGACACTGTACTTGCTATGAAAACGAGCACATCTGAGACCAGGCATAAAATAGTGTAACATAGATAGAAAAATTATCTTATGTATCCTAGGAAAATAAATTAGGACCATATTCATAAGTAAACTATGCCTTTTGTACATTTCAAATGTAAATTGAACAGAAAATACAGTCTATTAGATATTTCTTCTTGGTAACTAGTATAAGAATGATATTTAGCACAGTGGTATTTTGGGTTATATTCGGAATATATTCTAGAAAACAGGAAACAGGGTGAAAATTGCACAGACAAGTAGGAGGCAAAGGGAAAGAAAAAATAGTTGAGCAAGCTAAACTGACCCATGAATACTTTGAATGTGTTTTATTTTTTGTTTTTGCGGGGGGGAGTGTTCGTTTTGTTTTTTTGAATGAAATTCAGGTTAAAGGGAAGTAGACATTTTTGCCTAGCTTTCTGGTGTACAGTAAGCTTCTTTCTGAATCGGAGTTATATATTATTACATCATGCTTCATAACATGCTGAAACTGAGCCTTATTATAGTAATAATCATTATTGTTTTTCTTAACGTCTTTGGAAAATAATTAAACATTACTGTTCTTCTGTGACAAACTTCTCTATAGCCATTAGAAAGAGATTTGAGGGTCTGATGCAATTTAGTAAATTACTGTACAATTAACATTTTCCTGCAGTGAAGTAAAGTAGACAGTAGTTAAGCATACTTACAGCACATTCTGTGAAGTTACTTATTCCATACAGCATCTTGAGAAACTCATCGAAGCCAGCTGTTAGCAGTTTTGTTCCAATATTGTTATTGTTTTGCAGGCTGATGTTCCTCAGGGAGTGATACGGGTGCAAGCGCCTCATCTTTCAAAAGTTTCCATGGCAATACAGCTGACGGAAGAACTAAAAGCCAGTGATATAGTAGCCAGGTTTCTCAGCCAGAAAAGGTAGAGACCCTTTTTTGTTTGTCTAGCATTTCCAGATAGGTGGCTTTTTGTATTTCCTAACAAGAAGAATTTTTTAAAATAGTTTGACTTTTAAGGTGAGTTCTCTGACCTCTTGAGCTAAATTTAGCCTATTAAAATAAATGTTTGATGAATTAACTACTTTTTTATGTTATGTTTGTCCCAAGAAATGCTTCTTATGCTCCTTATCCTAAACCCTGGCATCTTAAAACCTTCAGGAGTATGCAAAATGCAGAGTGTGGTTAAAGAATTAATTGCTGTTTAGTCAGCTGGGTTAAGAACTGCATTCACGGACCCAGAAAGTTTTTATATCTTCCCATGGGGAATTTAGTAGTGAGCTCTAAGACAAAAAGCCTAAGAACTTAAGAAATAGGGGGGAAAAAAAGATAAGATTTTAGGAAAATACACTATAACTATAAAAATATACAGATACGAAAATAAAATATGTTAATATGAGAGAAACACACATGCATACAGTTTAAAAAACAGCTGTATTTGGGGATGATACCAATCTCATTGAAATCAAAAGAAAAAATTCCATTACCTTAGTTGGACTTTGGATCAGTTCCTTTAAGTGTGTGTATGTATATGTGTGTGCATGTGCATGAATGGGAAGAGGGAGTGTTAGACAGGCAGAGAGAGAAAAATGATCCATTGCAGTTTCTATATCAGTTATGTAATTATTTGTAATAGTACAGCAGTGTGACTTTACTGGATAAGATGATGAACTCACTCCTTCATAAAAAAAAATAAAAATAAAACAGGTTTTCAAGGCAAGTTCCTGTTGAACTGCAGCAATCTAGTCACAATCATGGGAAGATTTTTTTTTTTCTCACCTCTAGTTCTGCAGAAAAAATGGTTTGCACATCTTTTAGTTGGAAAGAAAAAAAAAATTAAAATTGTGGCTTCCTGAACACACTCATTAAGGTACAGCAGTAATAGGAAGTATACAGTAGAAGTACCTTGTTTTGCAACAACAGTTATGTCACATGGGGAGAAGCCCCGAGGGGACTCTGGAGCTCCTGGAAGGAGCCGCGGAGGCAAAAACAGGCGACAAAGCAGAAAGGAAAGAAAAAGAAAAATTTCAGTTACTTACCACAGGAGCCGAGGGATCGCCGGAGAAGCCCGCGCGCAACCTGGGCGAAGAGTTAAATCACCTGTGGATGGCGGGTGACGTCAGCAGAGACCGCCGGCCGACGGATAAAAGGGACAACCGCGGCAAAGAGCGGGTGGAACACGTGGCTGCCGGGAGTAGGCCGGGTCAGAGACTGCTGGAGGTGCGGCATGCCGGAGCTGACCGCTGGCGCACACCCCGGACAGGAGAGAGAGCCTGGAGACCGTGGAACGCCAGAGCTGACTGCCGGCGTATACCCCAGAGGAGAAAGAGAACCCAGAGGGGAATGCACACCAGAGGATGGCATGGCTACAGTGGGTGAGCCGGGGAAAAGCAGGGAGAGAGTCGCAGCTGCTTGGAGGGATCCGCGACCAAGGGAAGACCCAGAGGGAGGACTGCAATGGGGGGTGGATCCAGGAGAGAGGCTGCAGCCCTGGGAAGACCCGGAGAAGGGACGGCAGGGCAGTGTGGAGCCAGAGAGAGGAATCTGTGGCAGAGAGAACCCAGAGAGAGGGTCGCACCCAGGGGAACAGGGCAAGGAGTGGTGGGTAGCTAGCCCGGGGAGTGAGGGCTAGCAAGTTGTCTCACGGGTAGTGACTTGATAGAGGGGCAGAGGCCCCGTTAGGCAACTACCCGTGTTTAAGTTTAGTAGAGTTTTCTTTTGGTTGTTTCGCCCTGAGTTTGAAGGGGCTGAGGCACGGTGGTAGGGGGGGCGAGGAAAGGGGAACTCATCGGTGGCATGCCAGAGGGAGCAGCAACAGGAATGCCAAGAACTGCTGGGTAGGGTAAGGGCGAGGTGGAAGGGGAGGAGGAGCCTTGCAGAAGATCTGTACTGTAGGTAGCTGAAGAGGGTAACCGCACAGCTGGAAGCCCCACCCACTGGAAGATCAAAGTCATGGCAGGTGAGAAAGGGGTGGACCACAGTGCGGAGGGAAACCTGCCCCAGAGCTACCTGCAACGGCAAGCCAGATATCTGCAAATCCTCGGGGCAAGGAAGCCCGAGGTAGGATGTTCGATGCCTGGCAGCTACAGGTTAAAAAAAATGTCAGAATGGAGCCTGATACCATTAAATCAGGCAAATATGAACATCCAGTAAAGGGATTATTTTCATTCTTTTCTAACAATCTCAGTTTCTTTGAACCCAATTTACATTTCTTCCATATACTTCATTATGCACGATTATTCCTTTGCCGTATTATACAGGTACAGTATTATTGTTCACGTCTGTGTGTTACTAAAGACCCCCTCTACATGTTATAGGTATCACACAATTAGCTGGTTAATTGTTCAGTTACCCTGAGACCAGCTACATGTGCAAAGTACGTAACACCATAAGAAGCTGCAACCAGCTGTAAAGTTAGATCTTAAAAATGTGTACTAACTTTATAACTGGTTGCTATTGAGCTTTAATTTGCATTTGTTAATAGTGTCTCCCTTTGGCTGGAGGCCCTGTCAGCTGTGGGCTCCCAGCCAGAGGGGTGGACTCTGTTCAACCAGGACTGCAAGTCCCACAGCTGAGGGGATTCTCAGCCCCAGCAGATACCTATCTGGGTCTCTGCAGCTGCAGAAGCTGGGTCCCTGGAGCTTATTTCCTGGTGTTGGGGGACACCTGGGTCCTGGCAGCTGTGTAGCATGGCTACAATCTCCCAGCCCTTGGTGTGCAGGAAACTCTCAGGGCTAGAAGATTGCAGTAGCCACAAGGTTTGTGCAGCACTCCTGGAACTGGGAGGCCCTCAGCTGAGGGGCTTCCCAGCTGCAGGAGCTTGTTTCTTGCTGGTGCAGGTCAAGCCTGGCTCCCCTGTACTGACAATAAGGCACAGTGGGATCTAATACATGATCTCACAGTTGCACTTCCTGCTAGTGTAATTGTGCAGATAGTGCATTAGATCCCATTGTGCCTTTTCCTGCAAGTGTAGAAGGGACCTAAATGGGGCAATTCTGGTATATTGTCAGTTTTCTTAACTAGCATAGTATCTCATTTAAGTGATCCAATTGCATGCTGTTTTGGCAGCACAGGTAATTATTTTGTTTTTTTCCTAACAGTGGAGTTGTCCCAACTCTCCAGAAGGAGGAGGTTTTCCTGTATGAAATTGGAGGAAATATTGGTGAGATTCTCAAAATCTTCTCTTATTCAAGAGAGATTCTTTGGGCCTAATTTTTGCTGCTTTTTACACACACACACACACACACAACCCCTATTTGTTGCATGTTGTAAATGGGTCAAGAATTGATAATGGGGTTGATTCATTCACATTGGATGCATCTACATGCTCATTATTGCACCGTAGTTACTTCACACTAGGTTAACCAAGTACTAAATCAATGCATACTAACATGCACTACTGTACAGTAGCACTGGCACATGGGTTTTTAGTGATGCTTACTGTGCAGTAGCTTAATACTGCTACACAATAGCGTATTAGCACAGTTGTTACTTGGCACACTATTCGCAGTGTTATTGGGCAGGAAACATCTCATATAGATGTGCCCACTTAGTTCATTAGAAGCTCTCAGGATGTCTGGTCACAGAAGCTGCTTTTAGACGCAACCTTCACCCCTCACCCAAAATGTTGCTTAACTTTAAACTCAGTGCATCCCTGTGCTGAGCCCAGTGCATTGCCTCATCCTGCCTCATCCAACATCTGTATAGATCAGATACTTCAGTGCGGCTTTTCCATTGTTTTTATCTAATACCCAATTAGATCAGCTTTAGACAAAAGCACCAAAAAGCCTTTGCTGAAGCACGTGATCTATACAGACTCTGCAGAACCTGGTTGAACTAACCCGCTGCTGCTTCTGGTAAAGTGTTTTGTTTTTGTTTTGTTTTTTTCACAACTGTCAGCAGGCATAATGCTCCCAGAAAGGTAGCAGGTGCAACTTAAAAAGTGACTGATCAAGAGGAAGCTGGAACTAGAGTATTGACATCCAGAAGACTTGCTCATTTGGCACATTTTTAACACATCTGGCGTCTTGTCTAGAAAGCTGGTGCCCCCACTGAAGAACGCAGATCTTAAGAATGGCTGTGGTTTCAGGTGCAGGTGTGCACATTATACCACAGTGCTCCCTTACAGATACATTGGGCCCAGAATAATTAGGGAGACGCCTAAATGTTCATGGAGATCTGACAAGTTATAATTCTTTATTTGCATTTATTTCAAAAGGGCCTGTTTCTATTATATAATAGTTTTACATAAAAGGCATCCCCCCAGACAGGCACTCCCCATCCACTCCTCTGTTTTCAAGACTGCCTGCTTAAAGAATCAGAATCTGTTTCTTCCCTGCCACATCAATTAGGAAACTGAATCCTTGAAGGAGTGAGTTTTGCAGCACATCCATCCATATGTAGCAGAGGCAGATTTCATGTCCTCTGAATAGACTGTTCTGTCCCAGCCCGTATAAGCTGTACTGTGGTTTCTGAGCTGGTAACTGAAGCTCCACTGGGAGGTTGACATTGAAACACCCCCTACCTGGCCCATGTCGAGATTAGGAGATCGGGACCACTGCCCCCTAGAATTGGATGCAGAACTGGGTAGGCAGCAAGAGCAGAGTTCTGTTCATCACCAGGTAGGCTGCTGAAAGCTCTAATGCTTTCATACTAGGCATTAGATGTATTTTATAACAAAAATCTAACCCCAAAGTGAAAAAATAGGTTTCTTCTGGCAGGAAAAGTTTCTGCAAACTCCTTTCCAGCCCGTGCCATAGCAAGGAGGTGGGGCAGCAAGCAGGGCAACTGCCCCAGGCACCAACGCGAAGGGGCTCCAAGAGGCATTGCCCAGCCATGGCGGGGTGCAGGACAGACCTGCGAGCAGTTTGGGCGGCGGGGGAGGGGGGTGCAGGGATGGGGAAAGGGTAGCTCCTGCCGCTGTGTGCACTCCCAGGCAAGCATGGCGGGCACGTGCACCCTGGATCTTTGTGCAGGGCAAGGATGGGCTGCAGGCTATGCCTTAGGTGCCTAACGTCATTGCTCTGGCATGGTTTCCAGGCATAAATGAGGAATGGTGGTTTTGAACGTGGCTGCTATACAGCTATGCAAGAGTTCAGCCATAGAGATGAATCCAGATTCTTTATCAGTTGCGGAATAGGAGCCGTTAAAAGAAGGCAATTTTAGGGTTTGTGTTTGTCTGAAGTTTCTTCTCTGTTTTGCCTTGGATGAGCCTTTTCAATCATGTTCCTAGTAAACTTTGTCACTTAGGCAACAGGGTGATCTCAGTGAAAGAAGCAAATATAAAACTGATGCCCTTGGCAAGTTGCTAACGAATATCTCATGTTCTCCCCCAGTGGAAGAGACAAGTTGTCAGATTCTTCCAGTGGCTTCTTTTTAAAAAATGAGAAATATTATAAGCATGCTGAACAGTCACCCCTTCATAGAAATGGATGATTGAAAAGGACTCCAAGAGATCATCTAGTCCTGGGGTGGCCAACTTGCAGCACAGATGCCACAAGCAACATGGATGGCTTCTGTGTGTGGCATATGGCAGATTGGGGGGAGTCAGGCAGCACAATAGTATATATGGTAGGAAGTAGAAAGTAAAAAGCGAAGCAACAAATCAAGCTGGGAGCACAGGGAAGGAATCAGGAAGCAGAGTAGTGCCACTTGGGGAGGGTGCAAAGCTAATTTGTGGCATAGCTGCCAAAAAGGTTGTCCTCCACTTATCTACCATATTTATCTGAATCCAAAACAACTTTGAATTTAAGGTGACCCTCCAACAATAAGATTCAAGACATGCAAAATGTATAAGTTTGTTATAGTTTTCCACGTATAGAACCCAGGCTAGACATCAGGAGGCATTACTTCACGGTCAGGGCAGCTAGGATCTGGAACCAACTTCCAAGAGAAGTGGTGCTGGCTCCTACCCTGGGGGTCTTCAAGAGGAGGGCAGATGAACACGTTGCTGGGGTTGTTTGACCCCAGTACTCTTTCCTACCATGGCAGGGGGTCTGACACGATGATCTGCTCAAGTCCCTTCCGACCCTATCAGCTATGAAACCCAATTATTGGAGGGTCATATTGAATACATCCCCTTTCCCCTCACAGCTACAGCTAGGGAAGCAGTGGCAGGAGGACAAGCTTGGGTGGAACGGTGAGCAGCAGCCTGACTGTGCCTATTTCTCTGCCTCCTGCCCCATACCTGTCCCTTTTTCTGCCCCCCCCCCCCCGCTGTGTGTGTCTGGCACCTGGTCCCCTGTGGTGCCCGGTGCTGTGCCACCAGGTCTGCCAGTGCCTGCCTCTTAACCCCACCCTGCAGTCTCTGCCCCCCTGATGCTTACCACCAGTTAAGGCTCTGGACCCCTTCCAGTCCAGGGCACATTCAGCCCTGGGCACAGAGCACAGAGTAGTGCTGGCTGTGGCCCAGATGTGCTTCATTTTTTTTCCTCTAATCTAGCACTGCAAGGAGTTACTTAAGGAGAGTTACTGCAGCTTTCATTGAGTATGGGATGCCAGATAAAGCAAGAGCCACACTTATTCATGTTAAAGGTGTGCCTATATTCTCAATGATAGTTTAAAGAAGACTGTCTTGTCAGTTCCATACAGCTGTCTTTCCTTTTTTTTTGGATGAGGCACATTATGTTTACTCTAGAGCAATATAATTTTTAAAAATGAGGGCCTAGTGTGGTGTTATATGCCGGGTAAATAATGCTAATACAGTGTGTGAGTACACCAGTATACTGTAGCTTTGTGGGTACATGCCTATAATAATAATATGTTGTGTCGGTATTCTGTAATACGGTGTAGCTTTCAATGAATGTTTGAGAGAGAAAATATGTGCTTCTGTTGAATGTGAAGATGTGCCAAATTTAAGATGTTCTCTGAAACTCTGTTAAGAATTATGGTGGTATATCAGAAACCTCTTCTCTTTATTGTGAACTTTTGCAATAATTGCAATTTTATCAACTCCCTATATTTCCTCATTCTAATTCCTGAATCAAATATTGTACGTTGAGTAAGAAGAGCTCTCTGACTTTAACCTGCTGGCTAGGCTAACAGCTTGAATCTTTTTATTTATGTTCTGTGTCCTCTTTCTTCTGCTCTTGATTCTTTGTGACACCACAGCCTCACACTGAGCCAGCACAAAGGGAATAATCATCAACACACTAAATAATATAGTAACATGAGCAGTATTTGTTTTGATTTTTTCATTGTTGCTATGGATTCTGTCCCGCTTTACGTAAAAAATAAGTAGGGAGGGTGAAGTCTTCAAAGATTCTGTCTGCAGTGGACTTGTCCAAAGCCCATGGCCCAGCAGGACAGAGTAAGAGTTTCACTACAAATACTGTTGTGGACCATGCCAGGGCTGGGGCTAGGGATGGGCACTGAAACCATAGAGCACCATTTTCCCTGTGCCCTCAACCTCCCATTGCAGAGAATGTGAGGGAGGAAGCTGCCTGATTCAAATGCAGAAGGGACAAAAGGTGGAGATGAGTAGAGTAATGGTGAACAGATTAGAACAAGGAGCTTGTGGGGAAAGCTGAAAGCTGCCAAGGGAAAGAGGAAGCCTGGGAAATTGTACCCAGGAATTTGGATTTAGAAGTGCCCCTGCTTTTAACCTGTCTTGCTGCCTTTCTAACCCTTGGAATCTTGCTATGTATATTAACACCTCGTTTATTATGGCTCATGAAGTTACCAGACGTAAGCTAAGATAAAACTCTAGGAAAAAATAAAAAATGCACCGCTTCTCTCTCCATGACTGTCCTAGCTCAGTCCATTAGTGTGTGTTAGGGTGGAAACAGGTGTCACTTGATATCTCATTTATGCCACCATAAATCGCAGCATCTCCTTCCATATGTGTGTGTCTCTGCAGCATAGGTAGTCCAGCTCCTCCACTCCAGGGCAGGAGCAACTGGCATGAGGGTGTGGTGGCCAGTGAGAGCTCATGGGCCACTTGCTAATCATTTGGGGGCCACCTGTTGGATCGGACAGCCTTGTTCTAACCGAACAATAAATAAGATAATTAGAAACAACCTTACCAGCTAGAGACCCCAAGTTAACCAAAGAAGAAAATAATTATTCTTGACTTTAGCCTTCTGTTTGCCCTTTGGGAAATACCTTGATGGTGGACACAATGCTAAAACCTAAACGCAATGGAAAAGCTTATGAGCTTTGAAAGTCAATTCACTTTCTTCATATTAATTTAATCGCACATCTCTCTTTACCAGGAGAACGCTGCCTTGATGATGACACATACATGAAGGACCTTTACCAACTGAACCCAAATGCTGAGTGGGTTATAAAGTCTAAGAATATTTAAGCTCATAAGGAACTACAGAAGACCAACCTGTGGACTGACTTCATAATACCACGGGTATTTCGAAAGGAAAGTGCTTCCTTTTAGCATTAAAATGCATTGAACTGTTAAGGGTATGTTGTTAAGCCTGTGCAAAAAAAGAACTACAGTGGTTACCAATAAATGTATGCATTTACTCGGAGTCACCGCAAAGTGATATCCAAGATATCACACATTCCTCCACCCATACTTAGAATAAGAAGTGACTGTTTGGTAAGTAAAGTTGAAATGTCAACTTTTTAATGGCACCCATTGTATCTTGATGATAATCCAGTTTGGTAGGATTCACTTTTGGTATAACTTCTGTGAATTTTATTTTTTCAAAAAATGCATCATTTTGTAGCAGACACATAATCTGTTTGTGCAAGATCATGTCTTCATATATATTTTTACAGTGCCTACCACACTGAAGGACTCAGTCTTGTTTGAGACTTTTGGGTGGTACTGTATTGTAAATATTTAACAAAAATGATGATTTCAGAGACTTAAGGGTTTCCTGAGTCCCAGTAAGATTTATAGAACACAAACTGCAATGCAGTATATCATATTTTAGGAAGCATGTCCCATGTTTGTTCACTCTTGGGGTAAATTTTGATGAAAACTGATTAAAAATAACTTTGTAAAAAGTATTTTCTTCCCATCTCTTTTGCTAAAATCCTTTAAATTACTTGTATTAGTATGTTGGTGATTTTACTGTATTCTTGATGCTATAGGATTTCTAAATGTGACCATATGTCAAAGTGAGTCCATTGGAAAGATGGCCATACAAAGAGTGGAATATTACAATGTGACGTAAAGGCCCACACTCATTTCTGTAGAAATATATAGCTACCTTGCATACAAGTTGGACTTCTCTTAGACTTTTGACATTTAAAACATTTAGTGAACTGCCAAAAACTGCCAATTACTTATGAACTGCAGAACACAAATGTTTAGGATAAATAAAACAAGTGGGAAGAATAACTGTGGTCTGAATTTCAGCCCTAGCAAAATACCAATCCCACCCACAACTTTAGGCTAATTCTTCATTGTAGAGTTAACTTGGGCTGTTAGTCGGTGTCGTCCCTACCATTCACACACCACAAAGCCCTCTCATCCGGCTGTGGTGATGCTTTACACCGGAGCTAACTGGAGTGTTCTGAGGGGGATTGAGCTGATCCATCCTAGTGGATTCAGGCTGAAATACTTCACACTGATAGTCCATCTGTGTCTTCCCACAGATCTCTCCATGTGCCCAGGAAAACAGAAAAGTTTTTCTACGGTAAAAGTTATAGTGTGGATTCAGCTGTGGGTTAGAATTCCTGCAGTCATGAAGGAGAGCAATACAGTCCTGTATTGAACACATTTATATCAACAGCTTGTATATATAGACAAAAAAAATTTCTAGTCACTTTAAGAATTGTTAGCAAGTGTTTATGGTATATGTTGATGTCAACATAAACTTTTGCCTGTTTATTTTGACAAATACATTAAGTTGATACCTGAATTGGAAGCCATCCTTTCTCATCATTTATATTGAGAAAACTGTCTAACAAACATTAAGCTCTCCTTTAAATTGTACAGACAGCTTCATGTAATGAATCTGTGGTGCATTTACTGAAGTGTGCTTATATCAAGTGCTGGCACCAGGAAACAAATTGTGGTCTCATACAATGCAGTGGGGGTACAGGTACCAGGTCACTGTTCCATCACATGCAGTGCCCATGTGTGCTATCTCGTAAGTGCTTTATTTGAGCCTTTTGACTGAAGGTCTCAAATGACACTTTTTATAAGACCTACATGGCAGTGGAAACTAATGAATACTTGAATGAAGGCTTGGGTTGAAATATCTGGAACAAAAATATGCCATTAAAATGGAAAATCAAGAAAAGAAATCTGCCAAAGCTACCCATTCTTGGCACTGGAAATTAGAAATGGCTTTGAGGTTTGTAAAGATGTCAGATATTTACCAATAATTATGACATCAATAGCAAAATGTGGATAACTCAGAAAAATGTTCACTCCTTCCTCCCCCCACAACATTAAAAGTTTCTAGCCTAAAGGTCATGGGCTCATACAGACTATTAAGGACCATTAGAAGAAAATTCTTGCCTATGAAAAGTTGGCATCCACTGACAGCAGTGAAGATTTTACTGAAGATGTGCTTGGGGCTTTCAACAATCTAAAAAGACAGTTGTGAATGAAATAAGATCATTCCAAAATGTTTTCTTCATGTATATTTGCAATGATCTAGGTGAAAGAAAATTTTGGAGATTGTCACCAATCACATTGAAGATGGTAAAAATGACAGTCTTGTTTGAAGTTCTGGGTTTGGAAGAAGGGAAGCATTTATTGTTTTTTACTATTAATATGGTTGCTGATAAATAACGCACAGCAGCGCTAACACATGAGTACAGATTCATTGGGATCATCGTTAACAAGCTGAAGAACAATAGATCAATGGCAAAAAGAATCTGTTCTGGATAATATATCTTGTCTTACTTGCAAGTATACCTTCTGACATGTGAAGAATTACTGTTCCTTTTTCCCCAGTGTAAGTCATCTCATTACAGAGGTAACAGTCATATATTTGGACAGATTACAGCCTCTGTTGTTTCCCCCATGAAACAACATTTAACAAGTGATCATATTGTTCTCATTGTTGAGAATTTCTTTGCTTATTGTTTGACTTTTTGATTTTATTGTAGTCTATAAGAACTGCCATTTACTAGATCAGACCCATAAGTCCATCTAGCCCAGTATCCTGTCTCATACAGTGGCAAGGAACAGAGCGCTGTTGGATGCACTGGGCATGTCCAAATTCTTTACCCTTTATTCTTGTCCCTTCGCAGCTTCCAACCTTCAGAAGTTTAGGAAGTTTTGATTTAGAGACCGTACCCCTACTCACCACAAAAAAATGTAATTGAAACATATTAGTGAGAACTGAATATACATCATGTTAACTAAACTATCAGTCTGGCAAATATTGCTCATGTTAAGTTTTTTGGATTGTTTACTTTCTCGTTTATAGTTGAATGGTTTGTGTTGACAGCTGGCTATGTCAGCATAAACCTAATGGACAATAATGTCAGCACAAGAGGTAGGACTGTACTACCCATGGATCCAGTAGCTTAAGCTTGATTTTATGTGGCTGTTCACACCCAAATTCGGCTAATAGGAGCATTTGGAGCTGATTACCAAGATTAACTGCTGTGAAGACAAATACCTCTGAAGCTCAGTTTTCCACATTAAGTTCATAAGGCATCTTAGACTTGCATCTTGGGGCAAAATTAGGTCTTTAGGGCCTGATTCAAGCGTCAATGAAATCAAAAGAAGTTTTTCTGCTTAGTTTTGGTGCAGGTAGTAATACTGTAGTGCTATATCTTGTTTCACCTAATAGGCATCTAAATAGCATTTAGGCATGGAAGAGTAATCCTCTATTCCTTTCTACTCAAGGCTATGAAATGTGTCGATATGAGAGGTGGATGGGCTATTTAGTCTTAAGGGTAAGATGAAGGCATGTTGCAAAAGTAAATATGGTATGATTTTCAGGAACTCAAGCAAGGCAGAATAGGATTGTGCTTAGATGCTTGGCTACATAGGTACCACTTAGATAATTGATAGATGGAAGAGAATCTGGAAAATATTATTTACAAGTGAATTTAGCAGGAGTGGTCCATTGTCTCATCATTAACACAGATAATCATTAAAGCCTGGTTATAGATTGTTTTCTATAGAAAGGGGTTTTATATTTTCAGGCAAGTCTGCTGGTGAGTTATCTCACTTTGGTAGGGGACAGAGTACACAGGTGTCTGCATGCACATTTACTTAAAAAAAAAAAAAAAAAAAAAAGAAAGAAAGAAAAAGAAAAAAGGTGAAGTATATTGAAGTGAAGAAAGAAGTATTGTTCCCTCGGATTTTGTGTCACAAACAGCCCTGTGGATAGAACAAAAAGTCTATACTGTAAATAGAAGGAAGAGAATAAGAAACAAAAAATGCTTGCATAAATATTTATGAGGCTAGAATAAAATGAATGTAACTAAAAGTTGTGTAATACAGCAAACTGTGTGTTAATAATGCTTTACTTGTAGTTCTTTAAAAACATATTACCTGTTACTGGAACTCTAGAGGTTATTTTATTAGGAACAAAATGCTGATGATAGGATCAGCTCTAAAATATCAGCAGAAAATTATACAGAACTGCCCTGTGGCTATGATGATTTAAATAACTTTGTCGCTGGTTTAGTGCCATTACAGTTTTATATTTAAACAGGTCTTTTATAATTATGTTTTTCTGAATTCTTTTCTCTTTTGAATTATTATACATGTACATAAAACATACACAAGTTTATACTGTCTAGTTGTTGAATGAACATTTTTTTTAAATTCCTTTCTTTATAATGGTTACTGTTTGTAGCTTTGTATATAAAAAGATGTTTCAGATGAAAAGTGGTTTCCTTGTTTTTTCCCCTTACGAAACGACTTAGAATTTTATTACATTTCATATTTCTTTATCTATTGTTATTAAGTGCTCAATAATAGCTAGCATATAGCCTTAGAAGTTTGAATGCCAATCAAAGATGGTTAGCAAGGATCTTAGTTTAAATAAAATTAGTTCTTTCTCTCTCTATAGATCTATCTATATCTATATACATATACACACACTAGTTGAACCCCCACTTCTCTGCAGACGATTTGATTTTTAAATTTTTTTTATAAACTTTTGTCATAAGAATTGTCTTCACCTTATGGTTTATGCATCATTGCCTGTTCCAACTTCAGAACATCGTTTTTATCTAGTTTCTTCTCCTGTAGACTGTAATTGAAATTGTTGACATGGGTGAGCTACCAACCCCCTGCACTGCCTCCAACCAGGAGGACCAGACCAGAGCCCCTTTAGTTGATGTTTTCACAGTCTCCTAGAGACCTTCATGGCACTTTAACAAAGTAGCAAACATTATTAGATGCACTGTAACTGGAATCTAGGCAACACTGAATCTTGAGCAAAGCATTTACTGAACAACCCTTCATCGTTGTATTACTATGAATTGCACGTAGGCCAGAAGTGGGCAAAATACGGCCCGAGGGTTGGATCTGGGCCGCCAAGCACTTTCTTCCAACCCACAGTGCTCCCCAACAAATTGTGCTCTGCCCTTCTGTCCATGAGGTTCCATCCATGTACACGCAGCCCCCAAAACATACCTTATTGTCTGACTCCCACCCGTGTGGGTGGAAGGGCCATGCGGGCCAATGTGCAGCTTCCATGCAGGGCTGCTGCTGCCACAGCCCACCAGGACCTGCATCCCCAGTCTCCTGCTGTCTCTGGGCAGCAGGTAGGAAAGCAGCAGGAGTGGGTCTGCAGATAGGAGGGAGCCTGGAGTGTGGGGCTGGGGCTGGTGGCAGTGAGAAGCCTGTGCCCAGGGGAACAGGAGACAGTAACAGCACAGAGCTGGGGTGGGGTGGGCAGTGTGTGTGGGGGGGGGGGGGACCACCCATGCCCATGCGTGCAGCCCTTGTAGGCAGTGGCAGCAGCAGGCAGGGCACACAGGCTCCAGCCAGTGCTTCACATCACAGTAAAGGGTGTAGCCTCTGTGTGGCTGCCTGTATTGTTAGTGCTCTGCCACTCATGCAGCCTCTGCACTCAGACAGCAGGGAGGGAAGCCCCACATGCTGGAGCCAGGTGTCTTCCCTGCCAGAGCTGCTCAACACCAGAGAAAAGCTTCAGGATTTGGAGCTAGCTGCCTTCCCTGCCTGGGGCTTCCCTCCCCTGCAGCGCAGCCCCTGCGGAGAAGGCAACTAGCTCCAGAACCTGATGCACGTGGGGCTTCCTTCCCTGCTGTGCGAGTTCATGGTCTGCACGTGAGTGGCAGGGAGTGCAGGCGATGCAGGCAGCCATGCAGAGGCTGTGCGCCTCACTGGTGTACAGTACTGGCTGGAGCCACTTCCCACCGGGCACCTGTGTCCTGTCTGCTGCTGCACCATGGGAGGAGTGTGGGGGAGTCCCCATGCCCCCCCAACCTCCTGCATACCCACAGCCTGCCCCCACATATATACATAACCCCCCAACATAACCTATGCCTCCCCATATACCACCACACCCACTCACAACCCCTCCACACATCTCCACATCCTACCACACACCATCACACCCTGCCATACACCTCCACCATGCACAGCCATCCCTAGGGGTATGTGGGGCCTGGGGCACATCAGCCTGTGTGGGGCTGGGGGGTAGCAAGCGGCCAGAGCAGGGGGAGAGGGGTGGCAAGTGACTGGAGTGGGGATGGGGGCAAGTGGCAGGAGCATGGAGTCTCCCAAAGTGCAGGGCCTGGGGCAGTCATCCAATTTCCACCCCCAACCCGAGACAGCCCTGCACACACATCACATATACCACAAACACATACCACCTACACATGCCACCCACACACCCATACCACACACGTGCCAAACACACCCCACTTACCTTTCACACATACCACACACACACCACACACACACCCCACACGTGCATACCTGCCCTGCATGATATACAGAACTAAGAATTTACATTTAGTTATTATGTGGTCACCTCTATATACAATATGCAAGCACACATTTTGACAAAAACATTTTTGTAATAAAATTAAAATATGTTATAGTAGGTGTTTGACTTGTAGTATATTCATAGTATCATAGTACCTAGGGTCAGAAGGGGCCTAGAGCAGGCCATCTAGTCTGACCCCCCGCCAATTGGCAGGAAACGAGTGCCAGGGTC
>JAGPOW010003642.1:100665131-100723609 GCA_030014935.1 Caiman crocodilus | reverse complement strand
GTAGTGAAGCATGACAAGATTAATGCATTTTAATAGTCTTAAGTAAAGAAATGAGGAAAGGCTGCTCAATAATAGTTATGGTTAAATTGGCAATACTTACAATGAGAGCATAATGGGGTTACTTCGTTAAACAAATATGTCTTCATATGTATATATGTATATATGAGTGTGTGTATGTGTGAGTATGTGTTTCTATATCAGATAATTATAAGAACCCTCTGTATAGGGGACATTAATCAAATACCCTGCTCTCAGTTACCTTGGAGAATCAAACTGAAGAAAAATTGCATAAAATTAAGGATAACAATTTGCTGCTCCTAAGTTAATTCAGTTGTCAATGTCTTTAGTTACCTTGTGTTTTCCATTGATTGCAATAATCGTTGTGTATATAAATTGTTGTATTTTATAGTTTGTTAAAAAAGTAACCTGTTAAACTGTCCATTTATATATATATTTGCGTGTTGTCCTAAACCTCGTAACAGTAATGAGTTTCTGGATGAAAATTGCCTTCAACCTAAAGGTCTTGGTCTATTGTGCCAGGGCCAAGGGGGCATGTCATAACCAAATCAATTGAGTGTCCGAGTCACAATAGACCACATGGAGCCATTACCCCAAATTTGGTCACGTTCCACCTCATTAGTTATTCCTACCTAGCAGTCCGTTATTGGCCACTCCAGACATATAAAGGTTCATGCAGCTTCCGCCCAAGTCGGAGACCTCTGAGCATGCGTCAGAGTAATCACGGAAAACTCTGTGGCGTGACCAAGGAAACTTGGCAAACTGATCACCCACCAATATCTCCCCATCACCAGGTCCTTTTGACGTACCCTCATTATCCTGCAGGTTCCTTTTCATTCAAAAACTCATTAACTTGCAACTCGTTTAATTATCCGTGACAACGTAAGCAAGCTACCTCGAGGCTTGCGCTGCCATTCCACGCGGCGTAAGTAAAGTAATCTTTTAAAACCAATAAGCTGTCACGCCTCTCCATCACCGGCCCGCCTGACGTCCGATTAACTTAGCAACCCTCTGGATGGCTCTGGCTACCCAAGACAGGAAGTAGTGGAGGATCAGTGTTTTTTAGAACATGCACATCTTCATTTCCTCAATGATGATGTTTCTACAGAAATCTTGTAAACTGCCACCTGCAATGAAATGTTGATTTTCTTAAATAGGATTTTCTAAAATGACACCTTTATTTCTCCTTTTCTGCTATTTGCCTGCTTTTTCCTTTTATTTTTGTGCCTTATCTCCCCAGTAGGTGGCACTGTTGCTCAGGCATTATTTTTTCAGTTTCTCTGTACAGCATCAACATTCACGAATGTGAAAAAGTTGACATTTACTTACTCAGAGTATAAAATTATGTTACATTTGGCAAAAGTGGGTATAGATGCTGTCTGTATGCAAGAGATGCACTTACTGAACAGGACGAGGATGAAACAGGCTGGCAAGCTGATGACCTTTTGTCACCCTCAAAACATAAATCATGGAGAAATGCAATTTAATTTTTGGAGAAGGCTGGAATTTAAAATCTCTCCCATAGCTATAACTACATATCTTATCCAGCAAGTAGCCATCCTTACTTACATGTTTGATCTTTCACTGTATACAACCTTCCATCCACATTTTTTTTCACAGCTCTTCAATTTCTAAGTCTCATTATTTTTAGCACAATTCTTTTATCCCTGTGTAATTACAAGGAATATCACTCTTTTTTGTGTGTTGCATTGAGATTATCATGTACCAATCTTGTCCCGCACCATCATTTAATTCCCATAAATTATTAGAACTGAAAAAGGTAGGCACAAAATGCTCTAAAAGAAGGCTTAGTGCAGTAATCTCTCACTAATCACCAGGATAGCTGCTGCTGATTACCACATTTCTCAAAGGAATGGCCCAATCTCATGACAAACTTGAAGGCTTGAACATTGGAACTTGTAGTGCCTCATAAAATTGTGTCCTACATTTGGTAATGCTTCATAGTAGAGTATATTAGTAAATGTAAATAGTTTATTAACAAGACAAGAATTCACTGCATCAATCCGTTTAACCTCCCCTACCTAGTGGAGCCCCAAAGTAAACTAATATACAATCCATGGGGAGAGCTGGCATTTAATTCCATAAATGCATTATTTTAAAAAATCTAACGAGGGAATTAGAGTTTTGATCCACTAATAGTCAGTGTTGAAAAAGCTTCAGAACATTAAGTGGAACGTCCTAGGGAGGATTCTTATAGGTCAAAGATCATCTGAGCTCCTCACTAGTTGAGACATTTGGTCAGAAATCTCAGTGGCCAAATGACCCTTTGCTCTCTACAACAGGGTCTGAGCAATCACATTCTTCCATTCTTTAACCTTCATGTGAGCAGTTCCCAAACTTTTCCTGAGCAGGACCCAATTCAGGACTTATCATTTCATGCAACTTCCATATAGCAGAAACTGTAAGTTGTATGCCCACAGTTAACACTGAGTGAGGGTTCACCATGCCTCCACTGCTCATGTCTGTGCTCACTTTTACCCAGATCTAAGAGTTAATCTGGAGAAGATTATCCTTGACTGCAATACAGGTTAATTGTCCTGTTTAACTTTTCATTTACTTCAGGTGTAACAAGTCCCTGTCCAGGCTAACTGCAAGCAGACAAAGTGGGCAAAGGGGAGCTAGGGGCTCTGTGAGTCTCATGACTACTCATAACTGCCAGGGCTTCTTATTAGGAAACTGCTGCTCTAAAAAGAACTTCTATATTCCTCCTTTCTATCCAGACCCTTCACTCCCTCTTTGGGGAAGGGACAACCAGCAGACACCTCCTGGGGGTGAGACAGTCAAATGCCCAAACATCAAAAATTATTGGATGTCTGCTGCCTCAGAAAGATTTTTCTGAAGAACTGCTCTGTGTAGGCCACAACCCCTCGATACACTGGAAGTTTATGGGAGTAACATAATAGGAAACATTCTTTTGTTTGAAGCAAGTTGGCTTCCACCAAAAGCAGAAATTGCAAGGAAACTTATGGGCTAGGGACAGACATTCAAAAAGCTTGAGCCTGAAGTGATTCAATCTTTGCAGGTTAGTCTAACCTGGCTAGGCTAAATCAGTTTTGTAACCAGACAGACATCCCAGAAATGCAGACACATGCCTGCAGTGGCTCAGGCTAGAAGCTGGGGGGTGCTAGAGCAGCCCACCCTTCCTTCCACAGGTCTGAGTTGAGGGGGGTGTGATCAGGACCCCAGCATGTTCCGATTATCTCTGCCCCCCCCGCCCCCTCCTAAGCAGCCAAGCAGGGAATGTTTATCACCCCTAACTCAGTGTTTATCAACCCACTAACAAAACAAAGCCCCTCTCTATTAACTAATGGAGCTCTCCTTAAACAGCTCTTCAAAGGAAGGACATTAAGCTACCTGTTGATTAGCTCCAAAAAGCCTGTCTGCCTGTCATCTCCCACAGCATGGACCATAGCCAGCATGTGGTATGCTAGCTAATGCTGAGGTGTCTGCAGAAGGCAGAAGGGGGGAGGGTGGGGAATAATACCTGTTTAGCAGGGAGAAGCCAGGCAGACTCTGTGCCTGCAAGTCTCTGCCAGAGCTGCAGTCAGGGAGCAAAGGGGAGAGGCCAGCCCTGCTGTGGAGCAAAGAGCCTCGCCAAGCTCAGAGAGCTTGCCAGGATGCTGGGGGTGCCTGGTTTATCTTAAACCAGCAAAGGATCTGGGACAGACATTGCATAAACTGGTCTGACCTAAATCAGTTAAGTCTGATAGTCTAGAATAGAGTAGGAGGGCTGATAGATTACTGAAGACAGTAGAGGTAACTAGCAAGGTCCTGTAAAGTTGATGGAGGTATCAATATGGAAGATTTATGAGTTTTGGTCCATGGGAGTTTTGCGAACTGCAGCTGTCTTTTCCTCCCTCAAGTTCTGTTTCCTTTGGTGTTCTCTCCTACATCCTGCCAGGTTCCTAACCATGGACTAAGTTCTCTGTCTGGATCTTGTGGCTTTGGTTGATTTATTCTGATATTTATCCCTTTCATTTCTCTTGCAGGGTAGCATCATAGGATTTTGATTTGCTGCCCAACCTGCTTCAGAAATACTGCTTTCCTGAAAGCATAGTGGGCTCAGGTTCATGTTATCACAAAAGCAAAAAGTCTTGGAGTCCACA
Organism: Caiman crocodilus; assembly: GCA_030014935.1. Lineage (NCBI taxonomy): Eukaryota > Metazoa > Chordata > Crocodylia > Alligatoridae > Caiman > Caiman crocodilus. The sequence goes on along the minus strand of JAGPOW010003642.1, from coordinate 100,719,464 downwards.
GTTACCTGCTTCACCCAAGTAAACCCCATAATTTAATGTGTTATTCCAACATTGACCTCAAGCATTATTATGTTTTACTTGTAATGTAACACGTTACTTAGACCATAATGCATGGTGTGTCTTGTATTTAACACAGCACAAGCTTTATCTGACACTGCTGTATGTAAAACACGATGAGGCATAAAATCCTTCTGTAAACTTGTCAGTGAAGCTTTCAGTAAAACACACCCACTTGCCTTTGATATCTTTATTTTCACCTAATGTATTCCCTCTAAGAAGTGTGATGCCCCTAAATACAAGGTATTGCCCCCTTTCAGCTGTACCTGTAAATTCAAAATGTAAAGGAAACCAATCTCCCTCAGCCAGACTCCTGTGCACTTTGGACCCAGTTAATCAATGCATATGCATAACTTCAAGCACATTACTGCTTCCACTAAAGTTAGCTAAGCAAGGGACTACAGCCTTGGCTGCTTAGACCCAGTGATAATCAGACTATGTTAGGATACTCTTGGGTGAATTAGGGCAGTGCATATAGCAACATTGCATGTTAGAGGAGCGAAGTTATAACAGCATTTTCAAATTTTTGTGCTTCAGGTTAGGCACCTCAGCATCTTGATCTGCAAAGTTGCTGAACACTTACACTCTCCATGGAGGTCAATAATGCAAACGTTGCTGTCCTGATGCACAAGGTCCCAGGGAAAGTTCTAAAGCCAGAACTACATTCATTTTTCTTTCAGGGCTCAATTTCTCATGTTAACACTAACCAAGTTTTAGGACTTTAGGTGCAGACAGAAGTGCAGCTCCTCACTGTAGCTGAGAATGATTTGCAGGAAGCATTCTGAATTACAACAATCTCCTGGACCAAAAATAAGTTAATTGTTGGTTCCAAGGGAGAGAGGAATCCCCTAGCAATGGCCTTTCCTCCCTCAGGGGGCTCCAATACACCTGCCCCACCCTCTAGCAGGGGCTGAAAAGCCTCAGACCAAACTCCGCCCCTCTCCTTTCCTCCCTCTCATTCTGCAAACAGTGACAGGCTGGGAGGCAGCGCAGACACAAGTTACAGAAGATGCTATGTCTCGAAATGTCTTCATTTGACCGCTTATGCAATGGCCATTTTTTAAGCTGTCTGCAGCCATACACTTGTGTTTGGTCATGGCTATAGACTGCTTTCTGTGGCCAGATTGGGTGAAAATTGTCACTTTTGTCTACACCCTTTATTCACAGTTAACTCTCTTCACACTGAGTGCCCAAAATATTCCAAGTATAATATTAAAACAAACAGGCAAATAGAAATAACAGCCTCTAACATTTCATATTTGATATGGTGCAAATGCAGATTCCCTCCTGTTTTTAAGGTCACAAGGTACTGTGCTCTGCAGTAGTCTTTCTCCTCACAGTGTTCTCCCATATGTTTCTTCACTCCTTTCAACTCATGTCAATTTCATCACTGATCACTACCAAAATTTCTTCCCATTGCTGCAATTTTTTTCAGTGCTGCTAGTTGTTTCATTGTCTTCTGTGGCTGAATTTCCTCATACTCCTTTTACTTTTTTGCCTTTCCCTTCCTCTTTGCTTGCCTCCTAATAAGTCAATCTGACTTTTGTGCCACCTCAGGGACACAGTAACCTAAAAGGCAGTCATTCCACACAAAAAGTGCAGAAAGATTACATTAGAGAATAAACTGCTTCATGCAGCATTTTTTGTTTTTCGGGGTTTTTTTTCAATGCAGGAACTTGAGTCCTGAAGCCTTTTAAAATATTAGTATTCCATAATCTGTAATCTATTGGCAGCTCTATGACTATAATTAAGACAAGATCATATTCCATCTCTAGGATGCTGAATTGCCACTTAGACTGATTTTATGCATCTTATGGGTGTGTGTGTACCACACATACAGCATTGCCCAGCAGGGAGACACCTAAGCACATTTTGCTCATCTATTTCTGCTTGCTTGCATCAAACCATTAACCACAGTGGTGAAGATGCATGAGTGTATCATGTATATGCAAGACTGAGATTTTGAAAGCAGCTGCAGGCATGGAAAGGGGACATTTCCATGGTAGTCTCACTGCCACATTTCTGAGCTTGACACTTGTGAAGAGGAGTAAGCGGCAGGATCTTGCTCATGCACATCCCTATTGAGATACACTGAGGACAAGATATAGACATACCCTAAGGTCCTATTCCACCCTCTCACATCCCTGGAAAACCATTATCTACTTTGGTAATGCATCCTTCATTTTTAACCTTAAGGCATCTCAGTCAGAAGAAGTGAGGAGAAGAACCATTCATCCATTTTTGTTCAAGAGCCTAGTGGTTGGCATACATGCCCAAGAAGACCTCTCACTTCCTAGGAACTGCCCTAACCACTAACCTCTCTTGCTTAAGTGGTGTCTCTAGATGGAAAAGGTCATGAGTCATGAGGCCAAAAAAGGGAGCAAGGAAAAGGAGTAGCACTCTGAAACCTGGCGAGATAGGCACTCCCTGGAAGGAAGGGATTCCTGCTTTCTGGTCTTTGCTTGCACTGTTGCCTATGCATTTTATCCAATGGCTACTTAATAGAAAATGTATGTGCTGTTCTTAGCATAAACATTCCTCTGATGCCCCTCAGTGCTCCTGAATGGAAATAAGTTGGGTGCAAATGATCTTTTCTTAGGCTGGTAATTGAATTCTTCTCCAACCTTTTATAACACTTTTGAACATAATGACTTGCCACATTTCATTGCAATTTTTGCCTACTCTTGGATTCATTTCATTTACTTTGTCTCTGCCAGTGCACCTGCTGTCTACCCTACAGCTGGGAGAAAAGAGAAAAAGCATAGCTCAGGAGTATAGCAATTTGTAAAGTCATGCAGAGATATTCTCTCTTAAAACTGAAGATGGTGGCCAAGACTTCCTAAGAGAGGCCTGTTTTTAACATCCGTATCACTTCAGCTTATAAATGAACTACTTTAGCCAAAATAAATGACACAGGTTTCAGAAGACAAGGAGAAATTTCTACAAAGTTTAGAGAAAATAGATTATTTTGTTACTGAGTTTTGGGTGGGTCCTTGCAAACTTCCCTGTTTGAAATTTAGACACATATCTGTTAGACGCACCAGATTTCGGTGTGTCCATCTTGTGTTATTCTGGCTATCCAGAATGTAGCCATTTCTCTTAGGTACTCCATTCTTTTTTTACTACCATGTGTTACAATATAAGCCCTCCGGTGCTTAATTCTTTTAAAAATCTGATCCGAAATGTGAAGGCTGAACTTATTAGACAGTCAGACACAAGGACTATCAGAGATTAGTTGGTTGCGGTTTATCCAGCATTCATTTCTGTTCATGGCAATGCATATAACCGTGAAGGACACCTCAGGTTTTATCTTTGAGAAACACAACTTAATTTTCAGGCATCGTGTGCAATTAAACTTTAATTATGTTTATTTCGGTAAAAAATCAATTTTATCTTTTGAAACTGCACGTTCTATACCTTGCATGGATCACTGGATGGGTATATGAGAAATTACAGATATCTATAACTATATTATATCTCATATAACCTCCTTTCTGTCTCTCTGTCTCTCTCTCTCAGTTAGTAGTGGCCAGACTGTAGCATGCATATCACTAGTGGCACAGTCAGCTTCTGTGTTTGGCATGCAGCAGACTGGGGAAGGGACAGGCAGTAGCACAGTGGTAGTTAGAACAGGGAACAGACCACAGAATAGCAGATCAGGCAAGGGAAGAGGATTAGACTGACACTCAGAGAGGGTGCAGGGCTAATTTGTGGCACATTTGCCTAAAAGGTTTCCTACTGCCCTAGGACAATGTAAAGCTTCGAAAACAAGGACTGCAAGGAGCCTACACTGTAAAAAGGGAATGACAGAGAAAAAGATTCAATTTTCCTCATTTTACAGCACAAGAATTGAGGGATTTGTCTAGGGTATGGGTGTGCAACCTGCAGTATGGGTGCCAGAGCTGGCACGGGGAGCCTCTGTGTGTTGCATTTGGCAGATCAAGCAGCAGATAGGGCAGGAGACAGCTAGCAGAGCAGGTGACTGGGCAGGGGACACAGGATAGGAAGCAGAAAGCAGAGTGAGCAGGGAAAGGGGATCAGGGTGGCACTCAGGGAGGGTGTGGGTCTAATATGTGGCACATCTGCCAAAAAGATTGGCCTGCACTATTCTAGAGAACAGCAAGGTATTGCACACAGAACCAGAAAGAGGACAACCTATAACTGGATTGTGGAACTCCTGTGCCACAGGATGTATGGAGATACAGAATTTAGCAAAATTCAAAGGCACACTGGGCCTTTCAGTGGTAACCCAAGCAGTCAGAGTCATAGCTTGTAAAACTGTCACAGGGTTAGCTCCCCTTCGCAAGTTGGTAGCCTAAGTCCAAGGACCTAGATATTTAGAACTAGACCTGCTGGGCAAAACAAGGGTCATAGAGACAGTCTTGCAGGATTGGGGGACTGGGTCAGCGACTCCATTCAGAGAAAAACTCTTCTTTGATTTCTGGTCACTGGCTTGGGGAGCATGATGAAATTAAGCCAACTGGGAAAGGTGGAGAGGAAGGATGCTTGCTAAGGTGTCAGCAGGGCAGGCCCTACAAGGAGAGTCTGAGGGACCTGAACCTGTTCAGCCTCCAAAAGAGAAGGCTGAGAGGGGAGCTAGTGGCAGTCTATAAACTAGTCAAGGGGGACCAGCAGGCATTGAGAGAGTCCCTGTTCCCCCGAGCACTCCCAGGAATTACAAGAAACAATGAACACAAGCTAGCAGAGGGTAGTTTCAGGCTAGACACTATTTCACTGTCAGGGTGGCTAGGACCTGGAACCAACTTCCAAAAGAGGTGGTGCTGGCTCCTACCCTGGGGGTCTTTAAAAAAAGGCTGGGCAAACATCTGGCCGGGGTCGTTTGACCCCGGTACTCTTTCCTGTCATGGCAGGGGGTCAGACTAGACAGTCTCCTTAAATCCCTTCCAACCCTACCAACTATGAAACTATAAGTGAAGAGACTCAGCTGAGGCAGGATTAGCACTGTCAGCCATCTGGGAAGTCTGGGCACAGGATTTTTGTTTTGAGCTTTATTAATAAGTTAGGCTACCAACAGGGAAGTTACTGAGAAACCATGCCTCCAAACCTGCCCCACACGAAGCCACATTGGGACATTCAGGACCGTGTCCCAGTGCCATTTTCAGACTGTGTGCTCAAGCATTTTGAGGCAGATATTCATGGCTGGTTGAAAGCAGGTATGCAGCCTCATTTTCTGGATTTGGCATATGGGTCATACCCCTCAATGGGGCCCCTAGAGTGTTGAGGTTTACCCAACTGGGGAAGAAGGAAAAATGAGGCAAGGATCAAAGAAAACACTGCCATTAAGCAAGAAGTTTACAAGGGCTACTCCCAAAATACTTGATATTTTAAGACAACCTATAACTACAGGAGAGTGGGATGAGACCTGTATTGCCTGAATATTGTCCCCCCCCCCTTCTTTTGATGCGTCTGGTGCTGGCTACTGGTAGAGACAGAATATTGGAAAAAACACAACACGGGCCTGTCTTATATGTCTTATAAGGCTGCCAAAATCCTCCACAGCAAGGAAGAACAGTAGGATCAGACAGGCTGACAGAAACACTAACTTGTACCAAGCAGGGGTATCAGGGGAAATATTGTTGTATATAAACTCCTCAAAGAAGTGTGATCTTGGGAGAGCCAAGGTACCTAGAAAGCTCCTAAACTCTTTACTGCAGAAAGAGAAGTGAGAGGGGTCAAGGGAAGTCCTAAATGATCAAGATCAGTAGAGAGATGAGAGCCACCTAAAGAAATTGTGGAACCAGTGACAAACTCCTAAATTGGGTCCCTGCCCCTTTCTGATGCCCACATAATTTTGTAGTCACTCAAATTAAGATCCTGGCTGACTTTAATTACACTTGTATCTTAAGCAAGAATAATAGAGCCCTATCAAGTTTTTAATGAAGAAGATGAAGAAGGTGATGACTAAGATGAAAACAAGAAAGAGAAGAAACTTTTCATGAAAGTCATTCATGACACATTAAAAAATCTGGCCTGGCAGGATGCTCTCCTTCCCTGAAGACTTGGGACAAGATTCCTGGTTGACCCCTAACCTGTGGACACCCATGAAGTTGGGGACAGCACCTACGATTCAGGAGTTGAGAGCACAGCTTCCTGTGGACTGGGGCTATTTAGGGAAAATCATATTGTTATCCAAGAGTGGAGCAGCATTGTGTATTTAAACATCCCAGGGGGGAAGATTATTCACACTCTCCCATGATAAAAAAATGTTTTATAACAATGTCTCTTCTCACTTCCACAGTTAATGTCATTTATATGCATGAAATGAAGGGATTTTTAAAATGTGTGGATACTGTATGGTTGTGATTTTGTTGCATATTAATGATATTATCCAGATCAAAACGAGTGCTATATTAAGCAGCCTCAGTATAGAGGTTGTCATTGATGATATCATTCTGTCAGTAAGAATGCCATAGCTGCAATAGCACTCAGGGTTCAAACACAGTTCTGCTCAAGCACATGGATGAGCACTGAGATGCAGGTGGGAGCTGATAAGTTTCCTCACTGAAGCACTAAGACGCCGTTGTTGGCTTGCTCAAAAGGATGAAGCAGTTGTTAAAATGTAATCCAGTGTTTAGAATTTCCCTCAAATATTGCTGTCCCTCATTGAATTGTTAAATATGGGTATAATGTTCACTGAATGCTGTTAATGTTGCACCTTTATAGTAATTTCACCTGTTTGGCAGAAAAAAAAAATCCCCAAAATATTATTCAAATATTTGGAATTAATTCACAAAAGCATCCACCATTTCCATGAACAGATAAAATCTGTCTTAGCTTTTAATTCTGTCTCAGAGGTGCACCAAGTTGCAGCAGGTGATGCCACAAATGTGCAGTTCCAGTTGGTGCTAACATGGACATGCACACCTATGGCCTCTGAGCACTAGGCTGTAAATCCATCGTGAAACTTCTTCTGAAAAGAGTGCCAGTACCATAGTCTGTGGGTGATGCTATCTTAAATTCAATATCCTTGGATTCAAAAATAAAGTGCAAGGCAAAGCAATCAAGAAGGCTACACAATGTTCATTGTGAAAACAAAATACAGCTCTGTATGGGATATTGGAAAATAAATTATAGCTTTCTATGTAAAATAATAATAAGGACACCATTCATATCTGACATTTTTTAGTATATTTATCCTAGGAATACCTGTTATATATGTTCATTTTAATCACTGGAAAATGATACATAAAGACCATGGGAACTGGTGTTCCATCTTTCTTGTGGCATCAAGATGCTCATCTGGGACCATCTGCCACATTGCATTGAGTACAGGTGGATGGAAACCTTTTCAATTTCTCCTGCCTCTATGCCAAAACCAAAGTAACTTCAGCCTCAACTGTGGAACTTCAGCATGCTTATGATTGTGCTAACATTGCACATATGTAGGAGGACCTACAAACAGCCCTTAACTGCTTTTCTCAAAGATACCAGTGACTGGGACTGACCCCTAACATCAGAAAAACTAAGTGCTTCAATAGCCTGCTCCGGGACAATCAAGTTCCTCGGCAAAGATCCTCAGACAAGATCTGAAAAATGTTGAACACTTTGCATACCTCCACAGCCATCTCTCAAGGAAGGCCAACATTGATGAGGAAATCCAGTATAGGATCCAATGTGCCAGCTCTGTCTTCGGAAGACTGAATCATCATGTGTCCCATGATCATAACATCAGGACTCAAACAAAGCTCCTACTATATAAAGCTGTGGTAATAACAACCTTTTTCCACAGCTGTGAAGCTTCAGTGACTTACAGGGTCCACATAAAAAGCCTGGAATGCCTTCACCAGCACTACCTCTGGAAGATCCTTGGGATAAAGTGGGAGGATCATCGTACACATGCCAGTGTCCTTGCTGCATATGAAAACTGTGAAAGCTTGGACAGTGTACAAGTCAATGACTGTGGCAAGACTCGATTGTGGTAACAAGACTGCCACAAGAAAATCAAACTCCATTAATGGCTTGCAACTCATTAGGCATTCAGACGGAGTGCTTGCGGTACTCAATACCAGATCCATGCCATAAAATGATGAAAGTGGTTAAAATTGTTGGCTGAGACCTGACCCACTCATCACATGTACATATCTAAGAGAGCCAGTGAAGGCAAGGTAACTATAAATGCATTTCAATTGACCAAGCAGCTGAAGAAAACAAAAGGTTAAATATGCATCTCGAGAGAAATCTGTAAAAATGCATTGAATATAGGGAGGATGTTCTGTACATGACATCCTCACGTTTCTCAAAACAGGATCCCATGTGTCAATGTCTCAGTCACTGAAAGTATGTCTGGAGTTTGGTAAACAGACCATCACCAGTATAACTATTACAAATGTGCCCCACTGATAAATAAATACCCCAGAACAGGTCTCATACCAATGCCTCTGAGCATCTTGTCTGACTACTCAAGGCCCATCACCTGTAAATTGACCTACAATTACAGGGGCCGCAGAACCCTTCCTCTCCCCCTCCCTCCCCCTCATCTTCACACCTAGACAAATTCAGAATAGGAGCCAGGCAATTAACAGTTGTAATATGATGATCAACCTTTTCATCCCTTCAGATTCTAATCAGTCAACTACCAAGAAAAAAATGCTTTGAAGCTATACAATTAAATAGTATAAGAACTAAGCGGATTTTCCAGCAAGATGTGTGCAATCCAAGAAGCGATCCTGCCATCCAGCCAACAAGTGAAGGATCCATGCTTTGAGGCTGTACAAGAACTGCTTCCTGCCTGCATTGGGTAAAGATCTCTGTGCAGCTAAGATAATACTAGGGACTAATAGCTTGTTTTATACTGGAAAAGAGTCTTTTTCTGTTATTTAGTTTTGTAGCTTGGTGGAAGTTATTTCATAGTTTCATAGTTGGTAGGGACGGAAGGGACCTGAGCAGATCATAAAGTCCAACCCCCTGCCATGGGCAGGAAAGGATGCTGGGGTCAAATGACCCCGGCTAGGTGATTATCTAGACTCCTTTTGAAGACCCCCCCGCCCAGGGTAGGAGTGAGCACCATCTCCTTTGGAAATTGGTTCCAGATCCTAGCCACCCTTACTGTGAAGTAGTGCCTCCTGAAATCTAGCCTGAATCTGCTCTCCGTCAATTTATGGCCGTTATTCCTTGTTACTTCTGGTAGTGCTCAGGGGAACAGGGACTCTCCCATTGTCTGCTTGTCCCCCTTGGCCAGTTTATAGATGGCCATCAGATCCCCTCTCAGCCTTCTCTTGTGGAGGCTGAACAGGTTCAGCTCCCTCAGCCTCCCCTTGTAGGGCCTGCCCAGCTGCCTCCTGATCATGCAAGTGGCCCTCCTCTGGACCCTCTTGATTAAAACAAGCCTTTCTGCTATTCAGCAATTGAGTGTTGTATCAGTTCTTAGAGCACTAGGTTTAAAAACCCACTTTCTAAGTTCAACAATACTTACCAACACTAACCCACCATTATGGAAGTATTGATTATTCAACATCAACTGCAATGAACAGGTTCTGTATGTGCATACCTGATATACGTGTACCAAAACAACTGCTATACTCCCAACTCAGTCGAGGACAGAGGACACACGGGGGCCAGAGGAGAGAAAACACTTCAAGGACACCCTCAAGGTGAATATAAAGAAAGTATAGCATTGACATTGCAAATTGGGAAAACTAGCCTGGGACATGGCTACGTGGTGATGAGTTGGTACACATTACTTTGAGGAAAACCATCTCACCTGGGAGGCAGAAAAATGACAGAAACAGAAGGAAAGAAAACAAGAGTGAGAAATCTGTGGTCCAACCCTCCCTTTAACCACCATCTGTGGTATTTTTCAGAGAGTCTGCAGCTCTGGGATCAGCCATAGCCATCACCAGACTCATTTACAACCCTTTACTTGACCCGTGGGAGTGCTCATCCTTGCTGTGAGGGATTGCTGCCTCTGTGATATATAAAAAGGCTCAGGACAGATCCTCAAAAGGTATTTAGGTATCTAACTGTCACTGAAATCAGTGATTGCCTTTATAGAGCTGCCCTTAAGTGACTTGGTAGGGTTTAGCAGCATGCGAATGCAGCACAGGGCCTGAACTCATAGATTCATAGACATTAGGGCTGGAAGGGACCTTGCAAGATCAATCAGCAGCGCTCAAATGATCCCAGTCATCCAAGTGTTTCTTTAAGTAATCAAAGTAGGTGCATGTACCACCTCTGGGGGAAGCTTATTCCAGGCCTTGGGGGCTTGGACAGTAAAGAAGTTTTTCCTTATGTTCAGCATAAAATGGTTTCAAGTTTCCCTCGGTGCTAGGCTGGTCCCATGATCACTGTGCCATGCTTCTTCTGTCTTTTTAGTATTGTCAACCGTTTCTCCAGCCAAGAGCTTGAATTAATGGTTCTTTTCTCTGCTTTTATTTTCTTCCTTTGCTGTGACCCTAACATGCTAACATCTATTCATGCTTTTCTTGCCTAACTTTCTTCTCATGTACCTAAAAGACTTATTAGGATGGGGTGAAACTGAGCATATGAGAACTCTTGAGCATTTGCTTTCTCTTGCACACATTGTGAGACTTATTCACAATGCAACTATTTTCTGCTTAGGGCCTAAAATGAGTCTGATCCATTCAAAATAAGTTTTCAACACATTGAACAAATTAGAATAATTTTCTTGATTAAATTTTTTACGGAACAAAAACTGTTAAAGAAAAAACTATGAGTGAAAAAGATATAAAGATAGAACAAATACTAGTGAGCAATGCAGAAATGCTTCTTGTTGATTTAAATTTGCTTTTCTTTTTTGTTATTCCTCCATTGAATCATCCCTACCTGACATGCATATCTTTTTTAGATGCCATCATGAATTTCCTTAAATAGCAGCAATGAAAAGTTTCATCATCTAGTATGGCAGATAAACTATCCCCCCTGCTTTCAAAAACCATTAGTGCTACTCTTTTTAAATGAGAAAAGGTGTTGACAAGGTCAACTCTTAGCTTTTCCTCTATATTCCAGAAAAGAATATAACCTATCAGTCTACTGTTATTTTTGGATTGAGTTGGTATCTGGGGAGTACGGCTCTACTATACAAGGAGTTTTTCAAACATAAGAAAAAGACAATCAATAAATTAATGCGCATTAACATTACACTTTCTAGAAGTGTATCACACTGTAGAAATCAACTAGTTTGATTTCACACTGTAGAAATCATCAGTTGGGTTATACCCTGGACAAACTAATTTTGCATACCAAAGCTAAATTTTGCACAAGCAATTAGTGATTTTGTAAGCAAATTTCTGCTTTCCAATATAGGGGCTTGATTTTCAGAAAATGGATGATTAGCAATTTCTTGAAATAGGAGCCTATTAACATGCCTGAAACTAGGTTTCCCACAAAAGAAAATCATTAGTTGCTCTTGAAAGTCTTGGTTTAATCTTATATCTAAATCTCATATGACTAAAACTGGCTCAGACAGGTCTGCATAAGACAATTTATTGATGCAGAAGAAGAAAGCCTGGTAACAATAAGCAATTTCTTTAACTGAAAGGTGGGTGCTTTTCATCTAGGAAAAGAAGTAATGCAAAAACCCAGAAACTAAATAGACCGACTCTACCCCTTGAAGTTCACTGCACTTCTATATCCCCTGGGCCTGGAGCCTTACCTTCCTAAGCGGGCCCACTTGTCACCCTGCCCTGAATATGTGTGCCAAGGACATGTGGAAGAAGCTGAACGGCACCCATCTGTTCATTTAGGCCTCTACTCTCTGTCACAATATATGACTCAGAAGGTCCTGTGTTGCACAAGTACTGATGTTTCCATTTATCCCTCATCCCAACTTTTAAGACTTAAAAAGTTAGAGAGATTGATAATGCTGAGCTTCCTTATGGCAGAGCCAAGATATATTACCTTTTCCTTCTGAAAGGGGCTTGGAGGAACTTAAAGCAGCTGTCAACAAACTGAGGAACTATAAGGCAAGAAGCCAGGATGAAAAATCTGCAGATCTGCTCTAAGCAAGCAACGGGGAGAACTTAAAAATGCTGTTACCACCCTTCAGATTACAGGAAGTAGAACTCACCCTAGAAAAACAGAAAAAAGGAATAATCATAAAATTGCCTAAGAAAAGGGATTTAAGCAATTGCAGGATCTGATGTGGGATCACACTGCTGTCACTCCCAGGAAACCTTTTCTATACTATTATTCTGACCAAAATCCAAAAAGCCATTGACAGCAGATTTTGACAACAACAAACTGGTTTTCATCCAACTACTTCTAATAATTGATCCTATCTTCACAATATTGTGAACAAAGCTGTCATTTTAAATTCCTCTGGTTCTCAGAAAGCCTTTGACAGCAGGGGCAGAAGCAGTTACAGCACCAACTGGAAACCTATGGAGTCTTATAAAACTATGCAAGAATATGCTAGTCTGTGATTGCCAAGTAGGGTTTGGTAGACTAGTTCAATGTTACCCATGGATTTAGATATAAGGGCGAGCCCCTTCTCCTTTCTTGTTTGTCATTTCCATTGACTTTGCTATACAACAGATTTCTGTAATGGAAACCAGAATCCCATGGGTAGACAGAGTTGAGCTTGGAGATCTGGATTTTGTTGATATGTTTCCTGAATATATGAGCAAACGAAATGCCACAAGAAATCAAAAGCCTAGTTAGATGGCTGAACCATTAGATTGTGTAATCAACAAGTCAAAATCAAAGGTTTTGAAAATCAGTCTATCCTCTGATAATTTCATCCTTCTTAAACACTTATGAGTATGGTGGAGGAGCTTGCCAATCTGCACCGACAGTACAAACAAGCAGTTGGTATTCTGATAATGCTGGTGATGCCATATTCTGAAAATGCTAGACAATATATATTTGTTTTGGCAGCCCCAACGCAAAAGGAGCAGAGGATGAACCAGAGGGATCCTTTGCCAAGTGGTCAGGCCTGAAGCAATGATTTTGCTGATTAACAACCTGGAGAAATTAAAGGAATTGCCCCAGAATATGATGGGTTGTTGATCTCTGCCTGACATACCTGATGGTGTGAGATTTAACTGGATTTAAAAGAGCTAAAGAGAATTTGTCTTTCAAAAACCAAGAAATTTCTAGCAATGGCAGAAAGGAAAGTAGATTCTACTTACCACAGGTGAGCCAGACTGTTCCCAGCGTTGTGCCCTCCTACACAGTTCAGTGCTTATCTGGGTTCCTAATAAAGGAGGCACTGTGACAAGCATAACATGTACTGTACATAAAATAATTACTTCTCACTGTCAGCTAACATTACCCTGGACAAGTTCTTGAAACAATACAGAGAGATTGAATAAAGTGTCTGAGAAGGAACTGCAAGAAAGCAATTTAGAAATGCAATAATGAAATGGATGGTAGTGGCTGAAGTCTATTCACAGTGAATTACCTTAAATATATTTGCCATTTCTGATTGCTACAGTGTTTCCTCTAATTACATAGCTGCCTCGGAGGGACAGTAGTTCCTCCATCAGCTTGTTCAAATTAGGTCTGCAGACAACACAACGGATAGTTATTTAGGCAAGTAAAGAATTCAGGCACAGAAAAAGCAGGGGGAGAGAAAAAAGAAATAAGATGGCCTAAGTGTCAGAATGAAAGGAATCACTAGAGTGCCATAAGGCTGACACCTCTCCACGTAAACTGAAGGGAGTCTTCTGAAATAACCACTGGCTCCTCAATGACAAATGCAACTGCTCACTAATCCATGAAGAGAATGACTCCATCTATATTACTGCAGTGGTTAGCGTTTCTGTGCTCTTGCATCTCCAGTGCCAAGTAATAGGCTTCAAGATGAGGCAAGGGAGTGAGTGATGAATGATACCTGTACAAAATGTCAGATTTGTTAGTCTGAAACTTCACTAACAATAACCGGGTCAGGAAGACACAGACTGACAACATGCTTATGTCTGGCTGCTATGTACAATAGAAGAACATGCACCTTTTTAAAATAAACTCTTGTTTCTTGATGTGGAAAGGGACATTTCTCATGTCCCTTTTTCATTAAGGACAGCAGCATGGGACATAAATGTGGATCTTATCTAATGTATATTGATTTTTAAACTGGTATCACTGCTTATTCTGGAAAATCCAGGCATCAACCAGACCAGTCTTGCCATCCTGGGAACCATTCCAATTTCTGAGGTGCAGAGAACCAGGTCTTGCTTCCCTGAAGGCATTAGATTCTCAGGGGAGGCAGGAATGAAAGAAAGGGAAAAAATCTGGAATATTATGCTATAATAAGCTTCTACTCAGTGGGCACGTGTACATATTTATTAAAGCCCTGTAATTATGGCTAACAGGTACTAACCTTAATGAGCATTAGCACAGATGAATGCTTTTTAAGTGATGTTAATCTGCATTAGATTAAATCTACTGTGCATTAGTACATTAGCACAGGCTTTGTCTGCCATGCTAATGCACAGTAGAATTAGTCTTCTGGAACTAATGGAGACATTCCCAGTACCAGCCAACATACTAAATTGCAATTTAAATGGAGCCATTGGTACTGATGAAAGCTGACCCAAATTTGGAATTTTTACTTCACAGGGAAATCCATCTTTTTCAAATATCCTCTCATGCCTAACTAGAATGAAAAGCCAAAATAGAGACATCTTCCATGTGTAAAGAAGTACAGACTTCATGCCTGAAACCTTAGCTGCAAGTAGGCAGCAATTCATCATAGCTTGCCTGGCCAGAAGGCTGGGAGACAGCTGGGAGAAAATACATGAGGATGAAGCAACACAGAAGGTTAAAAACAGAGTGCAAGGCAGGAGAGGGAAGGCTGAGACAGAAGCACAGAGCCTACCTGCCTTCTCAGGCTAGGTAGAGACATTCAAAACACCTGAGGCAGAATTGATCTAAGTTATGTGGTTTTCTGTAAGTGGCGGAGTTTAGATGGGTAGAAAACAGAACTTACATTTACCCTTGAAGGGGACAGGCAGGGCGAGGGGGTGGTCAATCTTAGTCTGGGCGCCACAATTTTTAAACTAGTCTGTGTGCGCCAAACTTCTGTTCTGGTGCAGGTATAGACTGGTTTTGTGTGCTGAACTTCTGTTTTGTTACGGGTATAGACCAGTGTCGAATCACTTGTAGCAGTAAAAGTGTAACATCTGTGCCTGGCCTCAGGGTCTAAAGAAAGATTGCAGGTTTTGGTCCATCTTTCTGTCTGCATGCATGCTTGTTTTATTGTTTCCCTCACAAAAATAAACTGGCTGGAAAACTCACTATCACCAGCCATTATCTTTTGTGAAGAGCAAGCAGTAAAAGTAAGCCTGTGAAGCTCTGTCAATCCAATGACGAAACTCAAATTATTCAATTCTACACTTCAGTTAGGGGTGTGAGTACAGCCTCCGGAGCCATATGTATGCTTGCTTTAATCTAGCTAAGTCCAGTACTGAAGAAGTAATCAGGGTGCAAGGTGGGATGACAGGCTTTGCTGAAGTCTATGTAGCTGTAGGTTTACTGCTGGTAGCACCCGGTCTCCCTAGTTTAAAGCTATGTTAGGGGTATCCAGATATGGTCATCAAGGAAGACACTGCCCATACCCAGTGGGCCATATATAAATCTAAAAGGATGGACAATGCATTAGAGCTGCAAACTGCATGAGATGGCCAAAGGAAGCTGATTGTAGTACTGAAGAGCTTTCCATTTTATTTGCTGGATATTTGCCAGCACTTCTGTTCTAGATGAGTTAGTGCTGGAAGGAGGAATACTGACAGCAGTAATTCATTTTATACGAGCCATTGAGCAACTGCTAATGATTGTTGGTCACCACCTTCTTGGCACTGGTATTAAAATTAACATAAAGGTGAGATTTTTCTGTGTGTCATTAGCAGTCCGCACATCGTCTCCCCAGAGAACCCAAGCTGGTCTATCCATTTGAGTTTAAGGAGTAATGAAATCAGAATTAAAATGTACAGCTCATACTTCACAAACCTCACAGACTGATTGTGGCAGATATGGTTTTCCTGGATATACCCAACCATAATTGATCTGTAAATAGGGTAAAGAAATATATGGAATTCTCAACATAGAACAACATTTGTTTTGTAAAAATGCAGAAACTTAGAAATGAGGGGCAGAGACCAAAGCCATACTGAGGAATGTAGCTCTGTTCAGGAAAGCACTGAAGTACATGCTTTAAAGTTAACAACAGGTTCAACTGCTTTCCTATTGCATTCACCCACCTTGCAAGAGATTTCCTCTGGGTTCTTTCTTGCGAAGAGAAGACAGATTTGGTGCACATTTTCTTGAATCTGTAAGTCAGAAAATAGTGTCAATTTATGACAGAAGATATATGGAGTCAAGGATTTAAAAAAACTCAGCATCTGATCACAGCATTTAGCTGCCTCATGCTCCCATTCTGCTTCAAGACCTGAGTTCTCCACTTCGATTACATCTCCCAGAATATATCACTTTCAGGATGCTCTGGGAAACCTTAGCAAGTACAGACAATTGTAGTACTTCACTTGAGATGCTTTCAACAGAAGTTTTTGTTTTCTGCCAAAAGTGTTCAGTTTTGACTGAAAATTCTTTGTTTTTCTGTGTGCCTTTATTGATTGAATATTGAACGTTCAGTGAAAAATTCTGATGAATAAAATGATTTTGTTTCTGCTTATACAAAGTTACTGGGAGCTGTGCTTGAATTTAAGGTAAGAAAAGTGAAAATGACTAGTTTATTTCCCTTGTCTGTTCTTAAGGACACGATGAAAATAGCAATGAACATGATACTACATTTTAAATCTAACTTTAGCTCAGCAACCTAAAGGAAGAGTTTGCAGAGGCATCCCTCAGAAATGGGTACCTCACTTTCTTGTGAATTGGGTATCTAAGTGACCAATGGCTATGGAAAGTGTCCACCTAATGTAGTGCAGGCAAGAAAATGTACTTGTTTTTTGTACTATGTCTTTCCCTTCAGTAAAATTTTGAAATGAATGTTTCATGCTGGATACTATCCAGATGCAAAGTAAAATTCTTCAGTCTCCTTGCAGATAGCTATTTTACGAGCCTACTTGACTAGTTCCTCATGGTCATTCTATATCAGCAATCTGTCTCATTCTCAAATACACGAACCTTCACCCTGCAAAGAAAGTCATTGCTCTTTTTCCACTAGGTCAAACTGCACTTCTGCACTGAAATAGAAGGAAGCTCAACTGTTTCTGCCCATTTCTTGCATGATCAATGTGAATAATAAATACCTTCTGTGTGCAAACATAGGGTAAGTTTTTTGGAGAAGGATGTAGTTTGACATGCAAATATTTTTTCATTTAATCCAGTATTACCACTGTGGGAAAGACAGTTGGCTCCGTGTAGCTTGTCTCTTGCCCCAAGACCCTAAATAGCTCTAGCTCTGAGGACCTGGAGGATGGGTGTGTGTGTGTCCATGTTACTTCCCCCATCCAAATAAAACCATATTTAGAAATGTACGAGAATGTTAGATCTCGTGTCTTAGCATTACTCTTGACAACTTCCATAGCCGTGCCAATAAACCCTTTGTATGACATAATCCCACATTACCATGTTTTGCATCTTTACATATTTAAATACATGACAAAGGTTAGAGTTATATAAAGAAGAAATTTGAACACCTACTTTTTCATTCTATACAAAAACCATAGGAAATCTCACTTATGTCAGGTGACTAGCTTGATTGATCAAATGCTTTTTTCATGCCTTCCCCCTCACAGTTTCTCTGAATCTTTGCCTGCTTCACTTTCTTGCTTCATTTTCACATTATCTCAGTTACTGACTCATTCAACATACCCTTTTCTTTATCTTACTATTGAGCATGTCACCCTTGTCACTAATGTGACAGTTGCAGACTATCACTTTGGTCAGTTTCCATTGGTATTCTACCCCTTAAACCTGCCGTCCTCTGTCTTGGCTGTTTATACTGTAAGCTCCTGAAGGCAGATACTGTCTTTTATTCTGTAATGGAGTGTAAAACACTGCCCCACTCCCCTCTTTCTTACTAGGCCTCTAGACACCGCTACTGGAATAAATGGTATAATGATTAATAATAGATATAAATATGGTTTGCCTAAAATTGTTGAATCTTCTGATCTTAGCT
Organism: Caiman crocodilus; assembly: GCA_030014935.1. NCBI lineage: Eukaryota > Metazoa > Chordata > Crocodylia > Alligatoridae > Caiman > Caiman crocodilus. Next base: position 100,701,346 of record JAGPOW010003642.1, on the reverse strand, counting down.
TTATCTTCAAAATGTTTCTTTTAATTCTGATTTGTCCAGAGCAGAATATAGGTAACACTGCTTTAAATGGAAACAAATGAAGCAGATTCCATCCTGTCAAACATGAGATGAAGCAAAAGCTACTTTCCTAAAGTTAACAGGAATAAATGCTGTGGATGCCCCCTAGTAGTGACTTTATAGCTAGATCATACTATTATATGAGCAGGAAATAAGGAGTATGTTTCATTTTTCTTCTAAAGAAGGTGGTGAAGCAGTGTGAAATATTATGCTACCCAAGTATTTATTCCCTGGGCATGACATGTTTATATTGGTGCAATCAGTCTTTTCACCATGTAAAAAGGAGTTTGAACACGATGTACAGCTATACATTTTATCTATGGGAATATCGGGGATAAAATCAATGTTAGCCAGGTATCTTCTGGTTATCCTACAGTAGCCATTTGCTCAAGGCTAACAGGCTATGACCTGCTCACTGCCACATAGGCCTGTCAGATGTTACACTCAAGACATACTAATGAGTAGGCATCAATTAAATGTTTACTTGGGAGGAATTATCAAGTGCGGTTTCCAAGGGGGTCAATCCTGGGTTTGGTATTGTTTAACATCTTTGCTAGTGATTTGGAATAAGGGATTGAGTACATACATAACAAATTTAAAGATGACACCTAATTGGCTGGAGTTGTAGATGCACTAGAGGGTAGACATGGAATGACCTGGCTAAAACTGGAGAAATGGCCTAAAATTAGTCAGATGAAATTCAGCAAGGAAGAATGCAAAGCCCTGCGTTTGGGATGAAATAAATGCATGCACAAATTCAGACTGCAGAATGAGTGGCTAGGTTGCAGTATTATAGAGAACGACCTGTGGATTACAATAGACCATAAGCTGAATATGAGCCAATGTGTGCTCTTACAGCAAAAAAAAGACAACAGCATATTGGATTGTGTTTATAGGAGCATCTCTTGCAAATCAAGGGAGGCAATTATTTCTCTCAATTTGACACTTGTGAGGCCCGGAGTAGTGTCCAGTGTGGGGCCCTAAACGTCAAGAAGGATGTGGACATATTGGACAGAGTCCATCAGAAAGCAACAAATATGATTTTTGGGAAACAATTTATAAGGAAAGGCTGAAAGAACTTGGATTATTTAGTCTGGGGAAGAGAAGACAGAAAGAATTTGATGGCAGTCCTCACATTCCTGAAGGTATTTGATTATAAAGAGGACAGAGATAGACTATTCTCAGTGCGTGTAGGAGACTGGACTAGGGCCAATGGCCTCAGGCTGCAGCAAAGGATATTAAGGTTGGAGATTAAGAATTTTTTCACTATGAGGGTGAAGAGAGAGGCTAACAAGAGAGGATGTAGAATCTCCATCCCTGGACTTTTCAAAAGCAGGTTAGACAAATAGACAGGCTCTTGGTTGGGATAGTTCAGTTAGGGATGGTACTGCCTTCAGCAGAGGGCTGGGCTAAATGACCTTGTGAGATCTTTCCATCCCTGCTTTCCTATCCCATTCAAGTGTTTGGGGCTCAACTCTGATCCAACTGAAATTCATAGCAAAACTCCCACTAGTTACAAGGGAGCTGCAATTTACCCTTTGTTAATCAAGAATGCAAGCAGCTTTAATCCATTCTTAGCAGATGGGGATATGTTTGTTTTAAAAGGATAGCTTCAGCTCTGGGAATCCATGCCCTTTATCAAGGACGGAAAAGGTGAATGGGTCAGTGTGCCTGAACCAAAATTGTACTGCTATACAAAATGTGTTATGGATACCAGCACTCCCATCATTCTGTGGCCTTCTACACAAGATGAAACAACCTATTGGTGGTTGAGATCTTTAAGGATTACTATGACTGAGTTAACATATACATTAGCAGAAGTATTTAAATGAGTCTTTTCTCCACTATTTCCATTCTGTTAGACTAGAAAATGAGCTTTGGGTGCTCTTCTTGATAAGGTTGTGCATCCTGCTTGTGCTCCTGTTAAATAAGTTTATAGAGGCCTTGGCCTAGCTAATGATATTTAATGAGAAACACAGGTGATTAGCTGGAGTGGCACATAGCTCCTGAGCCAACAATTCCACTAACAGGAAACATTTGATTCTTTTAAATGACTTGCTTATTTCCATGGGTAATGGTTCTGTTTATTGAGTTTGCACAAATGCATTTGATTTAGTCAATTTGGGCCCTCCATTTAAGCAAATCACAGTTAGGACTCAATCAGCTTGAGGTAAATTAGTTCAAATGCACATAAAAGCTAAGGCTGTTGCTGTAGTACATTTGCACAGCCAAACACTTGCACAGAGATAACAGTGTATCATGTACAATGGATTTGGTAACTGGCAGCAAGACTGGAAAATTGCCCCTGTCCCAAGTCATTTGCATCTGGCCAGTTACAAAATCAAAACACTATATACATGTTTTCATGAATCTACTGCAGGTAATTATAGATCCATCCAGTTTGGAGTTACCTGAATTAGAGCAGCAGCATGGAAATCACAGCCTTCCAAAAATGGAAGATGAAAACATACATTCTTAATTTTTTTATCCTCTTTATATTTATAGTGAAACTGTGATTCTGTGATATTCACAGAAACTGTGATTTAAACTTGCCTTTGCAAAAAAGCAGTGGGCTCTGTGATCCTGGTGGGCTCACTGAAAAAAAAAGGGAACTTACCAGGAAACAAAGAAAAGGCTGGGACGCCTTGCAGTCTTGGAGCACGGGGAGGGCATGGGAGTGCAGGGGGGGTGGGAGGGACAAGGAGGAGTGTGGAAAAGGTGGGGATGCTCATTCTTCTGTACCTCCTCTTGCGAGCAGCCCTGCCCTGCCACCTCCTCCTCCATGCCCCCTTCCACGTCTGCCTTCTCCCCATGCTCCAAGACTGCAGGTCTTTTCTCTATTTGTCCTTACTTTCGCCGGGGGGGGGGGTGTTGCAGTGAGTCCACCAAAATTGTAGGTCCTGTCACTTGAGGATGGCCCAAGACTACAGCTTAATTACCCTGATTAAGCCTGGAGAAACCATTAATCCACAATAACATGGATTAATGGATTGATAGTTCCTCAGGCTTAATCAGGGTAATTAAGCAGCAGTTTTGGGCCATGTTGAAACCTCTGGGGAGGGGAGGGATTGCTGAGGCCCCTCTGCCAATCAGAGGCATGTGGGAGCCCTGCTGTGCTCAGCCCATGAAAATGGCAGCCAGCCCGAGGATCTGCCTGTGAAATAAGCCAGCAGGCTTCTCAAGTTTGGCAGACCCTTATTTATATTCCAGTACTTTCTCCCCTATTGGAAAGTGGATCCCATAGACACAACAGAAAGTGACCAGCAGTTTTAAGAGAAGGTATAAGGAAGGAGAAATCAAATGTACAAACACAACATGATAAATAACTGGCTTTGAAGCAGAACTTCAGAGAAGGAAGTAGGGGTTTTTAGTGGGTCATGGACTAAACTTGAGTTCTCAATGTGATATTGATGCAAACGAGGCAAATACCAGTCTGGAATATATTAACAAAGAGGTTTTTGTACATAGTGAGACCTCACCTCAGCTAGAGTACTCTTTCCAATTTGGATCCTATGCTTTTAAAAAGTCTGGGGGGGAGTTCAGGTGGAGGCCAACAGGAGAAGGAAGAAGTACAACTGATGAGGAAAGGTTGAAGGAATTGGATTTCTTAGGTTTAGAGAAAAAAGGAGATGGCAGGGACATGAGAACAGTTTCTTACTATGAAAAGGTTTATTAGAATGAGGATGGTGGTTAATTATTCTGTATGTCCAGCCAGGCTTGAAGAAATGAGCTTAATATGCAACACCAACCCCCCCCCCCCCATATGTTATATGTTAGGAAAACTTTAATTAATAGTGCAAAAAAGTATTTGGACGGGTTCCCTGGGCATGCAATGGAATTGTAGACAGATTTAGCCTGGTGTAGCAGTAGGTTCCAATGAAAGATGCAATGTGGTAGATTTGAAGGGCAGCATGCCTTTTGCCAGTGACTTCAATCCATAAGAGTACTTTTTTGATCCACATGTTTGCTTTGCCTGATCAGGGTTTTTACATAGGACTTGCTTTCTGCAATGTGCTAAATTATCTTGTCTTAATCCTTTATCAGCGCCTGAGTGTTCAACTTACGGCATCCAAATCCTTTTGTACTTCAGAAAATCCTTTATGCTGTGCTCATTTTCTGTGATTGTTCACTTCCATAGGGCAGCCTGGGAAGCCACAGTTTCAGGGAAATAGGGTAGTCCTTTATTTTGAAAAACTACAAACCCATCAAACTATTTTCCTGTAGAGAAGGGGCCTTCAGCCCAAGATTCTTAGATTTTTCACAGTAAAACACAACGCGGTAACTCTTCCAAGCTGCTCCTGCCTCCTTTGGTTGCATTTCGTTGCATATAGCTAAGCTGAGGAGAAAGTCACTGTATCAGAGCCCTCCTAGAGCTCTCTTTAGCGGGACACTCAATAGATAGCTGTTGTGGGTCCCAATCCACTGGAATTATGTTTTCAGCTTCCTTTGGCTGAAGGGGGATGCAGTATCATATCTCCCCCTTGAACTTGGGGGTGTATTTCTTGGAAAACAGTTCTCCTTCAGTTATCCCTTCATGGAAATGGGGGCAGACTATCCAGCTGCCCTGGGCACTCAGAATCAATGCTGACTCCCAATATCTTAAGCACACCTTTTTTGCGATTTTTTACCCTTCTAGTTGCTCCAGTATTACTAAGTCTAGTGCATCACATGCAGACTTTACATAGGATTTTAATATACTTAGTCTACATTAAAGTATACTTTATAAATGTACACTATAAATACATGCCAGTATGCACTTGTCTTCCCAGAGCTGTAAGTATGACTCTTGTGAAACAGTTTATACCATTTCCTATTTAATTCATTTCTTTGTTCTGTGTTTAGTAGTTTTCCAATCATTCCTGCCACTTGCAAGAAGGTAGGCAAGAGAAAAAGTTCTCCTACTCTAACAAACCAAACAGCTCATGTGAAGAGGCAACAGTTAAGGTGTAATGACCAATGAATATCTCTAGTTTGGTAAACATTAGGCCTGTGCAAATAGGGACCTATTCCATTCAGGTTTGGATTTGGCTGATTCGGATGCTAGTGATTTGATTTGGAGCTCTGAATCGGTTTCCTGCTTTGATTCGGCCAAATCGGCTCTGAAGCTTTGGAGCCGATCCAGCGATTTGGCCATAGGCTATAATGGGGAATCAATGAAATATCTATAACTTTGTTGTTTTTTGTCCAATTCAGATTAAACTTGCAGGGATGGTAGCCTCTTCTGAGCGCATGAAGTCTGCCAAGGAGATAGGAGCAGGGGTTTGGGGGAAACTGCACCCCAAATTCTTGAAAGCAAAACTCATGTCACGCATGTGTTAAGTCACAGTGGGGTCAAAACTGCAGGGGTGGTGGCCTCTGTGGAGTCCACAAACCCTGCCAAGTTTCAAGGAGATAAGTGCAGGGGGTTGGGGTGTTGTGCCCCAGCCCAAAACTGGATCCGTGCCCGGGATGCAAGAGCCAATATGAACACCAGGTGTGGAAGTTTGAAAGAAAAGAGTTTTTATTGCCAGCAATAATGGTGCAAGGTAGCAAGCACACCAAACACTAGTTCTAAACATCCTTTATACTGAAATTTTCAAAGGTTAACAAGCATACTGTTCAGTGATCGGTTACAGGTAAATGAGGCAAAAAGTCCTCTACTGAGCATGTCTCTATACCTGTGTTTTAACCATATACTTCATTTCCATACATGTATGTTTCATTAGCATACTTTCTCTCCACCTAGGGGTGTGTTTTTTAGTATTATAATGAGCCCCTAATGAACCCTTTCACATATTTCCCAGTGTATTTTATTATTTTTCTTTGAGGCCCCTTGCCTGGTATAGCTATCTTCCCCTTATCGCTGCAGATGGGCGTTCTTCACAAAACAGTCTCCCAGTCTCGCCTTTTATCATGTCTTGGGAGGATGGCTCAAGGCCGTTTATCATGGCTTGAGGTCATTCTCAACAGGGGGAAACTATACCTCAAGCTGCAGACAAGCAAAACTTGTGCCATGGGTGATGCTGTTAAGGTGCAGCAGGATGAAAGCTGCAGGCCTGCTAGCCCCTGCCAAGGTAACAAAGTCTGCCAGCTGTCAAGGAGATAGGTGCAGGGGCTTCTGGGTTCTGGGGCCCTGCACACCTAGCTGCTGACAGGCAAAACTTGTGACATGGGTGCTTATGGTGCTGACTGTCTCTGTCTTGAAGCAGCAGTAGTTTGGCTCTGTATTGATTATTTCCTCTCCTTAGTCTGTGGTTTTGTAGGTGTTAATCCTTGCTATCTAGTAGCTACTAGCCAGCTACTGTGTATTGTGCTGGTCCCTGAGTGAATCATGATTGATTGCTAACACAGTAGCTTAGCAGCCAGGCCTGCAGTAGTCTCCCCACCCTCCACCCCACCCCAAGACAGACACAGTTGCACAAGCACCCATGTCACGAGTTTTGCCTGTCAGCAGCCAGAGGTGCAGGGCCCCAGAACCCAGAGCCCTTGAACCTATCTCCTTGACAGCTGGCAGGGATCGTGGCCTCAGCAGAGGCTAGCAAGCCTGCAGCTTTCATCCTTCTGTGCCTTAACACACACATTGTCACCTATGTCATGAGGTTTTTTTGTCCACGGCTTGAGGTGCAGTTTCCCCCAAACCCCTGCACTTATCTCCTTGAAACTTGGCGGGCTTTGTGGCCTCCACAGGGGCCACCACCCCTGCAGTTTTGACCCCACTGTGGCGTAACACACACACGTGACATGAGTTTTGCATTCAGACTTTGGGGTGCGGTTTCCCAGAAACCCCAGCACCTATCATCTTGAAACTTGGCATATGTCATTCTCTCAGCAGAGGCTACCATCCCTACATGTTTCATTTGAATCAGCTGAAAGACAACAAAGTTATAGATATTTCATTGATTTCCCGTTATACCCTATGGCCAAATCTCCAAATCTTTTCCAAATTGATTCAGAAGCTTCAAATTGATTCGGAAAGCCTAAACCTTCCTTTGATCTGATTTAGATTCACAGATTCAGTCTCCGACTAATCCGAATCATTTCCAAATCCAAATCATGATTCAAAGCTTTGTGTGGCCCTAGTAAAGATGTAGCATAGCCCATTACAGCAAATGATAGTTTCCACGGTGCATCATAGAAGCACCACTTTACAATATGAATTTCTTAACATCAACCAAATAATCATCTGCTCAGTTTGAATACTTCATATAGATGACTGTCTCTGTCTTGACTCTTTGGAAAAAGGTTCAGATGAACCATGCTAGAATCTGGGAGAAACACTTGTATTTCAGAACCTGATCCTGTGTGGTGCTGAATATTTTCCTGAGAAGAAAGTGCTGAACACTCAATTTTCAGGCAAGGCAATTAAGTTACTACAGTCACCAGGGCTGTGTTACTCAGCATCTTTCAAGATGTCAGGATTGCTACCTATATTTGATTACATTCATTAAAACAGTAATGTACAGCACAGAGATGAACACTGCCCTGTCTACAAATGTGCTTAAAATGCAGAAATCACTGCCTGAGCTAATTCCGAAGATTTAAACAGTTCATCTTGCAAATGGTGTTTAAACAAGTAGCCCCTAAATTCATTATTTCCCTTGATTGTCTCTTTGCTTTATTGCACTTGCAGATTTGCAACTAATGGTACAGTTTAAAACACATTAAAATTGGGTGCAAATGTGAGTCTCTGAGAAACTCCCTGAACTGAATTCTTTTGAATCCAGTCCAAAAGAAAGGTTTTGTCACTGGCATCAGATGAAAGCCCATGTGATATATCCATGGTTTGAATTACACTTTGACTCTTCGGGGGATCTGCAAAAAAAATTGGGTTGTCCATCACAATGCCCTAATAAAATCAGGTACCAGCCGCTCCTCCATTATGATTTTCAAATCTTACAAGGAGGCTTTCCTCTCTTAGTTCAGCCCTCCCCCTCCCCAAGGTCGCCTGTAATTCAAACCCTGGACATATCTATCTCTGCTACTCTTCTGACAATGCAGAAACTTCGGCTTCTCTGTAATCATTTGCACACAGAAGAGAACTACCCTGCCATCCAAATTTGACAATCTATTTGAGTATTTAGTCATGGGACTACAGAGAAAGGCCTTATAGCTCTGGGAAAGGGAGACCATCACATTTTGTTGGAGTGATTCCCTGTAGTCATTTGAAAAACATGCTTCTGTGAAGAGATCTTGTGCTTGTTTCTTCCACTGAAGTTTCTCATTTCCATCCCAGGTATGAGACGGGTCTCTGCATGGGCTCTTAATGGGAATAACTAATGACAGGAGTTTGTGGGAAGGCTCTCCAAAAGATAACACAAGACTTTAACATAGAAATAAATTAAAGAGTGAAATAAGAATAAGCAGGAAAGAACAATAGAAATAAGAGGAATAAGGGAAATCTCCTGACCTGTAGTAACTGGTTCCAAGTAGTGTACTCCAGAGTCAAAGAATCAGATTCCTCGATCAACATGACTGGGCAAACCCCCTCTTCAACTCAACATCATTGTACAAGGTGCAGGTTTAGGTCTCCCCATCCACTGGGCCACGTATCTAAAGTATTTATGTGCCTATCTTCACTCTGGTATCATGGTACCTTGCAATCTTTATTGAATATCTCTAGATAAAACTATTGTGTTACCATAATCCCCACAACATAGACATGGGATTGAAGCCAATGATCAGATTCTTGGTGATATTTGAGTGGTAAGGGGAGATCTGGTGTTGAGAAGGGTTTTCAAAGCTACCCAAAACAGGAAAGGCTCTAATTTTTGTTGGAATTTGTGAAGCCTAGTATACTGAGACACTTTTGGAAATCCCACTAGGTGCACATCTGCATCATGAAGCATCTAAATGCTTTCTGTATCCTTTCTTCTAATGCTAGTTAAAAGAGCAGAAATTGTCAGAATACATTGTGTTTGAAAGGCAGTTGTGATGTCAAATCATTCAGTTCTGTGGGATACTTTAAAATACTGAACATCTTAGAAGCTAAAAAAAACTGCAAACCTAAATATCACTTTTCATCATTATCAAAATTTTTTTGTTAATAAAGACATGAACAAGCAGAAAGTAATGGTTGAATTTATAACCAAGAAAACATCCTCCTGTAAAAGAAGACAACATGAAAAGAGGCAGAATTCACTAGGAGAGGAGCTGTGTGTGGTTTTCTTAAGAATATAACTTTGCAACCAAATGAAGACTGCAAGATTGTGTTAGGTGTGAACTGCAAGTTCAGGTGCTAGTCCCACTGGAAACTTAAAGAGTACAAGAAAAAACTGACTGTGGGAGATTTTTCCCTAGGATTTTATTTCTTTACTGAAATTACATATTTAGGTTTCTGACACATTATTTTTTAAATACCAGGTCCTGAACAAAGTGTGAAAAGCAAAGGAAGCAGTAGGAAGGTTTGAAAAGCAGAGGAAGGTTGCCTTCTTGAGTTCAGAAATAAGTGCTCTGTACATAAAACCACCGTATTTCCTTGTACACCGCACACTCCCAAATAAAACAAGCCTCCTGTTTTGGGAAGATAGTATTAAAACAAATAAAATATTTTCTTCCAGGAACATGGACAAAAGCTGATCACATGGATCAGCTCACTTGCCCACAACTAGCTGACTGGCTGCCCCAGAAAAAGCTAGAGTTTAACCTTGTCACAGCCAAAGGCCAGGGACAGATATTATATTTTTACTGGTATAAATTATTGGAAACGTATAACAAAACAAAAGTTCATCACACATACCCTGGCCTAAAATTTAGACACCTCCAATCAAAGGAGAAACTCGTATTCTGTTCGCTAACAAACGAAACTAAACTGCTTACAGAACACCATGTAACTTAGATCAATTCTGCCTCAGGCTTTTTGAATGTCTGTATCTAGTCAAAAGGTACTGCCAATTTGGCTGGGTTTGTAGAAGGGTTAAAAACTCTAGGTTTGACCCTGAAGAGTGGTCTCTATTCCATTCAAACTATTAAAGCATTTTCATGTTTCCATTCCAGTGAAGAAATCCACTCCCAAGCTTAAGACAGTGACCCCAATTTTGGAGGGCTAGTTTTTTGGGGAAAGGTATGCATGGTATGCAAATAAATACAATATGCCAGTAATTGCTATCCAAATGAGAAATAGTGCCATATTTGGCAGAACTTTAACCATTTGAAGAAATTCTTTGTATAATACAGTAATATATAAGCAGAATAATTCTGCCTTTTGTCTGAAAAGTTTTCAAAACAGACACATAGCATAAAACATTATGAGTAGCTACTTAAAGATGATTGCTCCAAAAAAACTTTTACAGTTGTGTATTATTTTTGATGCATGGAGGCAAGATATTTTCTTCTATGCATTTACTTCAGAAATTCAGATTTTATCAAGCCTGTAAAACTCAACTTATGACTGGAGAGCTGGCCAGATAATAGCATGAGACATTACAAAGTTTCACAGTGGTGTCCAAGAAATGAATATTCTGGGTAGAGTATGCCAGAGTCAGTTTGATGGAGGGATGGAAATTGTTACAGTCTTGGTGAAATTTTTCTAAAAAATGTCTTCCCATGTATCTTTATGATAAAGACCAGGAAGCCAGAGAACAAGGGCTGCAAATAGGGTAAGCAGTTTGCAGGCAGCTAGCTGAAGACAAAAGGAGAGAGGAGGAAGGAATCAGGAACTAGGCACTAGATCCTGCCCCAGGAAGGTAAGTGATCCAGCTGTCTTTGTTTTGCTGAGTGTTTGTTTGGTGGGCTGTGTGTTTGGTGGTGTGCCCTGAGAAGCTGGAAGTGATTGCTGACTGCTGAGTGCTTGCTGCCTGGGCCTGACAGAAGCCCGGCTGAGGGGGCAGAGCCAGCTCAGGCCCAGCAGGGTATAAAAGGAGACTCCCCAGGCAATTAGGGAGCCAGCAACCAGGGGCTGCAAACAAGGTAATCAGTTTGCAGGCCAGTTCCTACACCAGTTGGAACCTCGCACCCCTCACTTTTTGATGGGCAAGCATTTCAGCTTGGTAGGAGGAAGGAGGAAAAAAAAGGAACCCTTTGGGGCCAGTGAGCAATAAACAGGCCAACTTCCAGGTGAGTTTGCTAGGGAAGGTCTGCTTGGAAGAAGAGCAGTAAGAGAGAGAAGACAGATTAAGGGACCCATGGAAATAGTTGGAGGACATTGCAATGCCAGAGCCAATGCCACTGCCTCTGCTTGCAACTGTGAGGTTTCTGTCCAGGCAGGAATGCTCACCATAGAGGCTTCCCCAGGTCTAGGTTTGGTGCTGTGGGGACTGCAGCTTGCCGGTTCCTTCCAGTGATGGCCAGGTCAGGGAGTGTCTGCAGTGGGAGCGGTGCCTCCTGGTTGTATCTCTCAGGGGACAGGCAAGAGAACTACAGGAGGACATGGCAAGGCTCCAAAGCATCCTCTGCCATGAGGCATTCATCGACTTGATGCTGGAGGAGACCTACAGAGCTGTGGATGAAGAAATGCCAGATACAGTGCTAGATAAGAGAGAGGATGTGGACACCCAAGAGGGTGGAAGCTGGAGGCTTGTGACTTCGGGCAGCAAGCTGGGATCTTCACATCCACCTGCAGTGGTTCTTCTGGAGAACAGATATATACCCCGAGTAGCAGAGAGGAAGAAGCACGTTCTATTGGTGGAGGAGGACAGGCTAGGCCTCACCACAGTGGGAAGAATCAAGATGACCGCCACCAAGAACAAGCGATGGGTGGTGGTGGTGGTTTGAGACTCCCTTCTGCAGGGAACAGATGGAGTTATCTGCTGACCTGACCTGTTGTCTCAGGAGGTCTGCTGCTTGCTTAGACCCCGGATCTGAAATGTCATGGAGGGTTTACTGCAGCTCATCTGGCCTTCTGACTACTACCCCGTGCTGCTCATTCATGTGGGCACCAATGTTAACACCAGGGCAGACCCGGAGCATGTCAAAAGTGACTATGGGGCTCTGGGTGCGAGGGTGAGAGGGTCTGGGGCTCAGATTGTCGATTCTTCTAGTTACCTTTGAGTAAATTCCCTTTGAGGATCAGGCCTGAGAGACTGGAGACAGGTAGTTGCTAGGTGTTCTTGTCTTTGACAGATTTTTGGTGTCATTTTAGCTCATTTTGGTGTGCAGTTGTTATATTTTCCATCAGGGCACTCCTGATGGAGATACATATTGTGAAGATATTGTTGACAGGTTTTGCACATCTTGTCATGGCATGGTCTGGATCCATTCAGTGTGTTCTGGGCTGTAGGAAGATGGCTTCTGGTGATGAGGTTGGTGAGGTTTAGTGCTTGTTTGAGTTTACAAACCACTTTTCACAGATGAGCCTATGAACTGCACTTCATCAACTTCCTAGGTACCTGACTCATGGACTCAGTCTAGACACTGGCATTCTGACACACGACAACCTGCCGGACATCTGACCCCCCAGGTACCTCTCCACTTTTACCTGCCACATCCCTCTTCCCCTCACACCCCAGCTTGTCTCTTACCCCCTGATGTCACCATTTCCATTTTCACTAAATGGCTTTCTTGCCTGCACTGCATGCCAGCCTCTGGCTTTACTATTCCTTCCATCCAGGAACAGCACACAGACCAACTGCAGGTGCTTCCTCAGCCCAATAAAGGGGTTTTCAACCCAAAAGCTTGCTAAGATATATTTCTTCAACTATTCAGTTGGTCTACTAAAAGATATCAGATTGACCCAAAGAACCTTATCTGCCAGTGCCATGTCTTAGACCAACATGACTACAACCAACACCCGTAGCACCTGTCCTTGATCAGCTGACCAGGGATGACGCAGGGCCCTGGGCACATCTAAGCCCCAGGGCTGGGGTGGGCAGGGAGAGTTCTGGCAGCTGCTGGAGAAGAAGCTCCTGCAGGAAATGAAAGAAAGGCTCTGTCACAGTCTGGCTGCCTGAGACGCTAGTGCTACTGTGCTGCTTGCCTGTTGTTATTTAAAGTGGTATACTGGGATGAGGCTGTATGGGAGGAGGAGACCTCATTGGGGCACACTACCATGTCATGTAGAGGCCCCAGTGTCAGTGAGGGCATGTCTTAATACACACACACACAAAGTCATACATGTTATGAGTTTTGCTTGTCTTCAGTTTGAGGTACAGTTTCCCAGAAATCCCTCCACCTATCTCCTTGAAACCTGGCAGGCTGCATGGCCTCAGCAGGGGCTACCATGTCTCCTGTTTTCACCCCCCTGTGCCTTCAAACTTACAAGTGACATGAGTTTTGCGCTGAACAGTTTGAGGTGCAGTTTACCAGGAACCCCTGTATCTACCTCCTTGAAACTTGACAGGCTTTGTAGCCTTGGCAGGCTACCTCAGAGGCTACCCACCTCAGAGGCTACCTGCCCTGCTGTGTTCACTCAAATCAAACAAGAAATGACAAAATTATAGTCATTTTTATGATTCCGCATTATAGCCTAGTGGTGACACGTAGACACATCAAAATGGTAAAAGAGTTGTGACAACAAAATGGAATAGTGCTTCAAAACTAAATGAAACATCAAAATGAAACTGCCCCTTTGAACCAGAAGTTAAAACAAAATAGTGCTGTTTCACATAGCCCTACCTAATAACACTGCACAGTAGCTTGTTAGCACAGTTTTTGACTACCCCGGTACTGTGCAGTGTTATTAGGCTACCGCACACAAAGGATCTTACATAGATATACCCTGTGTTCCTTAACAGGTTTAACCCCTTTGATTCGTTCAAGTCATTGAGACCAAGCTGCTTTCCTCGGGCCCTCTGGTCCCCTCAAGCTGTAGCATCTCTGCGCCAAGAGCAGGGCTTTCCAGGGCTTAAGCCCAACAGCCCCGCTCTCAGTGCAGAGCTGCTGCATCAGTTTCAGTGAGACCAGAGAGCACCAGGGAGTCTGCTTCCCCAGGTCTCTCTGGTCTCACTGCAATTGACATGGTGGTGAGCCTGCTCTTTGCCTGGCAGAAGCAGTGAGCCACTTCTGCCCTAGCTCTTAGTCCTGCCTCTGCTCACTATGCTTCTAGTGGCAAGTCACAGGTGAAGGGAAGTCAGAGAAGAATTTTCACTTTAAGGTGTGACTGCTCCATAGTGATGTAACAAGTGAAAGGCTAGATTCAGTGTGCTCAGACGATTAGTTAGTGAGGCATTAAAGCTCAAGAGCATTGGTGAGATGGGGGTCCAGGAAGGGTGGTCGTTCCTCAAGGGAGCGATCCTATGGGTGCAGAAGGACAATCCCATTGCACATAAAAGGCAGCAAAGGGGCAAAGAAGCCCTCTTGGCTGAACAGGGAAGTCCAGGAAAGCCTAGGGGCAAAGAAAGAGGTATACAGGCTGTGGAATCAGAAGGTAGCTACTAAGGAGGAGTATACAACCCTGGCTCACGCTTGCAGGGAATCGGTCGGGAAAGCCAAAGCAAGATTAGAATTTAGGCTGATGATAACAAAAACAACAAGAAGTCCTTCTTCAGGTATATAGAGAGCAAAAGGAAGGTGCAGGGTAGCATAGGACCCGTACAGGACAACTAGGGCAACTGGTGACAGAGACGGGGGGTCAAAGTTGAGGTTTTCAATGAATTCATAGAACCACAGAATCATAGAAGTAGGGTCAGATGAGACCTTGTAGAGCTTCAAGTCCGACCCCCTGCCTGGGCAGGAGGGAAACTGGGCTCAACTGACCCCAGCCAGGTGGGTATCGAGCCACTTCTTAAAGACCCCCAGGGTAGAAGCCAGCACCACTTCACTTGGAAGTTGGTTCCAGATCCTAGCCGCCCTGACTGTGAAGTAGTTCTTACAGATGTCTAATCTAAATCTACTCTCCAACAACTTGTGGCCGTTATTCCTTGTTATCTTGCGGGGGGCACTAGGGGAAACAAAGTCTCACCCAAACCCTTCCAGTCCCCCCTAGTGAGCTTATAGATGGTCACCAGTCCCCCCCTCAGCCTTCTCTTGTGAAGGCTGGGGTGCCCAGAACCGGACACAGTACTCTGTGAATTCTTTGCATCTGTATTCCTAGACACAGACCAAGACAAGTCTCCCAATTGGATCACAGACACAAGGGACACCAGCCCACCAACTGTTAATGCAGACTTAGTAAAGTGGCACTTGGAGGGGCTGGATGTGTTCAAATCAGAGGGCCTGGATGACCTTCAACCAAGGGTGCTGAGGGAATTGGCCAGTGTCATAGCAGGGCCACTGGCATGGCAGTTTGAGCGCTCATGGTGCTCTGGTGAGGTCCCAGACGACTGGAAAAGGACCAGTGTGGTACCTATTTCAAGAGGGGGAGGAGGGAGGAACCAGGAAACTATAGGCCAGTTAGTCTCACTTTTATTGTTGGGAAAACTCTGGAAAAAATCATTAAGAATCACATTTGTGGGAGCCCAGTAGGGGAAATAATGTTGAAAGGAAATTGGTACTGATTCACTGCAGGAAGATCCTGCCTGACTAACCTTCTTTCTTTTTATGACCAGGTCACAGAATGCTTAGGTGCAGGAGTGGAGGTAGATGTCATCTACCTAGACTTTAAGAACTTCGATGCAGTATCTCATTCTGCTCCCATAAATAAACTGATAGGCTGAGATATAGATGATTACATAGTCAAGTGGGTGGCAAATTGACTCAGGGGTCACACCCAGAGAGTGGTGGTGAATGGGTTGATATTGACCTGGAAACATGTGGGCAGTGGAGTTCTGCAAGGCGTGGTCCTTGGACTAGTGCTATTTAATGTCTTCATCAGTGACTTGGATGAGGGCGTGGAGAGTACCCTGTCCAAGTTTGCAGATGATACCAAATTATGGAGCCAAGTTAACACACCAGAGGGTAGGGAATGGATCCAGGAGGATCTGGACAGGTTAGAAAAATGGGCAGAACAAAATAGGATGCAGTTCAACAAAGACAAGTGCAAAGTTCTGCACCTGGGCAAAAAAACCCACCAACACACTTACACTTCCAGGCTGGGGGGTGACTTTCTCAGTAGCACAGCAGCACCAAGGAATCTTGGAATCATAGTTGTTTCCAAGATGAACATGAGTTGTCAATGTGACCAACTGATTAACAAGGCTAACCTCACTGTATCACGCATTAGCAGATGCATGATGAATAGGTCCAGGGAGGTGATGCTTCCCCTCTATACAGCACTAGTCAGGCTGCAGTTGGAGTACTGCATCTAGTTTTGGGCACCACACTTCAAGAGGGATGCGGAGAATCTTGAGAGGGTTCAGAGGAGGGCCACTTGTATGGTCAGAGGCTGCACACAAGGACCTACAAGGAGAGACTGAGGGACCTAGATCTTGTCAGCCTTCGCAAGAGAAGGCTGAGAGGTGATCTTGTGGCTGCCTATAAATTCATCAGAGTATGGCAGCAGGGAATAGGAGATGCTCTGTTTACTAGGGTACCCCTGGAGTAACTAGAAACAATGGCCACAAATTAACAGAGACCAGATTTAAGTTGGACATTACAAATAACTTCTTCACAGTAAGGGTTGCCAGAATCTGGAATGAGCTTTCAAGGGAGGTGGTGCTCTCCTCTGCCTTGGGGGTCTTCAAGAGGAGCTGGACAAGCACCTAGCTGGGGCAGTCTGACCCCAGCGCTGTCTTGCCCAGGGCAGGGGGTTGGACTCAATGACTTACTGAGGTCCCTTCCAACCCTAACATCTATGAATATGGGATCATGGATTTGTATGTCTGTATGATCCTAGGCTAAATGGCTTAATTCCAGGAGAAACCTGGAAATCCAACATGTGCTTTTATCTCTTGTTCCTTTCTCTTTTTTAGCCATGCTTTCTGCAAGTCCATTAATTGATTCTGAGGAAGCAGGCTGTAGTCTAGAAAAGCTGCCCTGTCTTTTGCTAAATACATAAAAAAAAGAGGTTGGGGGTGGAGAGAGCACTATTGAAAACCCAGCCAAAATAGGCAAAGACAAATTTGACATTCCTCATATTTCTGAACTAAAAAATAGGCAGATAAATAGTATGTTTTTAAACATGCATAGAATTTACACTGTCCTTCTAGATCATAAAAGACCATGAAGCATAAAAAGCATAATATGTAATACACACGCGCACACACACGCACGCACACACACTAGCAGAAATCCTTTGAGGCCCACCTGTAGGGAACTGATGGCACAATTTGGCTGTCAGGGGTTTGAATAAATGAATGTATTTCTTTATGAAAAATGTTTGGTTTTTTTAGTTTTGTTAAAAATCAATATAGATACGAAATGAGAAAAGGCTGCTTTTTCCACTGAAAATGCTGGACTTTTAAAATAAAGCTCAGCAAGGGCCCCTTCCTTCAGTTGTGAGAGTCTTCATTTCATAACGGATGTAGAATCATGATCAAATTAAAAATATACTGTGCAACTTTCAAAAGCTACCTCATCTCTCTATTCTAGTCTGAAGTGCAATTTTAAGTATTTGCACCTTTATGTGAAATGCTTTATTCTGCAGGATATAATTCAGATTAGGGACAGAAATTACACATAAACCAGTGTAACACATGCTGGCATGCTAAAGCTGGGTGATGTGATGGATTTTGGGTCCTCAGGGTGCCAGTAGCCTGGGAGCCCCTCAGGCAGAGTACTGACTGAGGTATCCCATGGACAGGTGTATCCCTTACTCTCACAGCCCAGGAATTCGCTCTGAACCCAATGAACATGTTATTCTTTATTGTGCACAACCAATTTATATACAGAAAAATAAACAAACAAAAATATAAAAAGAATAGTTAATAATGAAACAATTTAGATAAAATTTAGATAAAATTTACAACATTAGGCGGATAATTCCAGCACACTGGGTGGTTCGACTTGTGTTAAACAACCTGAATAATTAAATTTACCTTGTTATAACTCTTTAAAACAATTCCCGCCCCCATGAGCCAATTGATTTCCTTCTGGTCACAATCTATTTCCCATAACAATAAATGGCAAGACAGCTATAACTATGATCTATCACTAGATGACAGAGGTAAGGCTTCTGCTGCTCCAGGAAAAATGGACTCCTTTAATCCTTCCTGGCAACAAAGCAAAACAGGCTCTGAACCAGAGGCTGCAGAATGGGGTGGGCCATCCAGGCCATGTTCTGACCAGCGTTCAGCATAGCAATTCAAATACAGCCCCACTCCCTCCCTGCTTCCTCCCCTCCCTCCCTCAGACACGCAGTGACAGCCACGCTCCCCTGCCTGCAGCCCCACTGGGAGAGAAGAGTGCCGGCCCCCTGCAGCCAATGCACCAGTGCATGGGAGCAAGGCCCGATGTATTGGCTGCAGGGGGCTGTCATTCTTCCCTCCTGGCGGGGCTGCAGGTGGCAAAGCATGGCTGCTGCTGCTGCGTGTGTGAGGGAAGGAGGCAGGCAGGCAGGCAGAGAGTGGAGCCATGTTTAAATTACTGTGCTAAACGTTGGTTGGGCCACAGCCAGGGTGGCCCAGCCCGTTCCGCGGCCTCTGCTCTGAACAGCTCCTGCAGGCAGTAGGTTCCCTTTTGTTTCCTTCTGGAAATATACTTCCTGCAAACAGTGATTAGGTGTCCCATCACCCACCCATGCTGGTTTGTTTTCTTTCAGCCCGCTCCCTCTCAGGGCTGTTCCCTCTCCCAGCACTCGCAGACAGGGGTTTCCCTCTGCAGGTCTCTGACAGCAGCTTGAACCTTCCTAGCTCAGATTTCACCCCAACATCTCAGTCAGATACAACGCATAGCTTGGTTTTAACCCTTTAAGGGCTCTGATTCATCCCTCAGATCCAGCAAGCCTACCAGCTTTGCTTACTAACCACTCCCCACTCTTTCCCTGGCATCCGTGTCCTTAGTTGCATAGCTCTGAACCTATGGGGATCAGCTTCTCATGGGATGACACAGGCTCTCCCTCATCCTGATGCCTGCTCCCTAGGCAAGTTTCAGCTCGGTCTCCCCTGGCTGGGGGCTGGGTCTGCGCCTCCTCTCTTCACAGCTGGAGTCCACTAATCTCAATTTCTTTTCCTTCCCTCAGCTTTTATGGCTTAGTAGCAGCCAAACAGAGCCCCTGGTTTGCAATGTGGCTCTGGTCACAATTTAAATACTCCAGTAAGAAGCATGCACCATGTACCAAGTACTCTCTTGTCTGGTAAAGCTTATGCACCTTCTGCAATGTTTTGCTGCCCTTTTCTTGAAAAGCTTTTAAGCATAGCTCACACACTTGGCTTGTAGCCAGGCAAGCTTTGCAGCTGTTTCACCAGTATAAGTGATTGGAAACCAGTTCAAATCTGTAACACAACAGAAGTTCAGGGCACATAAACTGCTTTTAAAAAGGCCAAAAGTGGTTTCAGATAAACCTGGATGGATGTAATATCAGATTAACTTATTTTGGTTAAATTGATTTATTGAAATTCAGTCCCAGATCCCATCCAGATTCAAGTTAACTCAAGTCCCCCAGCATCCCAGGATGCCTTGTACCTCCCCTGCAAACTCCCCCTCAGTTTGTGGGTGGGGTAGGCTAGCCTTAGCCCAAGCTATCTGATCCAGCTGAGCTGGGAAGTGTGCTCTAGCATCCCCTGGCTTCTGGCCTGAGGCACTGCAGGCTTGTTGCTGAATTTCTGGAATCAAAAGTGAATGTCTATTCACTTGCTTGTTGGCTCAATCTATGCAGTTTAGACTAACCTGGAAAGATTGAATTAATTTAATCTCAGGCTTTGTAACTATCTGTACTTATCCTCAGTGGAGATTCTGCTATGGGCAATGGCAAAAATAATGTTTCATGTTAAAAAGTTGGAGTCGTCTATAAGTGAACACTAGCATGGCAGACTTAGTAATGACATAATCTGTATTTAACAGTCTGAATTTGGCCCTAGTGCTCAGATACTGACCCTATCAGACTTCTTTTTTTCTTTTGCTACATCCTTTACCAATCTGCAAATCTGCCATATGTTACGAGGCAGTAATACGGATCATTCATATTCTGCTGATTTGCCAAGGGACAGAGCTTTCTTAACCCACATAATGCAACCGCCCAGGAATCTATAAAGGCAAAATAGAC
Organism: Caiman crocodilus; assembly: GCA_030014935.1. NCBI lineage: Eukaryota > Metazoa > Chordata > Crocodylia > Alligatoridae > Caiman > Caiman crocodilus. The sequence continues at coordinate 100,681,359 of JAGPOW010003642.1, read as the reverse complement.
AAGTTTTGGCTCCCTTGCAGCTTGGCAGTCTGCTGAGGAAGCTGATCTCTCAGGCAAGTGAACTTATTTAATTAAGCAGAGATCAGCAGATAGTTTATTTTTTCCAAGCAAAAGTATAAGAAATGTAGTTGTGTCCAGTGTTTCATTGTTTTGCTAGCCCTGTGTATTCCTGCTGTTGCCTGTAGAAGGAAAATAATTCAAGGAAGCACATAAAGACCTCTCTCACACTCTTTCTTTCCAATTTCCCTTATGCATATTTCATTGCTCATTTATAGTTGAAGACAGTTTTATGGAAAACACCATCATTGCCACCTCTGAGCCAGTATACAACAGACCAATGGCATGTTTCTTATCTGTAACTGGAAAATATCACATAAGCCCAACACATTAGAAACCTCAGCTGATCTGGATTTTCTTACTTGTTTTCATGAACTCCACACTGATATGCAACCAAACTGTTTAGGGAAAAACACAGCCCATCATGTAAAATGTAACACAGAGGTTGGGACAAAGCACTGAAAATTATCATTCTTGTGTTGTAGTTTTGGCACTGCCTTTGACTTGTCATAAGCAAAGTTGCTCAACCTTGTTGTCTAATTCAGTTTTTCCATCTGTAAAATGAATTACAACAACAAAAACAATACTCTCCTCAGGGGAATAGAGCAAGGGCTTAACTTATTCAGGATTTTATGCACTTTGAAGTCCTCAGATGGGAAGTACTATAGTCTGTTCCTTTCAGGTTCTTAGATAGCACTGAAATAAAACAGTGATGGTAGGGGAAGAAAAAACATACAAAATAGAATACAAGAAACTAATATTTTGAAATGTCAGTTCATTAGATACTTGATAAAGACCAAAGTCATAGTTAAATAATAAATATACTCTAGTTAAACCTCTTCAGACTGTTCCCTGTGAGCAATGACATGATGGAAACACCTTCTTGTAACAATGGTTGTATCTACACGTGCAATTAATTCAAAGCAATAAGCTCTGGAGCAGTCTGAGCCAGAGTAAACTACTCCTGGGCACAGTGTCTACATATGTGCCTGAGAGAGCAGCAGTTTGATTTGGGGTGGAGCAGTTTATGCTACAGGCGCTCAGGTCCGGGCTCCAGGCGGTGGCATTGGGTGGCAGAAGGGCTGGCTGGGGCACAAGACTCCTGAAAGTGCAAAACTGTGTGGCTAGGTGGCAGACAGGAGTCTGGCCTCCTGCTGGCTAGGCTGCCTGGACACAACTTGTACCCATAGTCAATGTCTACACGTGTGTTTAATCACAGTTAATTACCTTCCCTTAAGATAGTTAGTCCCTGGCAGTATTATCTTACGGTGCAGTTAATTACTTTACTGCAGTCTAATAACGTTACACGGGTAAATGTGGCGACTGAGTTTAACACAGCTAATTAGTTTACTCTATAGTAAAGCACACATGTAGATATGGCCACTGCATCTAACACTCGAGCTGTGAGGAGGAGCAGGAGCTCAGACATATCCCTAAAAATAGTGCTTCTGTTTGTTGGCTGTTATTAGTCACCTTCCTTCTGAGGGAGTAGATCACTGATTCTTAACCAGGGTGCTGTAGCACCCTGAAGTGTCTTGAGATCCTTTAAAGGTGCCTCAAGGCATAGGCACCAACTCCATGGGTGCTCCAGGGCTCAAGCACCCACCAAAAAAAATAGTGGGTGTTCAGCACCTATAAGCCATGTCAGGTAAGTTGGGTTGAAGTAATGCACTGCCTCTTCTGGCATGTGCAGGGCTTGGCACAGGAATGCAAAAAAAGCACCCAGCAGTAAAAACCAAAGTTGGCATTTGTGCCTCAGAGTGCCATACAATATTAGTTCTGTTTAGTGCACATGATTCACAAGACAAACCCAGTGACTTCAAATAGGAATCCATAGTGTCAAAACATTCTGAGCATTGTGGTCTTTTTGAGCTTTGTGAAACAGTGCAATTGCACTGTAGTAAAACAAAAAACAGAAACAAAAAACCACAGAGGGGAAAGCAAGAGCTGGCATTTTCTGAGGAGTGGCTTGGGTCTAACAAGGGTTTTGAATCTAAAAAGGCTGAGAACCACTCAACTAGGTGATCCAGATCACCCCTGGGAAGAACATAGGACTCTTCATTCATGGGAGATGCAGGTATGTAACTCATTCAAGTAGGATAACTTTTTTGTGGCAGGATGCCTAAAATTTAAGCAGTATAGTGCCTAATTAGAGGTGCCTTTGAGGTCAGTTAGGAGCTGGTGCAAGACTTGTTAACATCGCAAAAAATGCCTCTAGCACTGATAAAGACAATCCTTCCTCCTACTAATCTTCTTTATTTTATACTGCTCCACCCAGGTTCAGTAGGGAAAATTACAGAAAGAACATTTCCCACTGGCCCAGAAGCCTTCCCCTTCATGTTAATCCCAGTATATGCCTTCTTACAGTTTTAAGGATGTAAAAAAGATTCTTTGTATCCTTCTCCCTCTGAACACCTTCAGACTTCTGATAAAGACAGTTAACATCAGAGACATTACCAAAGAAGGGGCCGCACTTTAGAAGCTTGTTTTAGATCAAGTGTTCAATAAAAAGTTATTGACAGAGATTACAGACATGTGCTGTGCCAACTTCCTCTGTAGTTATATCAGTTCTGCTTCTTTGCAGTATTCTTATCTTTTCAATTCCAAGCCTCAGTTATGAAAACAGCCTGAGGATTTTGCTTATAAGATATATACTGGAGATAATCACCAAGCTCATTCAGATCAGAGACCTATTTAAACTTGAGTCTCCAGGTATGGAAAGTTGGTGTGCTAACCCCTGCTGCACTTGCTCCCATTAGGAAATGTAGCTCTAAACATTAAGAAAGAAGCACATTCAATTCCAATGCTGTTCAAACAATGTATTAGAGGATTTCGATCCAAGATATTCTTTTTAACAACAGGATACAATCTAAGTAAGCACACAATGTTGCTTGATTCCAGTCATGGAAACTGATTTTATTCCATGCACAGCATGGTAATGGGACATCAAACCAGAGAAAGTACATGCAACACTACCAGAATCTTTATGAAAAGTATTATATTGAATACGTGTGTTTTAATGGAAGCAGCCAGAACAAAAAAAACTCTTAGAAATAAGTTAACATATTTTTTTATGAAGTATACATGCACAAATATGCACACACACAAGCATACCCTCCCCCCCTCATACCTCTACACATCTCTGTATTGTACAAGCTGGCTCACTGAACGTCTAAGTTGCACAATTTGATTTCAAAACAAAGAAGACTAGATATGAAAGATCACTTCATTCACTTAAAGAAAGAAAACCCTAAGTATCAGAAGGTAGCTTGAAATACTGCCATTTGGATATATATATATCACAGACACGACTCAAAATGCTTGCATAAAGATGGTTTATTTATGAAAGTAATGTATATAAAGTAACTTAAGGCATTTATGCAATCCAGCCCATATCACCTGAACGATCTTATGCTAGTTGGCAGGGCATGACATAGGCTGGACACCCTTGAGCTCCAAGGCTTTGCTGAAGTTAATTTCCTGAGGTTTAGCAGTGCCCTTAGTAAGCTTCAGAGATCGAATACATCCTTTAAAGCGAATATTAGTGGTCAACCCAAACTGGTTCAGGCCATCTGGAAAAAAAAAGGTGAAAGGAATTTAAAAAAGACCCTTTGAAAACCCACTTTTTTCCTTCAAGTTTCTCTCTTTGTTGGTAGATTCTCCTTAATATTTACTTGCTTCATATAATTCCTTAGCAGAAAAGTTGCAAAACCTCTAAACATTTTGATAAATTCTTGACTTAGTGATATCTATTAAGTCTTCTGCCTTTCTCCTTCCATACTGTGATGGTAGCAAAAAATCAGAAACCATTTACATCTTCCTTTTTAAATGTGCATCTTAATTTGAGTGGCAAAGAACTAAATAAAACTTCTCCCAAACTTTCTGTGGGGACCAAATGGCAGTTTTCAAACAAAATGATGTATCAAGTAAAATAACACTTCTGTGGATCTCCAGCTTATGTTCTATTTACATGAGAGATATGGGTTCCTCAGCTTGAAACCGGGATCAGAACAGCATTCACAAGTGACAAAAAGTCCTAAGAAAGACTTCTGTCAGATCTTCCCATAAGGTATAATGCCCTGTACTCTGTCTGTGCTGTAGGTACTGATTTAGGAATTTTTTGGAGAAAATTCAACAAAAAAAAATTTGGACGGTGGCATTTGTATTTTGTTCCAAACATACTGATATCCATATACAGAAAGAGAGAGAGAGAAATAAATGTATAGATATATAGATATCTGTATCTATATATAGAAACAGATTTATCTATCTATAGAACAACCAACTCCCCGTTGCCATTTTTTTACAACCAGGGAACTTCAAATGGCTGCAAGGGGGAAGTTCTGTTTCTCCCAAAGGATTAACATTTACTTATAGGAATTTTGAGTCTATAAAAGTTCTTTACGGTCATTTTCAATGTTTTTATGGCTCCTCTGGGGCCTTGTACACTTGACCTCAGTGTAACAAAAGTTCCTAGCTATATATACCTTTGTGTGAGAGATATATATATATATCTCTCTCATATATATATGTATATATATATATATGGAACAAATATATATATTCTGTGTGTATGTATGTATGTACAGATATGTGGAAGTATGCCTCCAGTAACGGTGCTCATGGCCCCTAGAAGCAAGCTACTAATGCTGCTTCCATATAAGGTAATGAAGCAAGGCTTAACCCGTCATTGGTTGCGAGAAGTAAAGCGTGATTATAAAAACTAAATGCAATGCGGAAACGACAGAGCTCCCCGCCTCGCGGTCCACGGACGAGACTGTAGTGAGAGGCTGGCTGGGTCACTGCCTACGCCCAACTGCTAAATCCATAGCAGAAGGCTGCCGCAGCAACCCCGATCGATCCCTATCCTTCCTTAATCACCCGTTCCTCATCTTATCTGCGACGAGGCAGCAGCTTTTGAATCACTAAGTGAAGAACAGCAATAAAGTAATCAACGCTTCATTCTTGTGTAAGTACTTCTTCCCTCATCCTGGGTAATAGCAGCTATAAGGGGAACCCATCAAGTAAAAAAAAAAAAAAAAGAGAGAACGAGGCCGCCACCATCCGATTCGCCCCGAAGTTTAACGGCTCTAAGCTCTCGGGCGCGACAAGATATAGATATACATATAGACCTATCTATATACACACACACACACATATGTATACACACACGTGGTATATATATTTGTTCCATATATATCTATATCTATATGCGTGTGTGTGTATATGTATGTATGAATGTGTGTATAGACATAGATATATATATAGACCTATCTATATCTATATACATCCATATATAGATATAGAGATATATATACACACACACATATACATACACACACGTATGTATGTGTGAGTATATGTGTGTGTGTATACACACACACGATATATATATTTGTTCCATATATATACACATGTCACGCAAAGGTATATATAGCTAGGAACCTTTGTTATGCCGAGGTCAAGTATACAAGGCTCCAAGGAAGCCATAAAAACATTGGAAATGACCCTAAAGATCTTTTATAGATTCAAATTTCCTAGAAGTAAATGTTAATTCTTTGGGAGAATCAAAACATCCCCTTGCAACCATTTGAAGTTCCCAGGCTGTAGAAAAATGGCAACAGGGAGCTGGTTGTTCTTCCCTGCTGTAAGGCCCATCTGTCCTTCCCTTACCCTGCCTGGTAGGGGAGAGAGATGGTGGCTGGTACAGGATGTACTGGAGTTGTCTTTGCCAGCTTGCTGCTGGCTCAGAGTTCTTTTGCACGAGGGAATTTTTCACTAGGTCATGCCAACTGCTTTATAGCTGTTTTGCACTGCTTATATAGCATGGAGAAGCCTCAGTGAACTGGAAAATCCAGACCCCATTTCTAGTTCTGTAAGATCCCACAATAATGGATTTTAAATTTGTGACATTTGTACACACAAAAAAGCTGTCACAGCCCTTGGACCAAATCTTTTCTGCTCTGTGGCTTGAGCAAGGATAGCTGAGAAAGTTCCACATTTGGAAGGAGGAGAATACAATTCTTTAGCAGAATGATTAAAAAAGTGGAAAATATGTGAAGATGCTCAGGTATTTGGAAGGTTAAAATAACTATTGGGGAAAAGAATTAATCAGCAGAGGAAAAATGAGATGGTCAAATGTGTATAGTAAACTTATTTATCAGTGCTTCACATTCTGGAATTTGGCTCTAGCTCATTTCAACAGATGTGGTGTAAGGTTGTTTTATGCAGACTTCAGTGTTAGACCCACATATGCATCTTGTGGCTAACTGCATCTCAGAATTAGTAACTCACTCTATCAGAAAGCATTTTGTTACTATCCATTCTCAGGTTGGAGTTGTAAATACACTGCAGCGCTGAACACCTTTTTGGCACACCACTCCCAATTCATTAATCAGTATGATAAAAGCTGGTTCTCTCATAGGTGCCAAACTACAGAGAAATACTTTTGAATAACACTTGCAAAAGCTGAAGGCTAAGGGTATGGGCAAACAAGCAATCCACCATGAAATAAATTAGGCAAATGAGAGGTAGCAAAGTACTACACTTTCATTGAGTAGTAACTTACCTTGAATTAGAAGCTACCCTAAAGCTATAAGCTCTGATTCTAGCTTTCCTTATGATTGCTTATTTGTCTATACGCGAAGGTTAAAGCTATCGAAAATACGCATCTCTTTGTTCTATACAATATGCAGGAGTTACCCAACCTCTGTCATACTGAGGAGAAGTGACAGCATGCCCATACCCTAATATTATTGGGTATTCTGTTTTATATACATGGGCAGGGTAAAAATCAAAGCAGAAGATTTAGAAACTGGTCTATTGTTCCCTGCAAAAGTCTGGACACTGACTTCAGTGGGCATTGGATTAGGTATCCTTTCCTTCTTTCTGCCCACCAGCAGAAAGTACTGCAGAATTAGCATAAAGTAGTGCTAGGCAGAGTTTACAATATTCATAGATTTGCTTTTCAAAAGTTATTCGCCAAATAGGCCTGTTGATTGTTTATAAACAGTTAGCTGTGAATATTCTCTATCAGTGGCATGAATAATGAGGCATCTCAGCTTGATATTTTATTTAATCTCTTCTGCTAGAAGTGACTGCTCTCTAGGACTTGTATAATGCCTATGATTGGCAATTTTTAGTTTGACTTAAAAATAGAACAGGTTGTGCTCTGGCAACAAACACCACAGGAGAGGATCCTTGTCTTCCTCTGAAAACTATTCATCACATCTTTCATTTGAATTTTCAGGATGAGTTTTATGCTATATGATCACTATCACCAATTGTTTTTTCCAGTAATAGCACATAAACCCTTTCAGTAATTTAATTGTAGTTTGCCAAAACACCATTGCCATTTGCTTGGCTGTGAAAAATGTTTAAATGGGAAAAGAAAGGAATATTTTCTTTCTCTTCCTGTCTGCAAGTGCACCAATATCCTAGAACTGAGTGTTTATTACAGGGTGAAGAAGAAAATGTGTAGGATTTCATATCTGAAACACATAGAAATTTGGTTCTGCAGAACTTCTGTTCTCAAAATCCACTGGAATGAAATCTGGGAATTTGGTATGGATGCTCCGATTGGATACAAGCTTGAATTTTCTTACCCATGCTATCTCCATTGGTATTAGTGCATGCAATCTGATAAACTTTAAGACCTTGGGCTTTTTGAATGTCAGTACTGAGTCTCTGGGTACTTGACACTCACCAGGATATCCTCCAACAAAGACAGGATCATTTGTTTCTGCTGATGTGGAGGCTCTGTTTGGGCTGCTACTATCCACCTGTTTCTCATCTACAGTCAGCTCTAAGCGGTGCTTGATTTTGTTTGCAATAATCTTGTGCCATTGTCCATCACACAAGCTTCCTGGTACATCAGGTTCATAAATTGCAGAAAATCTTCCTGCACCATTATCCACATGGAACATTAACTGAAGAGTGTAACATAAAAAGAAAGGAAATATACTGGTTACCAAAACAATAATCATACAATAATTTGGTAGCCTGGCAGCCACTAAGTCAGCTCTTCCCAAATGCTATATACAGATATAAAATAAAATACAGACTGCTTTCATACTACTCAAGCCAACTTGCTCCACTTTAGTTCTATTTTATTTCCAACTGGGGCTCTCATCTTGTACCCAGCTCCTGAGAGGTGAGCCCTTGTACAAGGCTGAGCCCACCTGAAGGCAATAGAGATTGCTCATGTGGTTCCATTGGTAACACTGGGGTCTACATTAGTAGGAATGTGCAAATCTGTGGGTACCATTTGTCATTTTCTGCTGCCAAATTATACTAAACAACAATACAATGCTGGTTTGTGTGCATGTCATATACAAAATAAACTATTTCACTTGGAAGTACAGCCAGCTGCCGCATAAAATGTGTTATGACAATTTTGTGAAGACCAGAAATATGTATAAGGAATGAAATTCTGGAACTAAATGTGGTGTGAGAGACACTGTATCCATGATTAGGGACATTCTTCTTAACACAGATCCTGATGCTACAATTAGGGAAACAGCTGCACTATAGAATAAAGCACTGTTTTAGGGAAACTAGAAGAGCCAGACCATTTCAGAAACAGAACAATCATTTGGCATATAGGCCAGGGACAGACATTACACATAAACCAGTTTAAGTGATCAGAAACTGGTTTACACCTGTAACAGAACAGATGTTCAGTGGACATAAACCAATTTGAAAATGGCTGAAACTGGTTTGAGATAAACCTGAATGTAAAATCAGACTTAACTGATTTGGGTCAAACCAGTTTATACAATGTCTGTCCTAGTACCCTTGCTGGTTTAAGTTAAACCAGACTCCCCCCAGCATCCTGGCATGCTCTCTGGACTGGGTGGAGCTCTCTGCTCCACAGCAGGGCTCCCCTGCTTCCTGAATGCAGCTCAGCAGAGATTGCAAGCATCTGCCTGGATTTCCACTGCTCCCCTCCCCACATCCTGCTAAGCAGGGATTTTCCCCCTCCCCTCTGCCTTACCCAGACACCTCTCCGTATTAGGTAGCAGACCATATGCTTACTACAGTCCATGCTGTGGCAGCAGGACAAAGGCAGAATCAACATGTAGATGGTAATGTCTCTCTTTTGTTTTCTTAATGGGGTGATAAACAGTGTTATCAATACCCTGCTGGGCTGGTCAGAAGGAGTGGGGCAGGGGGAAGCCTCCCTAATTAGAGTGTCCTGCCCAGGCCTGGCCACACCCCCCTCAGCTCAGCAGTGTGCAAGGGAAGGGAGGGCTGCTTTAGCTTCTAGCCTGAGCCACTACAGGCACATGCCTGCATTTCTGGGATGTCTGGCCAGTTACCAACTGATTCAGTCTAGCCAGGTTAGACTAATCTGCAAAGAGTGAATCAATTCAGGCTCAGGATTTTTGAGTATCTGTCCCTGCCATAATGGGGTCCTGATCTCAACTTATGTATCTTGACTTTACCGTAATAATCTGGAATTTTAATTTTTTATGCTTTTCAAAATGCTCTACAGAGACTCAGAAACATCATATCTTATGTCCCTGCTAAAGACATTTACAACTTACTTTTCCATCTACTAACTCGATGCCAAGTCCATCCATTTTCTGGCTGCTGATTCCCAGCAGAACACCGTTCATTCGAGTTGTACGGAATTCAAGCTCCACTTGAAGATCTGTTCCCACTCTGTAAGCTCCAACTAGGGGAAGAGAAGTGCAAAACAGAGTAACAAAGCATACAAAAGGTTATTGCTAATGACAACATGCAACATACTGTGAGTAAATCAAGTCAACACAATATTTTTACTGCATTTTAGTCTATAAGATGTCAGTGTAAATATTGGCTCATCATAGCAGTACTTATGAGATCTTGCTGGAAGTACACATGATCTATTTCAAAGGTGCTTAGTTGGTTAGCCAATGTGGATTAAGCAATATTTTTTCGTGCCATTCCCACCAACTATAACTTTTAGCAATAGGAATATTCAAGATTATTACCTGTTTTAGCAAATCCCGTTCCATCGAAGTATGTTCCTTTTTCTGCACTGGTAAAGCATTTGCCAACATTGAAGCTGGAGGTTGGATTATCCAAGTCAATAGAAGCCTCTGTCATTTTAAAATGTCTGATGCAACCATCAATGCTATAGGTGACCTGTGTTCAGTTTTTAAACAGAAAGTGTTACTGTACAAAGTAACTAAGATGTTCATATGGAAGGGCTCACCCATGTCATTAGAAGTTCTCCTTGTTTTGATTCTGTAACTCCCTGCTGGATATATGGATCTGAATAAGTCAAATTTTTTGTGAGTTAGTCCTTAATACCTGATTGTAACTGGAGTATAATCTTCATGACATTGCAGATTATTTATGTTACTTTTTCTGAAATCTCAGCAATCTAATGTCACAAGACTGAGACATCTCACTGGCTTAATGAAGGAGACATAAAAGAATATATTGCATAATGAAATGTGACAAATTTAATTAGCAATACAGAAATTTAATGGCTCATAATTTACTTTTTTAGTTGAGTATTGTATGTGCTGTCCAATGAAGCCGATGGACAAAGGCCAGGGGAAGTGTTCTCAAGAGGGTTTGAAACACCATTAGATGTTTTGTTTATCACTATACCAGGTGTCTAACTGTATATGTTAAAACTATGCTTTTATTGGACCAGGTTGATTCATACATAAAACCCTTTCTAAAGTAAATGCAAGCTTCATATATGGTTTTCCATATGAACTTATCCATGGCCACTCTAGAATTGCATCTAAAATACTGTTTACCAGAGGGTCTTCATTTTTTCCATCCTAGCCTTTGCCATAATGCTTATTCCCTGAACTTTGAAGAAAAAAGTCCCTGCAACCAAATATAACTACTGAATCTAATTGCGTGCTCACTAACAAATCCTGACAATTTGCAATTTCAGAAAAGATACCTGATTAAAGATTTTTTCATTCCAATGAGTTTTCTTACCAAAATATCCAAACTTTCCAAATCCATGAGACTGTCAAAACCTGACAGATTTGAATGAGTGAAGCAAATGTATGAGTTTAATTCAAGGTTCTTATTAAGTTTCTAGAAATCTACTATGGAATGCATGAACCTGAATTTTTATGTTAGAAGGGTGGGTTAATTTTTTAAAACATGATTATTACTGTGACTTTTATGGACAATCATGTTTAGAACAAGGAAATTATAAGAGCCCAGGACTGCAAGGAGAAGAATTAAATTTAAATTTATAATATGATGAAACTTATGCAAACCAAAAACATAGGTATTACACCACTCTGAATGTAACATGAAATTAGCATATATTCTGTTGTTAACAATGTATATATGATGTGTAATTAGTAGGAAGCCCTAACTTACCTGATACATGTTTTCAACCTGCTTTAAAATCTTCATAGTATATAGCACATATACTAGCTGATATACTATATACTTCAGTGTATATAGCACAATACAGATTTTGGAGGACGAAAGTATTGAATTTAACTTGATAAAATGACACTTGAAATCATAGCTCCATTAAAATCCCAAGATGTACTAAAACAATCAGAATTTTACATGAATACATGAATCAAGTCTTTGATACAGGTTGGCCTAGACAGCTTGCGCACCTGGCACACGTTCATTCAATCGTTAAATGGAATTTCATCTTCAGTCCCAATAATTGTGCCTTCTGCCATGTTACATGTGCGTGGCAGGATGTAGGATTTTGGGATAATGTATTAGATTCCAATCATGCTATTACCAATTGTCAGCCACCAAAATATTACACCAGCCACAGTTTGTGGAATATTTTTGTGACTTGTTTTCTAGTTTGTCATACCATTACTTTCCTAAACCTGTGGTGCATTCAGGCTAATGATGTCTCAAGTGTAATGTCTAGATGACTTCTGTGTTCCAGTCCAACCCTAGGATTCTCTGATTATCATTGTCAGGATAGGCCTCACTCCAGAAAAGGATTTTGGTGAGCTCATTTCCTTGAGATAACATCAATTAATTGTGGTTGTATTTTCAAAGATGGCAGTGTAAACGTGTTTGGACTATTTACGGATAGTTAAATATTTTTCTTGAGTGCTCAGGCCCCCAAATATGCGTTGATAATCCAAATGATCGACTCATTTGTCTTGATTGATTCAGCATAAACAGAAATTAAACAGTCAGTAAGATTTTGTAGGTCTTTTGTAGGATACTGATTCTGAGTCTTCTGGTACCCTATTTCCTCAAGTTATTTTAGTGACTTGCTTGTCTGACTACAGAATTTCTCTCTTACATTTATTTTGTCTGAAGTGATATGTGGGTTCTGCCCCTGGAGAGCAGCCTGACTGGAATGGTATTTGATTACCTGAAATGTATTTGAAAATTTGATTAGCACATCTAGATCTGGAACTCTGTATCCTCTTTATCCCCTCTATATAGGTACTTAGATCCAGATGCATGGATTTGCTACTTTGACTTTCACTCCCTCTTCATATGTACTATTCACCCAAAATATTAGCTGCAGCCAAGCACACAAAACCCTTCTTTTTCCCCCCAAATAATGTCTGTAGGTTAGTTTCAATTTTTGGCATCAACTGGAGTATGACTGAAGTTCTCCTCCTGACTTAAAAGAGTTAAATTTTAACCATTTGCCTGAATATTTTACAAAATGAAATATGGCTGGTGCTACTTGTCAAAACACAATTAAAGGCTGCAAAAAGAGTTATTATTATTAAACTTTCTCCCTTACTGGACCAATTCTTCTGGTTGTGTAATTAATGGGCAATCCTCCAACATACAGCATTCCTACAACATCCAGGATATCGGCCTTCTTGGGGCTGGTGGTACTGTTTGAAACACCATCTACTGTAAGGATTCCTTCTTGCTTGTTTCGGGCTATTTTTATCTAGAAATGAAATAAAAAGTATATTAGAAAGATTTTTCTGGTAACAGATAACTAGTGCAAAGGGTGCTTTCCTCATCATAAATCCTGGCTTCCACTTTAACTTCAGATAAGAAGCATTGTGTGTAGAACTCCACATGTAAAGAAAAAGGTAGGCATTTTTACTGTTATTAATTAGTTGCATTGTAGTAGCACATAGCACTATATTCATGGATCATTCTGCTAGGGATCTTGCAACAACAGAACAAAATGTATAATAAAAACATGGTGGTAAGCAACTTAGTAAAATTACTACAAGAGGTGCCATTTGAAAGCTTAATGTCTGTCTTATTACAATGATAGCAATGTTTCCACTCTTTTGAACATAGGAAGATATCATGATTACTGCAAATTATAGGCCAGTATCTTAAGATCCTCCAGTTTAGACAAACTGGTAGTTAAGACAAACTACTAGTTCAGGCTAGAGTATGAGTGATAATAGGCTAAGTTAGGTTCCTTTGTAGATTAAGAGGAACGTAAATCAAATGGAAGGACTGCAACCATTGAAGAGCTGCTCTAATTCTAACTCTAGCTAGACTCTAAGTCAGTATACAGGTAGTCCTTGGACTTATGATACAATTGGTTCCTGAAAACCACGTCTTAAATTGAAATGTTGTAACTTGGAACCAATTTTCTCATATGAAACAATGTTATAAATGGGGGATTGGTTCCAGAACCAAGGCCCGATACCCTATTTTCACCAAAAATACCTCAGAATTTTATACTTGATTAATTATAGATGATTAATATAGCTACATTAATGTATTTATATTGTAAATAGCAATCATATTGATTTGGAAGGACTTCTTTGAGTTGACTTTGCTGGACTTTTTGAAGGGCTCTTGGCTGGACTTTTTAAAAGGTTCTTGACTGGACTCTTCTCAAGAGTCTTGCAGCAGGTTTTTCTGGAGTCTTGTCTGTTTTCTTGAAGAAAGTGTCCAAGGAAGTTTGGACAGATGTTCTCCAGGGAGATGAGCGATGCAGCAAACTTGCTCGCTGGCATGGCATCGCATCAGATCAAACATTGTAAAGTTGAAACTCATGTCAGAAAGTTGAAACAGGGTGTCAATTTATAAATGTTGGAAGTGTGAAACATTGTAACTCAAAACATTGCAAGTTGAGGACTGCCTGTAATAACAATGAAAAGGCAAGTAGGGCAGCAGTCCTGGGTGTCAACTTGCAGGGTGGAAGCAGCAAAATAACAGCTCCCACCATTCAGCTGCTCTGGCAGTGCCAGTGATCAGTAGGTGCTGATGCTCCCATGCTGTTGCTACTACTCTGGGTGCCCAGCTGCTCTTTTATGCCTATGCTTTAAGTCCCTTTCTTTCCAAAGATTGTGCCAGAATCTCTGCAACAATACTTCTGTGTATTAAAAAGGCTAAGTACCAAGAAGACTATGCATGTAACAAAACTGTGGTAGCTTTTGTAAAGACCACTATTCAACAGTTAACTGATTCAAATAGTAAAAACTGCACATTGTTTTCTTGATGTTGCTTTTCAAAAGTCGTCTCTTTGTTCAATGTCATAACACACCAGTCATGAGTATTCTGTATTTGCAGTAGGAAGTACTGACAATTGACAGGAGTTGGGAAGTTTTGGTACTAGTGCACAGAGGACAAACGGGTAGTGAATCTGAGGTACGGTGCTGACCTAGGTGGAAGGGGGATTTGGTCAGTATCAACGACATGGGGGAATGACTATTATTATAAAAAGGCCATGGAGTTTAAGTAGCTATGATATGGCATCAGATGGAGATTTAATGATCCAGGGCAATAATAGTATCATATGGTTTGGTAATGGGTTTCAAAAGAAGGAAAGGCAGATGTAAGGACTGGAGACGCATGAAAAGTGTCTCTAAACTTCTCCTCTTGAAATTCCCAAAAGCAGCTCAAATGTTTTGCTATGACAGTTATTTACATTCTCCCTATCATCCTCTGGTGCACAGAGGTCTATCAGGTCAATTTGTATTAAGGTGCAGAGAGCTAACGTATTTTGCTGGTGTCGAGGATATTGTCAAATGGGATACTGATAGGATTTTAGGTAACATGTAAGAGATATTAGGGAGCTGACCTTGAAAGCAGCAAGATCAGGCTATGGGATCAAGCTAGCTCATTCCTTACTACCTTTTTCACCATTGTTTTTCTTTGAAATAGAGTATGGTACAGATGGCAGAAGTTAGGAGGTGATGTAAGGATAGGTTGGTAAGGCAGGACAGTAGGATAAGGGAAGAGCCCCTTAGGTCCTAACTGCCACTGCTATTTTGGTGATTTTCCATGACTAACCTTGAGTGCTGCATCTTCACTGCTGTTTCTTAAAAATATTCTAAGCTGTTCTTCAATGGAACGTTGGTTTTCAGTGGAGTGAATTTGTTCAAAAAAAACCTCCTTTTTGCAAAATATTCTGGTACTTTTTTTCTTTGTCCCCCTCCTCCCCTCTCAATGGTTTGGCTGGAAATCAGAAGATCTGGGCTCATCTGAGGCTCATGGGAGTGGCCCCTGTTCTCTTTTGCAGGGTGTGATCCACACCTTCTGTATTGCACTGTAAGCAGGGACTCCATGTTGAACAGTTTCCAGCAACAGAAAGCGAGACCATGATGCATCAGTTGTTCCCTATGCCTCATCTCCTTTTTGGAGGAGATGGGCTATAAAGAGGAAAAGATAACCTCCACGAGGATCTTACTTTATAAGTGTTTGGTGGCAGGGAGTAACTCTTTTGTTCTATATATAGGGGCTGGTCCTTAATAATGGCTTTGAGTATTATAGTAATACAAATAAACAATATGTGGCATTGATGTCTGCACAGTTGGATGGGTAAAAAACTGGCTGATGGGGTGCACCCAGAGAGTAGTGGTGGATAGATTGTACTCAACCTGGCGAGATGCGAGCAGTGGGGTACCCCAGGGCTCAGTCCTTGGGCCCTCACTATTTAACATCTTCATCAGCGACTTGGACGAGGGAGTTGAAAGCACATTCTCCACGTTGACACTAAGATGTGGGGCGAGGTGGGCACACTTGAAGGGAGAGAGAGGCTGCAACTAGATTTAGACAGACTACAAAAGTGGGCAGATGAGAGTAAGATGGGGTTCAACATAGACAAATGCAGGATGCTGCATCTTGGGAGAAGGAATCCACAGCATACATACAGGCTGGGGAGTTCCGCTCTTGAAAACACAGAGGCAGAAAGGGATCTTGGAGTCATTATTGACTCCAAGATGAACATGAGCTGCCAATGCCAGACCGCAGCCAGCAAGGCCAGCCATACCTTGTC
>JAGPOW010003642.1:100616640-100665031 GCA_030014935.1 Caiman crocodilus | reverse complement strand
AGAGGCAGAAAGGGATCTTGGAGTCATTATTGACTCCAAGATGAACATGAGCTGCCAATGCCAGACCGCAGCCAGCAAGGCCAGCCATACCTTGTCATGTATCCATAGGTACATCTCAAGCCAGTCCAGAAACGTGATACTCTCCTTTTATGCAACTTTAGTCAGGCTGCAGTTGGAGTACTGTGTCCAATACTGGGCACTGCACTTTAAAGAGGATGTGGCCAGCCTGGAGAGGGTTCAGAGGAGGACTACCTGTTTGGTGAGAGGGCAACAGGACAGGCCCTACGAGGAGAGACTGAAGGACCTGAACCTGTTCAGCCTCAGCAAGCGGAGGCTGGGGGGGATCTGGTGGCTGCCTATAAACTCATCAGGGGAGATCATCAGCAAATAGGAAGAGCCCTTTTCTTCCCAGCACCACCTGGGGTGACAAGGAACAATGGCAATAAGCTGATGGAGAACAGGTTTAGGTTAGAGATCAGGAGGTAATACTTTCCAGTTAGGGTGACCAAAATCTGGAACCAACTTCCCAGGGAAGTGGTCCTCGTCCCTACCTTGGGCAAATTCAAAAAGAGGTTAGATAATCACCTGTCTGGGCTCTTGTGAACCCAGCATTCATTCCTGCCTGTGGCAGGAGGTCAGGCTAGGCAATCTGTTCAGGTACCTCCTGACCCTAGCTGCTATGAAACTATGAATAAAATCATCCTTATTTTGTCCTGAAATCTTTTGGTTTTTCTTTTCTGCTGAAAAAACTTCAAATTAATTCTGAAAATAATTTTCATTTGACTGTTAATGAAAATGAAAGTTACTTTTGTGTGCGCATTCCTAAAAAGTTTCAACAGGTGGTAGAAAGAGTTGGGACTTGCTGTAAATCTCACATTTGAAGCCATATGAGATTTTCAGCCAATTCCCCTTCTTGCCTTTATTTACATCCTACACCTTTGTACCTAATAAAATTATAATCTGTTTGTTGCCTTTATCTCAGTAGATACAATCCTTGGTGCTTGTACTGTGATTTCCTTCTCCTGTTACCCACAGGCCACTGGCATTTTATATTCATAAATGTTTCCTTTCCTAAAACCACAGAAGAGCTGTCAAACGTCTATGAATATCATATTTGCTCCCCAATGAAATGAGGTAACTATGCAAGCAAAATTGACTTCAGTTGTTTTTCTTTTTTTTATGAAGGATTTTTGGCTTTTAAATCATGTCACAGTTCAGTCACTGTGATACCTCAAAAGATGAGAACTCTAATGATGTGTCTCACTGGGTATGAAACCTTTCTGCAACTCAGCTGGGCCGCACTGTAGAACCTTATACTGCTTTCCGATTTTTCCTACTACATTTATCATATGTTCTGCAAGTGTCTTTATTTGTAGGCCAGATTTTCAAATAATGATACCAGAGTTACAAAACATCAATTTACAATTGCCTGGGCACCTCAAAGGAAAAATAATGGAAGCACAACTTAATGGTTAGTGTCCAAAAGTTCAGCCCAGATAAATTTCTCCATGCAGAACTCTTAGACAAGTTAAAACTATAGTGCTTTTAAGAATTGAAGAGCTTTGTACCGTGTGCCATTGGCCATCATTAATGCTGTTGGCAAGCATTGTGCTGGTATTTCCATGTCCAAGGTCATAGCTGAAGTAAGGCAGTCCATTCTTTATCTGTACAGTTGCAAAATCGGCATGATTGATCCGGGCCATATAAAAAAGCAAGCCTGATTCGGCTTCTGTTCGAATTTCAAATTCAATTGTGAGCCTAAAAAGCAAAAACAGAACGGAAGAGCAAGAAAGAAACAAAATCAAACTATGGAATAAATGATGTATCCCTCCTTTCTTCTTGAGAAGAAATATTATTAAAGGTCTAAAACTGGTTTTAAAAACATTTCATGATATTTAAAAGCATCATTTAGATATGAAGGTTTCATATTGATCATTAGTCTCAAGACGTTAAAAACTGTTATATTGATGCTACAGAGACCTGTAACTAAAGAAAAATTCCAATATGGCTTTTTCCAAATGCAATTCTAAACTGCAGATATAGTTGCCAAGTCAAAAGAGGAAAAATAAATCCATTTGTAATATTACAACACAAGAGTATTAATAGTCATCTACCTACATACAATGATAACAGGAGAAATTTGTAGTGATAATTGGCAAATGCTTGCTTTTTAACAGATTGTACTATCTGATGGCAATATGCAAAGCCACTTTTTGAAAACACACAGAAAAAAGCTTTCGACTGGCATATTAAGTAATCCTATTTGAAATTCAGTATATTATAAACTTGTAAGGTCTGGGGATAGGTTGTGTTGGTGGCATAAATCATGATTTGATAAGAACTATACTAGAGCTAAGGATAATTTAATAGAAGCCTTGGAGGAATACAAGTCTAAAAATGATTATGCTAGTTTTGAATAGACCGAGAAGATTAAAGTAAGCCATAAAAAACCTAATATAGAAAAAATATAGGGGAGGAACTGATAGCTGGAGGAAAAAAATTATGATAATCAACATTTTTGGCAGATTATAGTCAAAGGGACAAAATATTTGGCTTAATTCCCCAATGAGTATATTTCTGAAGATCCATGACTTTTGTTTTTTAAAACTAAGTTTAACAACTTACTCACAGATGGTAAAGGAAATGATGGCTTCTTGCTGAAAGAAATTTTATCTGTTAAGTCACAAGAATATCATTATCTTGCTTCTGAATCTCAAGTAAGAATACACAGATTCTTACTAAGTACTGGGAAGGCCCTTGGCCCTGATTTTCTTCCCTCAGAAAGGAAATTCAGTGATGGGTGATGTCCAATTTTAACAACAAAAAGATTATTCTAGAAGGCTTTTATCCAAAATATTAAAATGAAAATGTAAGTACAGATTTTTCAAAATGGCAGTGAAAGAGACCCTGCATCACATTGTCTTCTTAGTCTTATTTGTATTCCAGCCAAAATATTTAGGAGATATTTATTATTTCATCTTCAACAACACTAGCCTGTCTTATAATCCCTATGTGTATCTGAGTTACTCACATAAAGAAGAAGAGTCAAAATCAAACAGAACTCCCCTTCTTTAATTTACTACCCACTGCTTCATTTTATCTATTTTTTGTATCATCATACATGATGTTCTCTTCTAACTTAGTTTAAACTGGTAGAATAATCTCATTGTAGGAGTTTAGGAAAAATTAGTGTGTTTGTGTGTGTGTGTATTTATGATGTGTACGTGTGTGTGTGTATATATATATGTGTATATATATAAAATTAATAATTTATTGTATTGTTTTAGTGAAAGCTGTAAATATACTGCTGCTTCTGCTCCATAAACAGAGGTGTTTTCTGAGGAGGGATGATGCTGCAGGTCTACTGCAATTCAAACATTTTTTTCTTCAAAGGATCTGTATGTATATGGGAACCTTTCTTCCTTTCCTTAAGATGATCCTCTGGAACCCATCCATCAAAAGTGAGCACTTGCAAGAGAAGACAGCAACTACAATACATTTCTGCTCCATACAGTGGGCATGTCTACATGTGCCATTAATGCGAGTGAATAAACTGCAAAACAAATTACTCCACAGTAAAGTAGTCCTGGGTACAGCATCCATATGTGCACCCAAGACAGCAGCAAACTGAGCCAGGAATAAGCAGTTTACGCCAGAGGTAGTCTTGCCCTCGTCTCTCTCCTGCAATAACCAGGATGAGCTCCAGGCTCCAGCTGTAGCTGCCTGGTACCAGGTGGGGGGCACATGGGGGTCAGCTCCGGGCTCCAACTGGCAGTGGCAGTATAGCTTGAGGTCTGGGGAGCAGCTCTGGGCTGGCACGAGGGTACAGAGGGTGAGGTCAGGCCCAAGAAGCAGGTGGCTGCATCAAATGGTGGGGGAGCTGGCTGAGTCATGAGGCTCCTGTGGCTGCCAAGCCATGTGGCTAGGCAACAGGCAGGATGGTGGCCCAGCTGGCTGGGCTGCCTGGCAACAATTTACTCCCAGGTTAGCGTCTATACATGCGTTGCTTCATGGTAAATAACTCCACAGTAAGATAGTACTTGTATTTACAAGTACTACTGTGCTGAGGATTTTATTAGTTTCCTGTAGCCTAATAGCACTGCATGTGTAGATGTGAGAAATTTACTGTGAAGCTAGTTAGGCAACTCCACAGTAAACATCTCATGCAGATGTGCGCAGTATGAGTTTATTTACTTTCTACCTTGGTTTGTCTTTGAAGCCTAGAAAGTGATTTAGGATCATATGCATGCTAAGACTGTAATCAGTGCCATAGCAATGAAATTTGGTGCTCTGGGCAAAGCCCACAGCAGCAGTCTGCCCTTGCCCCATTCACAGATCTGGGGGGCACACATCCCCCCCATGCTTGCCCAGGAATGCACACAGTTGCAGGAGCT
Source organism: Caiman crocodilus (assembly GCA_030014935.1). NCBI lineage: Eukaryota > Metazoa > Chordata > Crocodylia > Alligatoridae > Caiman > Caiman crocodilus. The sequence goes on along the minus strand of JAGPOW010003642.1, from coordinate 100,660,637 downwards.
GCCCCTCCCCTGTCCCCATGCTCCCCCAAACAAGCTGCTTGCGGTTCCATTCTACACCTTGCACCGGCTGGGCAGCACGTGTTGGTGTCCCTTCGCTTTGGTGCCTAGGGCAGTTGTCCCATTTAACACCCCCTTCCCAAGTACAGAACTGATTATAACCTACTGCTCTTAGACCATTGCATCAGTCTAAGTTGATAATTCAAATCTGAAGTATCATAATGCAAAACAGTTCGACTTTGATGTTTATGTGAATGTTAGATATTTAAGGACTGAAAGATTATCATTTCTTTTGGTGAGTTTCCTCATTTTTATTAAGCTAAGTATTCCTTTAATTTAGGTTGGAGATTAGGAGGACCTTTCTGACAATCAGGGTGATCAAGTATTGGAAGAGGCTGCCTAGAGAAGTTGTGGAATCTCCACCTCTGGAAATGTTCAAAAGCAGGTTGGACAGACCCTTGGTTGAGATGATTTAGTCAGGGACAATCTGTCCTTGAGCAGGGATGTGGATTCGATGACCTTGTCAAGTCCCTTCCAGCCCTTTCTGTGATCCTATGATTATACCACTTCAAGTCTATGTGGAGTATACCAGATAAAATGAGCTAACACTTTTTCTGGGACAATGCTGTGTGGGTCTGTAAGTTAATTGTAGCTTATTTAAACTTCAGGGCAGTTCATTCCTGCAATAAAAGGACAAGCCTATCAGGCTATGTGTTCTCCTTGTCCACTTAGTGGCAGAACAGCAGTAATGCACCTTGGCAAGGCTACGTGTAAAAGGGCTGTGCCACTTCCATGTAGATCTGAGTCAGAAGTTGTGAGGATCATGATTTTGTTTAGGGGTCCCTGTTTTATCTTGATGTTTTAGTTTCTTCTTAAGCTATTGAATTTATTTTGTTTGCTCATTCTAAGCGGCCCTGAGACATGTTTGGGAAAGGCAGCATATAAATTGCATAAACATATAAAATAAATAAAGATTGCCTCAAATAGGCTATTGACGGGCCAGAATAACAAAAGTTAAAAAATGATACACAACTCAGCTTTTAAGAATTACAAGCAATTTTAAAATGATTTTTGAAAATTGTGCATGGAAGATTTTTTTTTTTGCATAGAAGATATTTTCCCAGTCTATGTATATGCCTGAGTTTTGTGCAAAAAATAAATTAAAAACCAGAAAAATAAATAAAATCAAAATGTTTCTGGGCATCATACTCAGATAGAAAAGTCATTATCCAGTTTACATGCCCAAATGACATTTATGTCACTAACTAGTGTTCTTCCATGAAAGACGATGCTCTCAAGACTGTACCTACAGTTTCAAAGGTTAAAAAACATGACCTAGACTGTTGCATGTGCAAACCATCTGCCCCACTTTTATCACTTCATCACCTGTTCTTCACTTTGGTGTCATCAAATGCAGCTGCAATATGGCTGTTCCTTGAAAGACCAAACTGTTTGCCGCCTTCCATCACAGCAGGCTCAACATCAGCAGCACAAGAATCCTGCAAAACATGAATATTGCATGTAGAATTTCTCATTCTGTATCTCAGCTGTGCATTCACCACAGTTATTTCAACTCCCCAAGAGCAGTTTTGAGTACTCTCACTATTACATATGCTGACCCTGCAGTTTCCCAGGAAATCGTGTTTTTTCCACATCAAATATAGTTACTAGGCAGTGTGAGTCAGATTCATTAGAAGAAAGCACTGGTAAGAAGTTGTGCTCCTTTTGTTATTCATTCTTAACTCGTGTAGTTTATTGGTACTGTACTTTACTCTGCTAGAGAACCTGAGCAGGACTGAACTCACAGGGGCACATCCAGACAAGCACGGTTGTGCGGTACGTGGCACTGCAAACAGGTTTGTGGAGCCAGTTACCGCACAGTTCGGCGTTCTCCAGGCTGCAAGAGCATCCTGCCCAAGTGTGTGCTGTGATGGGTTTTTTTAACCCTTGGATATCCAGGGGTAAAAAAAACAGAGCAACGCATGCTTGGCCAGAGCTTGCTGCTAAAAAGCAGAGCAGGGCTGCCTGGAGCTGCCCTCAGCTGCCTGCCAAACTCTGCGTGGCAGAATCACTATGGCTGAAGCCCTGGGAGGCCCCTAGGACTCCAGGTAAGGCTGCTGGAACCAGCCCAGTACTGGCCCCAGCCTCCCCTACCCCACCCAGGGCAACTTGCTGTGCACCAAAGCACATGTAGGAGATACATAGGAGAAACATGTATTATTCTCTTTAAGCTGTCAATTAGGAAAACATCACAAATTGAACAAAGAAAAACGTCCTCCCCAGTCTCTTCCAGTCACATTAATCCTAGGTGTGCTTTGTAACAGCAGCAGGTAAAACATTTTCATACAGAAGTGTGACTTCTTTTTGACTGTGCCTCTTTAATCCTTGATCCTCCAGCTGCAGTCTATCATCAGTGCCATGGCCCATGAGAGATCTCAATAATTATTATGTCCAAATCACATCCTGTTTTCAGCTTCCCTCGAGTACACTGAAGAAGACGCTCAGAGGATCTAACACAGTACAATCTCAGGACAACAATACTGCAGGGAAAAAACAAACTTTGATAGCTGCAAGCTCTATTTTTAAGCATTGTGGTAGACAGTCCTGGATTGCTTACAGCCTCTGCATGAGCTTCTGATTCAGAAGGGGCCTGCAGAGTGCAAAGTGTTGTGCTTGGTTGCAAAAAGAATTTTTTCTGTGGAGTATTTTCAAGATATTGTACGTGATTCATCAGGCAACAGGAAATTTCTACTGCAAAGAGGAAATTCTTTTCTCTCTCTTTCCATCCTTCAGTAATGTCATATTTATCTCTCACAAGTCACAAGAAGAGAACTTTCTAATAAATGGTTTCCACAATAAAGGCTCTGCGCTGAATATGACAGGCCTTCCTGTTCAGTAGAAGAACATGCACTGTGACAAGTACAAACCAATGTGCAATTAAAAGGAAAATAGGAGAAAGAGGTTATTCAACAATACAAAAGAACTGAGTTAGGAATGTGTGATAATAGTCTTCCACTGATTATTAAATGGATAAGGGCGGTATCACTGGATCATAGGCCCATAATGCTGGCTAATGGCTCACAGCTGTGTTAAGAGTTACATGCTTAGCTCGGTAGCTTAACAACTATGTGTTATTTTTTATACTGGTAACCCTACTGTAGATATGAACAGCCAGCAGATGTTTAGATTTGGGGTGATAATTTAAAGTTTAATTTTGACACATGGGTGAAGGATGTGACCTTACTATGACAACACCTGTTCTGCGGTGTCTAATTCTGTCTTCCCCTGGTTTCAGTCAGGAAAGAGTTTGGCCCCAATATCAGATGACCAATATTATTTAACTGCCTTGGTAACTTGCTTGTAGCAAAAAACATTGGTGCACGGGTACCAGGGCACAGGACTTAGGAATCAGTGGTAGGTGTCAGATACACCGGGGATCTGGCATTTTAACATACCCAAACATTTATTTTATCCTCATTTCATTATTTGACACTTACAGCCCTTAAAAAACAAATCGTAAAAGAAGTGAATTGTATTGATGTGGAAGTGTTATTAAGGAACAATACTTACAGGGAAATGTTAAAGCAAACCTAGGCTTCATTTACAAGCCTATCTTTACTTCCACTTAAACAGAGGCCACTTTAGCACTTTTAAAACCATGAGTTAAACTCGGATTATAAACCTTCATTTGGATTTTTCCTGTTTCTTTTTTTTAATTGTAGCTGTAAAGGTGTCTGTCATTTAAAGCTGACCACATAATAAAATAAAAGGAAGGGCAGATTTGCACCTTGCAGCCTAACATCTCTCTGCACATAGTAAAATCTCAACCTAAAGGCCCTTTTTTAATTAATTACATTTAAATTCTAATATTTTTCAGATGATAGGAAAGAAATTAGCAAAAAGCACATGTTGTATATATTACAGGAAACTGATCATCTTATTGGAGCTGTCTGAGAAAACAGGAAGCTCCCTGTATGACTATTTCTCACATTCCTTTACAAATGATGCTATATTAGCACTCGCAAAATTAGCACAGGCAGAAGGGAGTGTCACTGAAATACCACCACAGCTCACCCAACAGTGTTAAAGAAAAGAACTGGGGAATGCTTAGGAAAATGCTGGAATATACCGTGATGATGTCAAGTTCAGTTGTAATGCTGGCGCTCTTCACTTCAGTGGCAAGTGAGTCCTGAGAAGCAGTAAATAATGTGAGGCAGAAGCAGAAGCTACCAAGACTCTGTTTTGCAGGTGAAACACATTTGAGCTTTCCTAGCAGCAGGCAGCCACAACCAGGTGATCACTGTAAAGTATCTTACTACCACATCTTCCATTTTTTCCTTTCATTTTGTTTTTAGAGAACAGTTTCTTAACTAAGAGTTCATTCCCCTGGGTAGAGCAGCAGTCTAATGGGACTTGCATGTAAGCAGAGGCCACGTTTGAGCCTCCTTTATGAAGGTGCATTTCCATGTCAAGGGGACTAGATCATCTGATCATTTTAGAAAGGGTTTAAGGCAAGTAACTACTACATAATGAATAATGGAATCATTATAAATTATAGGTGTGATCTTCATTGCAGCCTCCCTTAAAAATATTGGGCAGCACTTGAAAAATACAGAAAGTTTAAATGATTTAAGTGCTTTTGACAGTTTAAGAACCATTTTCTTTTTCAAAAATGAAATCAAAGGTGCTGGCATGCATTTTTCACACTTTTTTCTTCAGACTTTGCTCTTGAGTAATATATACCAAGAGCACAATCCAGCATAGCACCAGGTGTCTGATGAATAAAATCCCCATTAAATTACATGGAAAGCCACAACAATTCCTAGCATTAAATATGTAACAACTTCCTTGCTCCTTTTAATTTTGCCGTTGAAAAAAAAAATGATTGGTATAAATTCACATGTGCTCAAATTCTGGAAAAAACTTCCCATTTATAAGAAGTTTGGGCAGAAGATAGCCAAAGCAAGAAAATTCAATACATCTTGTTTTAAACAAGAAGCTTCTGATAGCCAAATGTTTCCTTTTTTACAAAAGTGTCAAGCCTACATTATCATCTTTATCTTGGAGTTTTCTCTAATTTTGCAGCACAGCCCTAATGTTATTGAACTGCAGTATTCCTTTCCTGTGAAAACAGAAATATTTATCAGCTTCCTCATGTGACATTCTCGCCACCTTGTGGATATTAATCAAAAGTGCTGCCTTAGCCTATACAGGCAAGACCGTAGTTATGAAGAAAAGTGTATATACCAGCATTTCCAGAAACAGAAGAAAGTTCAATTAATGTAATTATTTACTTAAACATGCTTAATTTTAGATACGAGTCTGCTATAATTGCAATTTCTTCATAACTACCACGTGCAGTTTGTGGTTCCGCACACCACGTGCCCCTGCTCATCTGGACATGGCCTCTGTAATTACTTCTGAAGAAAGAAATCAACAAGGTGATATACGGGAAACTGACAAAACTACTGAGCGCTTATACCTACCTGATATGTTGAAATTAAGTGCCCAGGCTATTCACTTTATGAAATCCAGTTTAATTAAAAAATACACTGCCTATTAAATATTTTAATCCCTAATAATATGGGCATATTTTAACATATAATTATATATCATTATGTATTGCACAGTACAATTATAATTGAACTAAGTGCTATAACTTTATAATATTAAACTATTAAAATACTTACTAAAACATGTATTAATTTACTTTGTAATTTTTAACACCAGTGGAATCACATTACTATATCTCAAGATGCAGTGCAGAAACATACAGTCATTAATGTATGCACATGACAGGCAGATAGTTATGTTAAAATTTTGGATTATAGATTGGCAAACCAAAATGGTTCTTTTTTCACAATACTTTTTTATGTGTTTGTTATTTAGTTTAATATCTCAAGCACTCAATCTTTGGAAAATGTAGGACCAACTTTTAATTACTGCTAGATGAGCTACTTCCTTTTCAGTTTACTTGTCTGAGGTCTTTGGTTGGTATACAGTTTTTCAAAATTTTTACCAACAATACTGTGAAACCAGGTTGCATTGTCAGGAGTTCTGAGCTGCTGATTCATCAGTCTCTTGGCTAGAGGTATAATTAGGGAACTACTGAAGTCAAGGAGGCAAGCAGCTGATTTGATGGGCAGATAGCAAGGCAAGCCATCATTTTTGTGGGCTTATCACAGCAGGACCCCCCCATGTCTCTAATTGGCTGGGGGCCCCAGTGGCCCCATCCCTCACCACTGATTGATCAAGGGGGCTGTCTGTCATGCAACCCCACCACTCATTACTGATTGACCAAAAGGTCTGTCCATTATACAGCCCTGCTGCTTATTGCTGATTGGTGGGAAGGGGTGGGGCCATATGACAGACAACACTTTCAGTCAATCAGTGGTGAGGGGCGGCCACCACCTTGGCCTTGGCCACCACCTCATGTTGGTGGCCTTCCCACCACACATAGGTCACATGGCTTGGTTGCAGCAGCTTATGAGGACCACTGGCTCCCACTGAGGACCAATATTTTATGTTTAGTAAGTTTTTATTTTGTGGATTTTGCAGACCTTGCTCATTTTCATGGACAATACCTGATTTTGCAATTTCCATGAAATCTTGAATTGAGTAGGTTCCTAGTTATGATACAATATTGCTCTCGGAAAATGCCAAGTCTTAGCTTTCACTCATTTTTTGACAAAAGAAAAATAATAAGGCAATTCTTCTGTTGCAAAGAACTCAGATCACAGCAGGTCAGAATTTTTTTCACACTAATTAAAATCTCTGGATTTATCTCGTGAATCATGTAAGTGTTTGCACACCTAAGAGTTGTGCAGCAACCCTCGGTCATGGCAACCTGGTTGAGAATAACTGTTATAAAACAACAGCATAAGAATCATCCTATCAGATCAGACCTCTTGTCTGTCTGTTCAGGATTCTGTTATGACAGTGACCATTATCAGACACTTCAGAGGACAGTACAAAAAACAACATCCTGAAATAAATTTTCTCTAGGGAAATTGTCTTTCTAATCCAATCAGTTAATAACTGGTTTATATTCTGAAGATTTGGAGTTAGTCATGGAAGTAAATGGAAATAAATGGAAGTAAATCATTTAGGCACTTGTGAAAATTTCACTTTTAATTCTCAACTTATAACTACTTAATTTCTTTAATATACTCTCCTAATGAATTCTGTTCAAGATTTATAACAAGTCAAGTCTTTTTTCAGCAAATTTTATTTTATCTGCTAGTTTAAAAAAAATTAGTAGATTCAGATTGGAGAGGCATGAATTTCTCTTATAAGTTCAGTGCTGACTTATTCTAGTTTATAAAGTACAATTAGGTATTTCATTTTTTTCTTCTGGCCAGGTTTTCAAGACACTTGAGCTCTTATTCAGATACTACATTGGAATGGCCATATTTTCAAAAGTGCTCACCAACTAATAGCTCTCATTAGTTTGTTTTGCAAATTTGGCTTTATTTTTTTATTTGAATCAATTTACCTGTTGCTGACATAAAATTCAACAGTCTTCTGTAAATCTCTATCATCTGTATCACCATTTATAAAACTTGTATACAATATCCTATCTTCAAGCTTATTTATATGAAAATGCTTTTTCCCCCCAAAGTATTGAAACAGCACATGATTATCCATAAGTACAGATTATAGAAAATAGGGACAGTTTACACACACGCACATGCGTACATAGAGTGAAGATATATACAAACACATGGGTGCAAAACACTATATTGTCACATGGAAAGCATCACATACATTTTTTATAGAAGGTCTTTTAATCATACAGTATCCTTTTAAGATACTTTGCAGTTCAGAAGGAGAGGGAAAAATCAAGTTGACATTGTTATGTATGCTTTCTGAAGCTTTGGGGAGGTGAGATCGGCGAGGTGAGGTTCTGGGAAAGGGGAAACATGTAAGGGAGTCATATCACTCAGGACATCTTAGCATCCAAGGATTATCATGCATTAAACATTTTTCCCTGAATAAAAGTAACAAAATGTATGATTCAGACTTGTTCTGAGCTTTACCAGATAACCTGCTTCAATCACATTAAGCTACGGACGTCATTCGCATGACATTCAGAACACAGTAATTGTGTAAAATCTTTCTAGTCATGCCAGGTAGTCTTAATTTGTTTATTATTACACTTTTGAAGTGCCGCTATTGAACCTTCTCTTTTTTACATTTAAGAGATCTCTCTTTTAACATGGCTTCTTAGAGAAGCAGTATACACTTACAAGTGCAGGAGGTAGAGGTGGCGTTGGAAGAGGAGGAGGAGAGGAAGAAAATGTGAAATGAATTGTTGTGCTTTCTGTCTTCCTCTTAGTATCTGGCTCAGGTTGAATCAAAACAGTTGAGCGAGTACCCCCATCTTCCCCCTCTTCTTCAGGAGGTTTGGCTTCTGGTTCTAGAGTGGGACACTGACCAATGTCTGCATTTTCAAAGGACACAGGCTGAGCGAAATCCATGGGGCTAAGGAGACACAAAAACATCAACAGCTCTTAACAGTTCTTTTATCTCTTCCCATCACCTCCACACCAATTATTTTGAGTGTGATCACGCTCAAACACTAGGTTTGTTGCTTTGAAGTTTTCTCAATATGCTGTGCTTTGTACAATTTCCACTTCAGTCACCACCTTCCCACCATTCCCTTTCTTCTGTCCAACCTCCAGATCATTAACCTTGTGGTGTATAATGTTTCCTATGGTAAAAGTAAGCCACACATTAAGTATGCCCATTTCCATGACCTATAGTCTTGAATACCACCTTTCTTTCAAAAAATCAGTGTACCAAAGTAGTGGTGCACAGTAGGGAAGTTATTAGGGATAAGCCACTGTGCTTTTAACTGTAGAATTTTGTGGCACTTTAAATATCTACAGATGGGTCATGTTTTTGCACACAACAAAGCACTGCTATAATTCAAACATATAAACCCATCAAGTGCACACTGAGGACCACAAAAAAGCAAAAGAACACTAGCATATAAAAAGCAGAGAGAGGTCATTATAGGTATCATTTTGCATGATTGCTTATGACAACAAATTCTCTCTTGGCAGCTGAGGTGGTAATAGCTTCATTAACTAAACATTTGTGAACATTAACAAGACTTACACGGTGTTAATGACGAGATTCCATATGCAACCCTCGAAGGGAGGGATGTTACTGAGAGGTGCTGCCTGGAAGTGAGGCGGGGTCCCACCCACAAAGAGGTTTTTAACAGTAATAGATTGGTCTGTAGGAAGCCTCTGAGTCTGCCCTTTGTCTTCATCTACTTGAACAGAAAACATCCTATGAAAAGATTCAAAGCAAAGCAATAAGATAGTATCTATCCCAGTTATTGCATGTATTGAAATCACCATTTTGCAGGCACCATTTACTACTGCACCTGCTAGAACACCGAGTGAACACAAACTGCATGTTTAGCAGCACCATATTAAGCAAATATTAACCACTATCAGGTTCACAGTCACCATTATGCTTCCCTCATTTATTCTCCGTCAGAGCTTGGCAAAGCCAGACAGTACATTTGCAGTAATATTAGCCTCTGGTTGCACTGAAAATAGTGGTCTGCAGCATGACAGCATTGTCATGGCAAGAGTCAACCCGCTGTCCTGTAAAGTTATGTATAATCATATAGGACTCAGTGGGATATAACAGCATGGGGTCACATTTTGTTTGGCTTTTTATATCCTCATTTGTACTAGTTATTATCGTCTTGCTGGGGGACAAAATGGTGCTCCAGAGAGCTCTGATTGCAAGAATCAACAACAGATAAATAATGTGCATTTAAAAAAGATATGGTTAGTCTGTTTTATAGCAAGGGGAGTAAAGGAGAAAACCATTGTGATTGTTCACCATGAAGATGCAAGTGCTATAAACTTTCCTACAGGCAAATGGTTATGTAACAATTTAGAAACCAAAGTGCTCCTTTAGTACAGATTATTAATATTCTGAAAAGTAAGGTAAAAAATTAATTTTTGTATGCTCCTGAGGTGCAAAGCAAAAAATGGGACAAAGTGTGAAGAGGGAAAATATAGTGAATGTACTCTTTTGGAGGAAGCGTGAACCTAAATGTGAGAGAAGGGCTCTTGAAAAGAGAGCCTAAACATCAGTGAAACAAACACAGCACTTGGGCATGTCAAAACATGAATGACATGGAAAGATTTTTATCATTTAGACATAAGAACTAGTTTGTGTGGACTTTTTATTTTGCATACAAAGAATGAGGTGCCAATACAGAGAACAGAGAAGTGAAGAGAGAACAGGTTCTTTTTGATGAATAACATATATAATGTAACAAGGTATAACAATAAGAGAGTCAGCAATTTAACTGCTGTCTTTGGGACAATCTGAAGATGGATGATAAAACAAAGTCTGTAGCTATTGACACAGACCATCTCAATGTGACCCGCTTCCCAAAGGATGGCTCAGGATTTCAGTCTGTTTGGAGGTGAGAGTAGAATGCAATTTGGTGCAATTTCTTTACACTGTTACACTGGATTTAATAAAAATTAGCCACAAGAGAGTTAGGACTTCAAAGGAAAAGCAAGGGGAGGAAAACTTTGGAGGACTGTAGCTTATCAAGTACACTGTTTTTTCACAGATATTAAATTCTCAGTGTCTAGTGTTAGGCATCTAAATCCATGTTTGGTACCTAAAACAAGCAGCTTGATTTCTCAGAACTGCTGAGCACTCTCAAATCAGTCTCATTTTTTCCCAATTTTTTAGTTGTATTGCAATTCTACCTTTTCTTTAAGAAGTAAATCCTATATATTCTAGAACATAAATTATTGTAAAAAATACATGGAAGGGGAGGTCCGTTTTTAAAGTAATACATCCAACTTCATATTATGGGATGTCCATTGGGAGAAACTCACATCTGCATGTAGAGAGCTCAATTAAAAATTAAACTTATATCCAGAAGATCTAATCCCCAAATTTCAAGTAGCTCCTTTTTGTCTTGATACACATGATATGCAATAGCCATTCTTATATCCCCCTGTAGTGCAGCAACTCCTTATACTGTCTGTTGCTGTTGCTGACACCCTCAACAATATACAATACTTCATCCCATCTTCAATGTTTCCACAGAAAACATTTATATACTTTGGCACTCAGTACCACCATACAATGACGTACATTAGTTCTCCACACTATCCTATAATTATCCTGGAATGAGAAGCAATTAGTTTATAATTATATGGACAATTAGCTGTCTGAAGAGTTTTCAAATGACATTCCCCATATTTAATCAAATAAAGCCAGAGTTGATGACTAACAGATGAGGGGTTTAGGTTTAATAATTTATATCTTTTCATTCCATCTCAGCCTACATAAACTGCAGAGTCTTTAGATGATTTGTTTTGTAACAGAGCAACTTTGAAGACTGGAGAAGTTATTTTCTCACTATGATCTGTTGATCAGCTATGTTTTGATTTAGTGTAATGGATTATGATTATATTGGTTGTACAGCAGTTTTTTTCTGTTGTTATATTAAAAGGTGTTAGTTCTATATTCAGTAGATTGTATCACTACTACCTTATGATATATTCTATTATAGGAATACATGAGACTTTTTTTTCAAATAACTCTCCCCCTATCTTAAAACAAGGGAAAACCCCTATTAATATCCGATACTACAGCTAGAAAGAAAATTACTGTATGGTCATATTTATGGATTACATATGAGAGGAGGAGAGTAGCTGAGTGGAAAATACAGTGATAAAAGGCAAAGCCAAGAAAAGTGAGTTTTAAGAAGGAGTAAAGTGAGGGCAAGTGGTGACTAGATGGAACAGACGTTTGTTCTAGAAAGTCAGGAAAAATGCCAAAAATCATATATAAAGTTCAGATTATGCTCTTATACTCTAATATAATTATATACTATATAGTATATGATTATAATAGAGCATATCTATCTATGAAGTATAGATTATAATATTATATTGTTATCATATTCCTAACTGTATTTTTCCTGAATTTTACCTGATCATGGTGAATCCTAGGATTTACTGAGATCAGTTAGTACGTTTGAACCTGGCTCATTTGCACTATGGTTTAGAACATGATAATGTCAGTCATAGCACTAACATTTTATAAGTATGCTTGTATGCATCTTCCTGGAGTGCACATATGCACTATATGCTAGTTTGTTATAGTCTCAGCTGGGCCTTGATTCTCTCTGGATTCCCTAGAAAATGCCAGACCATAAATAATAATAACTGCATAATCCTCATGTATCAAGATGATAGTGTGGTTTATTGTATCTAGCACAGTATCCTTAATTAAGGACAAAGTGCAGTCCTTTGACAGATAATTATAGGTGTCTGAAAATGTGGCAAGAAAAGTAAACTAGTGAAATTCTACTCAAGGATGAGTGCAATAGAAATGTCAGCAAGCCTAATTAGAGTACATCCAGTGCTGTGTCTTCCTTTTCTTAGCTTGATCAATTGGACACCCCACATGTATACAAACTAGCCCATGGTGTGTGGGAAAGGTTACATGCTGCTGTTGCTGATTGTGAAAGCTGCATTTCTGTGTTACTCCCGAAAAGATGGACTTACTCTTCCTAAACTCTATTCCTCTTCAGAATCTAGATTAATAAAGTAGATTTCCCTAGAATCAAAAACTTAATATATGGCAATTTAGATAAGATCCTCAGAGGAGCTACCTGATAACCTCCCAGGCCTACACAATAATAAAATTAGGAGCCAGAAAGTGACTTGTTTGGTAAGAGAACCCCGTTCCCTCCACCCCTGATTATATATATCCCTGTGCTCAGAAATGTGAGCACTGATTTCAATCATGCATGTCTTCTATTGGTTGCATTAACTCCACGGTGCATATTCTGTAGCCCCCTTGGGTTCTTGTTTGTGTTACCCTTCAGTTCTTTCTATCCGGATGGAGTGTGCTCTGCCATCATGCAACTTGCCAGATTCGGGTCTGATGGTGATTCTGCGAGGATCTCTAGCTCCAGTAGAGATGTGCACTTCTAGTCGACCTTTGTTCAGGAACACTGCATAGTAGGCCTGTAATGTGTAATAAAAACTTGTCACATTTGGAAGGATAGTTTTGCATTTGCTTAGGAACCCAATAAAGCCTATCCATTTCTCCATCTTTGTTACACCTGTCGCTCCTGAGTCCAGGAAATAATTTCCCTGCAGATTCCTCCAGAACCCTGTTGGGGACACAGAGACAAGCCATTGTCTACTTAAGCTATTAACTGCCCTCTCTCCACTGAAAAAAACCCAAACCAAACCAGAGCAAAACATCAAAAACCCCCTCAGTAACCTGTTGAAACTACACTTAGAACTTTAACCACTGAAGATGCTGTGTCAAATGCTGCCATCATACATTGAGATGAATCAGAAGTAGCATCTCTGAAACTAAAGAAGTTACTTGGGATGTATACTTGTGTAAATGAGAATGACTATAGTCCATGAATGTACTTAAATCCTGGCTTCTACAGTGGCAGCCTGGATTGTTGTTAGAGTCCTGGAGGGAGTCTGGATTGAAGAGTGTGAAAAACCATTATTTTTGGTTGGTGGCTGAACTAAAAATAAAAATCTGGGGGGTTATTTTGTTAGCAGGGGAACAAATTAAATGAGCTGTATTGTTTGGGAAATTTCAATGAAAGCTGAGAAAATGTAGAAGCAAATGGATTGGCATGAGGATTTAAGCACCAACCACAAAGAGCTGGAAGTGCCCTGTGAATAACCATTTACTAAAAATAATCTTTCCAACCCAAGTCAAGAAAGAGAAGTTTCAGTTTTGCTTTGGTACACTCAGATTGACTAAGCAAGAACTGTCATGCAGCTTCATACCAAGGAAAATATAAAGAGAAGTTACACTGCAATAGCTGGAAATAATCCCATTAAAATATTTTCCCCCTTTTCATGTCCATAGAGAGAAAAAAGGAAAATCTCAGCCCTAAGATTTCTCTGCTTTTTAGTATTACATGACTTGATCCTAAGCCTTCCCTCCACGGAATTACTAATCCGTGCATGAGTTCTGTGTATGGAAGCTTTGCAAAACGATGCCTGCAGTTACTCTGGCAACCAGTATCATGTCATGGAGGATTTGCAGGATCCATCCCACAGTTACCATAGCAACCAGTTCATCTCTGTGACCTGAAGAGCTTGCTGGTGGTGCAAGTAGCTCCCATCCTGAAGTTAATATCATGTGGATCAGCCACTAAAATGTATTGTCCCTGGAATATATTCTTTTAAGTTCAGGTGTTCTGTCCCACTACAGATATGGGAGAATAATGAAAAATAATTCCTAAAACATACTGTACAAATAAAACAATAAAGACTGTATTTAACTTTGCCCTTATCTACTTATGTAGTTTCTGCATTATCAACATTTGGTTCATTCCTGACAACATCCATACTTTCACTTATTTCCTCTACTTTTGAAAGAATTTTTAAGATCACCCTTATTTATTTATTTAAAAAAAAAAAGTTGGGGCAGGATATAAATGGTTTACATTAAAAACAAATATGACCCAGTGATTTAATTAGTCTATAAGGTGCACTATATCCTGTCTTCATCCTGTATCTTCCAGTAGTGGCTCCAAACGTATTAATATTTAAGGGCCTTACACTGCACTGAAGTCTATGTGAAGTTTTTAGTTTCCAAAAAAAGCAAAATGGGGCTTACTGATAAGGTGTTTAGTTGCGGATAAGTGATGCCTGCAATATTTATTTAATTTTTCCCCCTCCACCAAACAATCATTATCTGAGTAGTCCTGAGGAGACCCAAATAGTAACACTTCATTATGCAGGTCTGAGAAAAAGAATGGAAACAAATATAGTTCACAAAAATAAACCAGCTGGTGTAGAAGCTAAAAAGTAGATGCTGCTGGAGAAATTATTGAGAGAAATTCACAACAGGACTACAAAAATTGTCCTGCCATTACACCAAAACCTTCCAGCTCCGCTCAGTGTTGGTACATTGTGTAGCCTGACCCAAGAAATGAAATCATGAACTGCTAGAATTATGAAGGCTTCAAATAAAGTCACAATCTTTAATTCTGTTGATGCAAATATTGCTGAACTTTCATCTTATTTTTTCCCTCAGACATGAGTAAGCCTTATTAAAAAGCACTAGACTTTCACTTCAGCATTGCCAGCAGATTGAGGGAAGTAATTCCCCTCAATTCTGCACTGGTAAAACCACATTTGGAGTACTGTGTCCAGTTTTGGGCCCCCCACTCTGAAAAGGATGTGGGAAACCTGGAGAGAGTCCAGCAGAAGGCAATGTTTAGGGGACTGAGGAAGATGATGTAAGAGAAGAGGCTGAGGGAATCGGGCTTTAGTCTGCAGAAAAGAAGACCTGAGTGGGGGTTTGGTAGCCTTTAACTCCCTGAGGGACGGTCCCAAAGCTAGACTGTTCTCAGTGCTGGCAGATGACACAACAAGGAGCAATGCTCTCAAGTTGCAGCAAGGGAGGTTTAGATTGGATATTAGGAAAAACTTTCTCACTAGGAGGGTAGTAAAGCACTGGAATGGGTTACCGAGAAATGTGGTGGAATTTCCATCCTTGGAGGTTTCTAAGGCCTGGTTCAGCAAGGCCTTGGCTGGAATGATCTAGTTGTGGATGGTCCTGCTTTGAGCAGAGGGCTGGAGTAGATGATCTCCTGAGGTCCCTAATTTGTTAGATCCTATGATTTATACAGACTCCCAGTAAATGGAATGGATAGAAACAACAAGTTGTGTGAAAAAACCCAGCAGAAGCAACAGGTTTTCCATATCTTCTCCTGCATTGTTCTGTACCTGCCCAGTCTGTCTGCGTTTTCTCCTTGGAGGGATGGGTGTCCCACCCATACCAAACAAGATGACCCCAGACTCATTCTTGGTGCTGAAGGACAGGTTGATTTCTGTGCCCATATCAAAAGAGGCAGGCTGCAGTTCTATGAAACCTGGTTTGGGGAAGCTAACTGTGTAAATGTTCTGCGAAAGGAAAAGAACAAAGAAAGTGAATTCATATGACTGAAAACAAAGTACAAACTCTTAGAAAGATATGTTAAATTACATGTTGTTATGAGATAAAAATACTAAACATCCATTAAACTGTTATATCAGTCATTGGAACAATTCTGGAGTTTTGTGTTCAATGTGAATGAGATGTTTACATAGTTTTGGCCTTAATTCAGAATATCCTGTTGCTTTATGGTTGACTGCTTGGCTAGGTACAGGCATTCAAAAAACCCGAGGCAGAATCAATCTAAGTTATGCTGTTTTCTCTAAGTGGCATAGTTAATTTAGATCTGGAATGAACAGAGCACACATTCCCCTTTTGGTGGTGGTGCGGGGGTGGGGGAGATACATCTTAGACCAGGTTCTGCCATTTTTAAACTAGTCTATGTGTGCTGAACTTTTGTTCTGTTACAGTCATAGATCAGTTTTCTATCACTTATATTAATGTCTGTACCTGGCCTTTATGGTTATTGTAATTGAACTGTATTGTAATTGTTTTGCCTTGAATTAATACAGTACATTCTGGTTTTCTTACATTTAAACAGCAATAAGTAATGTGAACATGCTCCAGATTCTACTATTTGTCAGATTTGATCAGAATATATTTTACATTAATCATTTATCATTGCCATAACATCTATAAGTATTATTGCTTCATTGATGAGCCACGTGCACGAATGAAGTATGCACTGCTCATGGCACAACTGCTTTGCACACGAGCAGATATTGGCACAATTTAAAGAGCGTAGTCAAATAAATTATGTCATCAAATATTATTATGTCATCAAATAATAAATGAGTGTATCCTATATGAGATTTTCTGTTAACTGTTGCCAAATTGTGGATCGTTCTATAGTAGGGCACTGGGCTGCATCTGCTCCTTTAAGGGAGCTAGTAGCCTGAGAGGCTGCTTGCAGGTGGTGCAGTGGGCTAATGAGAAGCTCACCTGATAGGGAAAAGAGTTCAGACTGGAATACCATAAGTTCAAAGCCTGAGCTGGTCAGTCAGTCTCTCCCTGGTAGCCACAAGGGAGCTCTGGGCAGCAGCACTTCTGAAGGGACTGGAATTTGTATAACTAACTCTGCAGACCTGGGGGCAGAGGCAAGTCCCACGGACAGAGAAGGACTGGGTTTTACAGGCAAGTGGCCTTTGTTTTGAGCCCACAAAAGGTCCTGGTGCTTGCGGAAAGGCTAAGCAGGACCAGGGGTCTGGGAGCCCAGATAAGGGGTGGCGTCCAGGACCAGAGGTCCAAGACTCCAGGAAGGGACCATGTAAAGGACCAGGGGGGTCAAAAGGCCCAAGGCGGGGGTGAGCGCATAACTCGGCAACATCACAAAGAGAGAACACCCGTGAGGCTTCAGGCAAGGTGCAGCGTAGGTATAGAGCTATACAAAGAGCCTTTAAGGTGACAGGTACCTGGTTTGGATGGGAACAGATATGAATCTAATAAATGTAAATGATTTTGATATGATTTGGATTTGACTCTTTAGTTCTTCCATCATATAGTTCTTCCATCATATAGTAAAATCAGCCTGTGCTACTGTATATGCCGAAAAAAGTGCTAGATATTTAGGAGGGGGATAGGCCCTGTTAGGCACCAGTAAACTAATAAATGCTGTCATAGGTTAGTACCTGAAGACATAAGTACTATCCTGTGGTGGTATTATTTAATGCACAGCAATACACATGTAGATGCTGACTGGGCTGGGTAGGGAATGAGGATGCTGCAATGCAGGGGGCTGCCTGCTGGCTCGCCCTGCACTGGAGCACCCTTGTGCCCCAGTCAGCCTCTCCATGGGCTGGCAGGCTGATCCCTTGGGTCCCCTGCTAGCTGGGGCTACTCTGACCTGGCTCAATGTGCTGTGGTCCCAAGCGTATGCAGAAAAGCAGTGCCTGGGAGCAATAAATTCCAGCATGAACTGCACTGGAGTTTATTACGTTGTGCTAATTGCACCCACAGAGAAAAGAATTTTCACTGTGGGCTCTTCTATGTTCCATGCAATTCTTTCAGGTTGGGAGAATGTTCCCTTTGTCTGGAGAATTAAGGCGTTAACCCATGCCCAAACCTAGGATTTGATATTTTTTCAGCTCATACATATTAAAAGCCTGTTTACTTAATTAAAGATACCAAATTGATACTTACAATTAAAACAAATTATACCACTTATGCCATTTATTTTATATTTATCTATCTATTATTATGTACATTTATACATAATATGCTTGTCAATTCAGTGGGTAGCTATTAAAAATAAATGACCTGCAAAGCATTATTATGGGGAACTGATCTGCATTTTCCTGTATCATGATCACCACCATCACTACTATTAATAATCTAACAACAAGTTGTGTTTGAAATCTTGATGAGATGACTTAGATGGGTCACAGACTTGCACAGAGCTGACATGCCTGATAGAGGATTTGGATTCTAGTGTAGCACATGAATGTCAGGGATTGTTCACAAAAATTTGCAGGTCCCATGGCCAAGTGACATTTTTATAGCATTCACTAGGCAATGCTACACATGCACATGAACAAACTCCAGAGTTTGTTGCTCCAGAGTGTTTTGTTCCTGGACATGCCATTTGAATGTGTGCCCAAGAACAACAATCAACTCCAAAGCAATCAACTCCAGAGCTTATTCAAGCACAGCACATGGAGCCACACAGCAGATCCAGCTGGCATGGGACCCTAGCACTGAAGCACTCATGTGCCCCCAGCCAGCTGGGTCATCATCTACATGTCCACCGCTGGGCATGAAAAAAACTCTGCAGCAGGTTAGTACTGGTATTTATAAGTACTACCCTGATGTGAGAGTTTATTAGTTTCCTGCACCCTAATGTCATGGGCACACATGTAGAGGCTGAGATATTTACTGTGGAGCTAATTAGTCAGCTCTGCAGTAAATGTCTCTTATAGATATGCCCACTGCCTACAAAACCTGCCATCCACAGTGAGCCTTCAGGAGACTGACTCTTCTGACCAGTCCCAAAAAACAGACCCTTATTTCAATATCTGATTTATATAGCCATTGTGAACCCTATAGTATTCATTCATTCATTCATTCATCCAAATGCCTCTATTCTGTGAAATAGAAGAAAAGGACAGATGGCTGCAATTCAAGATATGTGTGGTTTATTGTCAGATCTGCCACAAATAGCTCTGAGATACTGTACAGTTCCTTACAATTTATTTGTATCTAAAACTCCTCATCTATACTATTGAGATAGAGTATGGAACTAACATGGCCATGTACATTTAATCAGTTTCTACCAGGAGAACTGCTAATCTCCAGGAAGAAACCACAAGTATGCAGAAGTTCCAGCTTTTTGCTTGGAGTAAAATGGCCACTCCAGCAGAAAAATAACCTGACTATATGAAGTAGAAATCACTCCCAGCAGAGTTTTTCCTAGAAGACTGAATGTCTATATACTTTCTGCTGGCTTAATTCCTCCAGGGACCAGAAGGACTGGAGCCAGGGGAAAAGACTCTCATACCTGCCAGAGACCAGGGTCATCCCAGTCTGGAGAAAACATGAGGGACAACTGCTCCCTGCCCTCCCATTTTAGAGGAGGTGAGGAACAGTTCCCCACCTGTTTTCCATTCTGGATTCCCTGGGTGTGAAAAGCAGGAAGCAGGCTTTATCATACTCCTCTGTCTGCTTAGCTGTTGCGCATTGGGAGTTGAGCACAGGGAGTAGTGCCATGAGCCCCATATGTGCTTCTTATAGCTGAGTCCTGGTAAGAGAAGTGGGCAAAGGGCTTTGTACCATTGCTCCAGTCCACGCCAGGAACAGGGGGATTGGTGCAGTCTAAGCCTTCCCCAAACTGGGGTCACCCTACTCTCTGAAGAAAAGGCAATTGAACATTTACTGTCCATACTACTCCCTCCACTTTTACTATCTGGACATAGACACAATTATTTTTAATGCAATTTATTATATGGGGAACTTTGAATGGGTTCTCAACCTATGCTCAGGAGTCTGAACATGCAATAAATACTACTGTTTGTGAAATACTTCATGATCCTTTATAGTTAATGAAGTCATAACCATTATATATGAATACCAGAATTTACATAATTACATCTGGGTTTTTCAAAACATGCTCCTAATTCTCCTGACCCGGTTGTCATTAAAATCAATGAATGACTCCCACTGACTTGTGTAAGTTGGAGCAAAACCTGAGTTAGTGCTTTACAAAATCCCACCATTTCTGAAATATATGGTTAATGTTATTCTATTAGCCACGCCAGACAATATTTTTACCCTTTGAGGCCAAAGCATACAGGAGATGGACTTACCTCCAGTGTGCAGCCCTTGATTATGCCTACAAAATCAGGGCTGCTTAGTATATTATATGGTGTTCGTGAAATTTCAATATCTCTGAGGCAACCAGCATATTTCTTTAAATTCACTTCAGGTCTGCAAAAACAATATTAAAATCAAATGCAATATTTTTCCTAGACAAATCCATAGACTTTCTTAAGCAGGTACACATGCACCCACACATATACACACATGTGCATTCATGGTCCCAGAGATACTTTGTTGAAGTTTTTTAAATGGGTGCATGCACACATTGAATACATTCTGCCTTTCATCATTCATCAGCTCACAGTGCATTCTGTCTTCCATCATTCATCAAAGGTGTAAAGGGATATTCATCTCATCTCCAGTGAGAACAGTCCTTTTTTTCCTACTTTTTTAAGGAATGCTGTCACTTTTTGTGTTTAAACACAGTGAACTATGAAATAAGTAGCTAGTTGTTCTCTAGGCAAGGTAGAAAGATGCAGGCTGGGAAATCATAACAACAAGGAAAGACCTTGACTAGAAGACAAATGTTTCTTTCATTTGTATGCACACTAGATCTTGATGAAAGAGGGACTTTCATAACTGCAGCTGTTTAGGATGAAATATTTGCCCCAAACTGCAAAAATATTTCATTCTGATTCCTGGATATTTTTTCTGATAAAATAGTTTTTCTTGTTTTGGGAGCCCATCATGTTCACATTGGCTGAGATTCATTCCTTAACTTTTCCTCATTTTTATTTTTAAACACCATTCTATAAAAGCTGTGGCATATTTTAACTGCACTATCCTTTCCTGAAAAGTCAAAGAAAACAAAGGACTTGGGTTGTGATTTGGAACCTAATTATATACCCAATATGGGAAGAGTATTCTAAAGTAATTGCAGAACACCTATGTTATAGTTTATATGGCATTTCAATGACAGGCAAGATGACAA
Source organism: Caiman crocodilus (assembly GCA_030014935.1). Lineage (NCBI taxonomy): Eukaryota > Metazoa > Chordata > Crocodylia > Alligatoridae > Caiman > Caiman crocodilus. The sequence continues at coordinate 100,639,405 of JAGPOW010003642.1, read as the reverse complement.
AAGCCCTGAGAATTCCACTATAACCAGCATGCTGGTTATAGATCCTTCCGTTCTGAGGTCACTAAATCAAGCCCCAAGAATTGAGGCTAAGTTTGTACTTTATTATATTCATTTGCCACCAATTTGACAGGGAAAAAAAAAGTGTTCCATGAATTCCACTTCAACTGTAAATAGACGCCTTTTAAGTCACAATCCAAAAGGAGCAACAGTACTTGTAGTTAATTCACCAATACATATTATTACAGCCGTTGTAGATGATCACACACTCCTCATGGGACATATGGACAATCTGACCACCCAAACAAAAGAAAAACATATTCCAAAAGTATCAAAGGAACTAAGATTCAGCACCCTGGAAAAAAAGTTTGAATAGTTTTCAAGGAAGTTAATTACAGAATTACGTGGTTTAACACAGATGATTTGCAACTGTATGTTTTGGAAATGAAAGCCATACTTTGCATTATAGCCATCTCAGCAAGCACAGCATAGTTTCTGATAATTTTGCATCCTTTAGCCAAGTTCAAATAAGCATCTGATTTACTAAAATCACTCTGTGCTTTATTTGTATCCATCTGGTTATACTTGCCTTTCACTTTCAAATCTTTTCATCCACCCCACCCCCCCCTTTTTTTTTTTTTTACTGCTTTATAGATTGATCTGCCTGGTAGCAGAGCTGTTTTGCTATTTCGCTCCCAGCTATTGCTTTCAGTTGCCCAATACAGCCACATTGCACAAATGTTCATATGGTGGATAGTCTCTGCCTTCCACAGAACATTCCCCACTTTCCCCCACCCCACCTTTTACACTACTATGTCTGGTTTAAAAAATTTGTATTTCTCATCCTACAACTCCTAACTGTAGGCTATGAAATATGTGACTCATCTCCTTCGTTCCCTGGTTTTGTAGTTGTATGAATTCCCCAACAAGGTGGAATTTCATCCAGCTATTTCCTGAGGTTCACATCTTTGCTTTTCTTTTTTTCTTTTTTCTTTTAAGGTGGAAGTTTGGGATAGCCCAAAGTAAATTCAGAAACTCAAACCAAGCCAAAAGGAAACAGGTGGGTTGAAACCAACCCAAAAGGTGTCAATTCCCCACCCTTAAACCCAAGCTGGCAAGTTCCACACAGATGTGTATCTACCGTTCCTGCTGCATTCAGAAATGAATGCTGCAGCATTCCCTGCATGCAGGCCCCTGACCACATGGAGCTATGCCTTTATGTGGAGTGGAGAGTGGACGTGAACTTTTAAACATGGCTGGCACCCTGTTTTGTTTCTACAGAACTCCAATATAATAAGCAAAAAATATAACACAGCAGAAATAAGCAGCTGTGTAAAGAAGCTAGAAAGTTGTTTCTGGAGGTGTGTGCACAGCACACAGCATGACAGCATTAAGCACTTAGGAGCAGCTTTGCTTGTTACAGCAGGAGCCACTTGCTGAATTAACAGCCCCAGGGTAACAGCTGGTATAGATAGTACCCACATGCTGCTTCTTGATCCAAGCTGCACTTAACTCATGCAAGTCATGCAGATAATTAATTATCTTTACCTTGCTTTCATACTAGGATAAAAAAGAAACACAAAATAACATTACTTTTAATTATATTCATTGTAGCAAATAGCAAGCTTTATCAAGATTCAGAACATTTCAGATTGAAACAGATTTTAGATAACTCAAGTGGAAACAGATGTTGGGGCAGTGAGATTCTTTTAATTTGTATACATATGCCCCAGACATTGTCAGACTAGAATAATTAACAGTGTCACCTCCCTCCCCAAAAGTCTGCCTTAAAATTTAATTTAGATCAATAAACTCTTATTATTTTTTGCCACAATATGTCATGAGTAAGAGAAAATCATATCAAAGAAATTGGCAAGAGACAGGTCTGGGACTAGCACTCAGTCTGGCACATTTACAAAGTTACAGGTACTGCAATGTCTCCTGCCTGCAGCAGCTCAAACTCTCTCTTTGGTCAGGATTTCCTGTAATATGCATCTTGCACCAAGTCATGACTGATTAATCATAGCTGTAGGCAAAACGTTTATTACAGTTTCATGCTTTAGGGTTGTTGGTTGTAGTCATGTTGGTCTAAGGATGTAGGCAGACAAAGTTCGTTGGGTGAATGTGATATTTTTTATTAGACCAACTAAATAACTGGAAAAAGTGTTCTTTGCAAGTTTTGGGGCACACACACCCTTTTCAGGCATAGGGAGAATCTGATGGTGTTTTATGTGCTCTCCTGGAAAGAATAGAAGTCAATATGCAAAATGCAGGTCTGTGAAAATGAAAATGGATGGCAGTGAGGATGAGGGAATGGGAGACAAAAGGTGTAAGACAGGTAGGTTGCAGGGATGAGGGGTTAGGGGGAAGGTTGAGCTGGTAATAAAATGTAGCTGGTAAAATGCAGACAGTTTACCTGGGGTTATCAGATGACAGTCAGGTTATAATGTCCCATAAATCCAATGCCTATATTTAGTCCATGATTTTTTGTGTCCAGTAGATTGTTGAAGTGAAGTTTGTAGGCTCATCTACAAAAGGTATTGTGTACATTCCCTTTGAGGATTAGAACTGAGACTGGAGAGAGAGTGGTGTCTTGAGAGAAGTGTGCACCCACCAGTAATTGGGTATTCTTGCCTTTGACAGATTTCTAGTGTGCGTTCATTCTGGTGCGCAGTTGCTGTCTGGTTTCTCCTACATATATTTCATCAGGGCATTCAGTGCACTGGATGAGATATATAACATTTATGGAGGTGCAGATGCAAGATCCAGGAATGGTGATGGTTCCATTGTAGGGTATAGTTATTGTGGGAGTGGTGGATATGTGTTGGCAGGTTTTATATTTCTTGTCCTGTCATGGTCTGGATTCATTTGGTGCGCTTTGTACCATAGGAAGTTTGCTTCTGATGAAGAGGATGGTGAAGTTCAGTGTTTTATGGATGGCACATTGTAAGCTGCCTGTCATCTGATAACCCCAGGTAACCTGTCTGCCTTTTACTGGCTACATTCTATCAGGAGCTCAACATTCCCCTTTGCCCCCACACCTACCTGTCTTACACCTATAGTCTCCCATTCCCTCTGATCCTCTCTGCCATGCATTTGCATTTTCACAGACCTCCATTTTGCATATTGGTTTCCATTCCACCCAGGAGAGCACACAAAACACCACCAGACTCTCCCTATGCCTGAAGAAGGGTGTTTGTGACTAAAAGCTTGCAAAGAACAATTTTTCCAGCTATTTAGTTGATCTAATAAAAGATATATTTACCCAAAGAACCTTGTCTATCACAGTTTCATGAGCTCTGCTCTGCTGTATTTGGTTTCCTAAGCAACGACAAAGTGATATGTGTACGAATAATTTCTCCACATATTTTGGCAGACACCACTGCATATTGCATAATATAACGTGGTATTTCATGAGTGTAACAGCTTGGGTCCTTTTATTAGAGCATCAACTGACATCAGAGGTATAATAAATGAAAATTAACTAACTAGTAAATTAGCAAATATGCCTGTTTTCCCTTTTGATGTGACACATCCCACTGAGCCACAGATAGGCTTTGTTATGCACAAGCTGATGTTGAGAATGTCATTATGACTTGTAGATGAAGCTAACATTGACTAACAGTCTTGGTTTTGTTATAGTTCATCTGCTCATTGAGATACAGAGGCATCCTTTCCCCTCTATAATTGCTGAGTGTTTATTTTAACTTCAGAAGGGTTTTTCAGGTTATTTAAAACCACCTGTGCCTTTTATCTTAGACCAACATGGCTAATACCAACAGCCCTGAAAAGCACCTATTGCATTCCAGCATATATTTTCTCAACTATCAAAGATTAAAGCACATTGAAAATAATATGATCTATCTGATACATAATTCTATTTATAGGAATAGCTTTGCTGGAGTAAGCAGTTGAATATTTGATCTTCAGAAAAAAATATAACCAAGGTTTAGTATATATAAAGCATATTATATGATATTTTAAGTATATTCCTAATAATTCCTGAATACAATGAAAGTTTTGAATAAGAGTTCAAAACTAGAACTTTTGTCCTCAAATGGATTTCAAAGTAACTACAGGCTGAAATATGTTTTACATAAACGCTGATAGTAGTCTGGATTCTGCAAAGGCTTACTCATAAGCAATACTCAACTTCAGTAGGACTACCCATGCATAACTTTAAATACATGTTTAGGTCAATGCAGGACAATACCTCAGTTTGGTCATACAAGTTCTGAGCTGCAGATAGCATTCCTTTTGGAGAGAAAGGAAAGCACTAAGAAAAGCTCAGCTACATTATTATCATTCTCCACAGAAACAGGAGGCTATTTTCCTGGCTCATGTTGTATTTGATTGAAGCAGTGAACAACTTAAGATAGCTTAAGGAATGCAATGGCACTTAGAAAGGTTGTTATCAGTCAAGAGCATCAGTGCTTGGTGCCTTTAGTCCTTCAATTTAAATAGAATTTACCATTTTCTCATTGCAAGTGAACTGAGAATAAATAAGCATAAAGAATAAAATTATATTTTCTCCCCTTTCTTGCCATAGGCAAAGGTGTTATTTTCACCCCCCTTACCTCAGGTTTCTCAGTGTTGGCAATCCACCAAAATATATTTTCTCATCTGCTTTCAAGTTAAGTCCAAAGTGGCTTCCTGTTGAAATGGTGGCTATGGTCTCTTCCTGATTTGTGTCTAGGTCTACAATTGATATGTTGGCTGGAAAAACAATTGGTGAAAGTTTTTAAAACAATCTTAAACAATACTGTTCTAATTTGCTCTGTGAAAAACTCAGAAGAATCATCTTTCGGAATGACTGACATTGACTTACAAATTATCAATTATTTGGGCAGTGAGGAACTGGCTACTAGAAGGAGCCCCACCTTTTTCTCTGTTGCTAAAATGCCAAAACAATCCCTTTTCATTCCATCCAGGAAGAGCAACCAACTGCTGAAACTTCCTTAGCCTGACGAAGGGTTTTTGAACCCAAAAGCTTGATTAATAACTTTTCTCCAACTATTTGGGTTGGTCTAATTAAAGATATCAAATTCACCCAAGGAACCTTGTCAAAACAATCTCAAGTGTTTTAAAAAATATTTTATCTCCAATCCAATTTGGTTTGTTCTCAGTGTCAGTACTTTATTCAATAAAGAGTGCCAGACAAAATCAAGATGGGGCAGATCATTGAAGCTCCAGATTGTTGGTTTCAATTCAACCCAGTTCAGCCATAAGCAAGCTCTTTAACATATGATTTCTGTTCAGCGTCACAAGCATATTTTTTTTGATTATTTCAGTTTACATCACACAAACAAACCAAGCAGCTCTTAAAAAGTAATTTCCACAACTGTTAGAAGGCTCAGCAGTTTCATCAAAGGCCAAAACAGAGTGGATATATAGGCTTACTTCCTCCTTAGCACTCTGCAGTCCCTTCTTAGGTTTATATTTTATAAAATTAAAGGTTAAAGACACAACAGCATTTTTAAAAAACATTCCTAACCTCTGTAATCCAGGTTCAGTCTCAGTGTATGATACACTGCAAATGAATATTTTATGGTTGCTGTGTTTGTCTACCCAGGTACTGTACTGCCAGCATTTAACTCATTACTTTTTAAAGTAGTGTGGGATACTCAGGTTATGAAAGGTGGGGTACAGCATAAAAGCAACTCCTTCTCTAACAGAAACCATGTGGGCTTCTTTTTTTTAATGAACTTTGAACAAGATCAGGGTACTGTTTGGAAAAAATCCACAAAAACATTTTTCACTCAAATGTTTTTGAAAGTAATTTAGCCAGCTGCAAAGCAGAATTATGCCTGGAAATTAAGCTACTGGTTTCAAAAGAAAATCATAAAAGACCTGTTTGACATTGCAATCAGGCACTTCTCACCTAAGCCACCTGTAATCTAAGCAAAAGAAGTTGCTAAATCACTTTCTTACAGAACTTTTTAAACCCGGCAATTTTATACATCATCTTCACAGTGATTAGATGGTTAGCTGTGCTTGGTAGGGTAATTAGGAAACTTGTGGTGTTATAAGAACTCACCTTGTTTTTGAATTCTTGACAAGGTGAATGATTTCCATTTCCCATCATTGTGCTTTTGGTTGCTGATAGCAGAAGCTGTACCTGAACCCAGGTCATAGCTAACTTTTATGCGTCCATCACTGAGCTCTACACTCATGAAATCTTTCTGTTAATGAGATAGATTAAACTCATGGTTTAGACATGCTGAATGTTGATTTCTGTTCTGATAAGCAATATTTGACATTAAGCAATCGTTTTGGTTTTTTGAGTGACACTATAAAAGTATATTTTAAACATGTGAAACTACTCGGGCGTTTGATGTCTGTAACTGCAGTACTCTGAAGTGGGCTGTCAGTGAGTTGCTTCACTACCTACCTTCTCAGGCAGGTCACTTACTAAACTATTGGGTTGTCCTTTATATTTGTCTTGTCAAGCTGAAGGACAGGCTATAGCCTACAATTATCTGAAAACTACACTCATCTTTGAGGGTACTCCTGAACTGCAATCAGGAGATATGATTGCAGTGTGAGTAGACATGTCTGAGCCAACTTTAATTTACTGAGCCTGGTGAGCTATAGCAGGAAAGAGGTGGCATGGATTCTAACAGGTAATGTCCCCGAGATAGCACAGTACAGTGCAATTTGCTGTAATTCTAGTCAACTTCAGGTGTTGATGTCTAAATTGCAAGTACTGGTGGCTGACTGGAGCTGTAGTATAATGAACTACAAAAGCTGGGGCAGACAGTGGTTAGCAGAATTGTTAACCTATTAAGGAGTCAGGGATCTATGAAAGACAGGATTTAAAAAATGGGAGATTGCCACTTCAGGGACATTAGTCCTTCTGAAAAGTTTAAGTCTGTCTTGTTCATATACTGTTCTGTAAGACCGAGGCTTTTTATTCTGCTTTCTACAGTTAAAAGAAATGTTTGGAATGGTGAAACAAGAACAATACTTGGATTAAGCAAAAGTGTGAGAATGATTATATTTATATACATCCTCAATTTTGGGAGAGGAGAAATGGGAACATTTGATAAAACCTGAACTGCAGATACTTACTCATGTCTATTCCCAAATCATTAGGGCAGGGATTCTCAATGATTGTTTCCTACTGTGAGACCACATTTTCAGAGGGAGATTATTTTATGATCCATTCTGCCATGTCTAAAATGACCAAGTACCACTGTGGCTTGATAAACCTAATTGCAATTTTCTTCTTCTTCTTTTTAAGTATCACTGTCACATGTTGTTGACTGACTCTTAGTTTCTCTATTGTCAAGATGCAGGGCAGCAGGCAGGGTAATTAGCCCTGGTTACCTGCATGAACCCAGCCTGGACCGTTGCTGCTGGCTCCTTGTCTTAACCACTCCTGATCCCCCAGCTGTGTTATTACTGTCTCCTTATGGTGCCTGCTCCTGATTGCCTGGCTCATGAAACTCTAGTTTCAAGCTCTACCACAACTAGTTACATCCCAGTTCCAGCCTTACCGTTGAGGAGCATCCCAAGAGCACCATAGGCTCTCCTCATCTGTTACCCCAAAGCCATGCAAGGCTCTTCATGGCTGTGACCCCAGAGCCTCAAAAGTTGGGCTTGATCATGTCCTCAGAAACTTGGAAACTTTAGAACCTGAATTCTGACAATCCTGGTCCTGACCTGAGCTACAGGGAGAAGGTTACTGCCAGAAGTCAGAGCAGCAGGCAGGCTTGTTAGTGCCTCAGTGCCCAGAAAGCTGCTCAGCAGGACAAATGCCTCTGTCTAGCTCCTGTCTCCTGTCTGAATCTTTGTTCTTGGTTTCTGCCCATTGGTTCCTAGTTCCAGACTCCAGCCAGTGTCCCTGATGACCTGGCTTGTGAATTCAGTTTGGACCCCTTCTTATTTCTTACCTAGTCTGCTCCAGCTCTCCTGTCTTGTGGCTTTGTTGGGACTCTGGCTTCATGACCTTGCCTGCTCCTGATTCCCTAGCTTTAGTATGAATCTTTAGTATCAAGCCCCAGGGTGACCACCCCCACCATGGTCATAACCCTGGCACCTGTCCTGCCAGTTGTATTAGGCACAAACACTCTCTTAATTATTACTTTATTTTTTCCACCACTTATTTTGTCCTATAGTATGGTCCTTAGATGTATCTATCATATCCCAGCCATGATTTTGGTAATCTGTACCATTGGAAACTTGGGGAGGATCTAGGCCCCATTGAAGTCAGCGATAAAACTCCCCTTGACTTCATCTGGGTGAGGATGAATTTAAATATGTACACTCCACAACTCCCCTCACTCACATACCCAAACTTAGGTCATTTGATTAGAATACTTCTGGTGTCAAGTACCAGTCATTTCAGACTCCTCAGCTCCTGTGCCACAAACCCTCTTTCATTGCTGAAGAATCAACAAGCATCTTAGAAGGACACACTTTTAAAAAAACTTTCTGTTCTTCTTGTGAGCTCCATCACTTCCACTTGTATACATATCAAATAAGACCATAGATTTCTATTGTGTTCTGCAACTAAGGAAGCTAAGTGTTTGCCTCATGCTTACGTTATTAATGAACACTGGTTATCTTCATATTAATTGAATACATAAACCTCTTTAGTGGACAGCATCTTCAGCTCTGCTATCTAGTTTGTAATCTGAGCATAATAATCAACAGCAAAAATGCTGAAGGGCTTAGCAGGTTTCAGAGTGCTGGCATTAGAAGCCTTGAAAATGACAGGACTGGCTAGTAGCTGAGATGCTAGTATGACAGTCCTGACAGCAGTTGACAGCAAGCTATTCTCTAGTTAATGAGTGTATGTATTCACTAAGTAAGGGTAAGCATATACTCTGGGTAAGTGCATACCCTTTTCAGGCTGAAGGATATGCACTTAAAAGAAATATGCTGTCCTAGGAATTTAGCAATTGCAAAATAAGAGTAAAACCTGACGAGAAGAGGTTTTTTTGTTTGCTTGTTTTTTCATTTTTTTTTACCAAGTCCTGTGTGGCAAGGTACATCAGCAGAGCACTAGAAGAGAAGGTCTTGAATTTGAACATGACCATGGAGACATTGGGATTCCAGCGGATTGGACGGCTCACCATAGCGTAACCATCTCCATCGAACTGAACTGTTCCCTCACTGTCTGCCACCTGTGGGCTAAAAAGAGAGAAATTCCTCAGTTTCCAACCAGTTTTCCCTATTTCTGCATGTGAAAAAGGAATCTGAAGAGAGTTTGTTTTTATACCAACACGACTTTGACCACTGAACCTTAAACACAGCCTATGAAATACTAAACAGAGATGTTCTAGGGGGAATATCAGGAAACTGATACAAACCACAAAATGTACAATGACAGACAGCTCATCTTAATCGTGAAAAAACAGCCAGATAAGGTGATACTCCACCTTTTTTTAATACCTCAGAGATCAGTATATCTACCAGGGATGTGGAAGGATCAAAGTTCAATGACCCCTTCAACCTTAAGGGTCTCAAATTCACATAGTTTTCCTTCTATGAGAATACTCTATTTGCTAAGCTATAGACTATTCTGGGCAGTACACTTCCAACTTTTTTTTGAAAGTGTCCCCAAAAAGAATTGAAGACTTATTCAATCAAAAAGAGACAACATGACTCTCCTGCTTGGAAGGAACATGTCACCCAGTACATGTCCTCGCTAACCACAGGAATCTCAGGTACCTCTGCTCAGCAAGAAGCCTTGACTAACAACAGGCTTGCTAGTTCTTGCTATTTTCTAGATTCAATTTTGTAATATACCATGTTTCCACAATGGGAAGGCTGACACCCCTTCAAGAAAGGAGGAATATATAGAAGACACGCACAGAGCCCATCCATCATCTTAGATCTCACAAATTTTGCGAAAAATTACCTATTGGAGCTCAAGACTGTTAGGGTGAGTCCAATCACAAGACCTTCCTTCTGGAAAGCATCTGGTCCAAAGGTTATTTAAGGGTTTAAAATGAAATAGTCATGGATAAAATCTATAACTAGTGCTTAGAGCTTCACTGTTCCCAGGAGTTTGACCTAATCACTGAGCTAGAAAGTCCTGGTCTCTTTTCTTTGGCCTTGTGAATACTGAATCTAGGTCTCTCACTTCCTGGAAAAATGCTCTGGCCCCTAAATGATAGGATAAAAGGGATCACTACCATGGGCCCCTTTCATGGCCCTGGCGTTAGGCACATAAGGTCCCAAGAAGTGTGGGATTGAAGGTCCATCTTACGTTCAGCATTTCCTGTTGGCTAGCCTAGGTGAGTCTATGACCCCCTCTACATGTTACATGTATCACATAATTAACTGGTTAATTACACAATTACCTTGAAACCAATTACACATGCAAAATACTTATCACAATAAAAAGCTCCAACCAGCTGCAACATTACACCTTGAAAATGTACACTAACTTTATAGTTTAATTCACCCCTGTGATAGGATGATTGCCTCTGTGGTGATCCTCCCACCATGGATGTTTCATGCACTATTGGGGTGGGGAGATCATTGCGGTGGTGATACCTTGCTGTAGGGGACATGGGTGCCCCCATGGCTGGGAGCCCCTCCACTAGGGTGTATGGAGATCCCAGCTCTGGGAGTTTGCTTCTTGCCAGTGCAGGGTGAGCCGGGGATCAAGATCCCCCTGTACCAGCAAGAGGTACAATGGGATCTAATGTGCAATCCACAATTCCATGTCCTACCATCCATGTGTGCTTTAGATCCTATCACACCTGCATGTGTAGAGGGGGCCAATACCAATTAGAGAGTGTTTAACTGTCCATACATGAGGAAATACCAATTAGAGAGTGTTTAACTGTCCATACACTGAGCTTAGGCATATAACCCAGGATCACAGATTCCATTTCAGAGGGCAGACAGCATTTCCAATGCTGAAGTCCCTTTTGTGAATCTAGACTCTAGCCCTTACTTTCCTTTTGGCCAGATCCAAAGCCCATTGAAGTCAGTAGGAATTTTCCTGCAATTTAAGTGTTTTGCAACAAAGCCTCAAGCCACAGTATTCTCCCCATTTGTCTAGAATCCATTAAGGTATGACCAACCTTATTCTTTAAATGGATTAGACAGTATCTCTTTTGGCATTCGTTTAACATAATTTTTAATAATCCCTTTAATTTTATGAATTTTGTGCACTGTACTAATGAAACTTACAAGGCTTGTTGTGGGCTGTTGTAGATCTTTGTATTACTTGCTCCACAACATAAATGTGCTTTGTCACAAAAAGTTTATAAAAAAGAGTGAAAAGCATAAGCAGCAGCCAGTTCATTACTAACCTGACAGCACATCCTTTACAGTCACCTTCAGTTTCCCTGAAATTCCACAGTCCTATGGGCTTGCTGTCCAAGTATGTTTCACCCATACAGCCATTGAAGGTAGTGATTCTTACAGCATCTGACTTCTGCAAATAGGAAATTATGGAGCTAGTTAGAATGTAGTTTGAAGTCATCCATTATCCTTAAAACATAATGTGGAATGGACATGACAAATACTGAAAGTGACTGGGGTTTTTTAATGAAACATCATTCTTGTCTGACAAACCCTTTTAAAGAACTGGAAAGCTTGTAGTAGTACTGGAAGGCAGATTATGAGACTGGGGAGAAGGTAGAGGAAGGATGCTTTTGGGTTCTCTCCATGGTCTTACTGCACAGTTTGCCTCCCCAACCATTATGATAACTAGCATCCTTCACTTATGGAAGGCTAGGCCCTTTTGTGGAGTCTATCAGTGTTTTTTCTTAGCTAATCAGGGCAGGGACTATGCAATCTCCTCTGTAATAAAACAAACAAGCTGTCTCTACAGTATTTGTAGTCCTTGAAGGCATGGGAAGGGAAGGACAGGAAACCGAACCAACATTTTCTAAGCTGAAAGACCGGCTGTTAACCTACTTAGCAAAACATGGGGAAAACCTGATTTTAGATTTACCAAAAAATAGGGATGGACAAGCAAATTAAGCCCCCACATACCAAAACCCACTAGGCTAGGTTTATGTAGACTACCTAGGGACTTTCTCATGTGATTTGACAATGCACAGAATTGTTCATCCTTCTAGAATAATATAGTTTCATTTTAAATTATATTTCATCAATATGAGCTGATTTTAAATCTACAAACCTAGCAACTGACACACAAGCACCTGCTGTTTTCTCTGAATATTAAGAATATTACCCTGAAGAATATAGAGAAGAGCAACTTGAAAACTTTCAAAGAAGAGTATGACTTGAAAGATTTAATGCATTGGTGAAATTTCCCAAGGTAATTGTAAATGTTTTAATTAGCAACAAGTATGAACTTAATGTCACTTTTGAGAATTTCATGATGTCTAAGCATCATATTCTTCCACTCAAGTAAAATGATAAACCAAAAAGGAACATTTAAAAAAAAAACTGCAGAGGCACAGACAAAAAGCGATTTTGTATTATATCCCAGGGCAAGCTTCAACTCTGTCTGATCACGCAGTCTGTGACCCAATGATATGAAACAGTAGATCTGAGAGACAGAAAGTGGTTTTCAAAGTATCATTGACCTTGTTAAATGCCCAAGGAGATCCAGCTTTTTATACAAGCTGCTTGGTGAAAAGATAGGAGTTTTTGTAGGACTTCATCTTGTGCATTTAACAACTGCACATATGGTAACAACCAAACTTATTTCAAGAGAAGGAAGCAAATTTAACTTGTTTTTTTTTAACTCAGAGAATTTCCCAGAACATAGTACAGACATCAAAAATGTTGAGAACCCAGATTCTCAAAATCACCCAGTTATATGAGGCTGGTTAATAATTTATTCTGGCTGCCTGGGTGAAGGACCAATTTTCAGGTAGTCCAGTTGGTTATCCATAAAATGGGTTCTTTAAAAAAACAAAAACAAAACCTTTCCAGAATTTTCATTCTGATTGGAAGCTGGTATTTTAGTGCATGACATGTTGGGGCTTGCTCTAACTCAGCAGAAGAGTTAAGCACATGCTAGAAACTGGATGTGTTTCACTGCTGAATTTCTTCCACTGTATATTTGCTTCATTGTATCCTTCCCACGTCCTTCTCAGTAATTCTTTCTATTTAAAACACTTTTAAGTGTCAAAATCTTGATTCACTGTTGACACCTCTTTCTACCCAGTAATTCTACTGTAATTGTTTTAATCTTTGGTTTATGATGCTCCACATGTAAGTTATTTTTGTTAGTTGTTCACATAGCAAATATGTTAAACTGCATTTTAAAGGAGAAGGAAGCTGTTGTAATAGAAATGTTATTCAAGCATTAACAATAAAATTTATTATAAAGCACATCTATAAAGCAAACCAGGTACATCTACATATGCTATTAATGTGACAAAATAAACTCTGGTGTAGTATGTGCTGGAGTCAACTGCTCCTGGGTATAGCATTTACACATGCGCCTGGGACTACAGCACTTTGAGCTGGGGTGGAACAGATGAGGGCTCACAAGGGTCAGCCTTGGGCTCTGGGTAGTGGCGTTGGGTGGTGGCAGGCCTGGCTAGGGCATTAGGGTGCTACAGTGCAAGACTGGGTGGCAGTCAGCCCTCACACTTTAGCATCCTTGTGCCCCAGTTAGTCCCTGTCACCATCTACACATGCATTTTGGCAGAGTAAATTACTTTGCCATAGGATAATATTGTCCACAATGGTATTGTCCACTATCCTATGGCAGAGTTAATTAATTACAATGCCCTAATACCAATGCACGTGTAGACTGTGATGCTTTATGCATAGTTAATTAGTCAACTCTGCAGTAAAGCGCACATGTAGATATATGCACTATAAATTAAATCAAAATTTATATTGAGGAAGGTAATGATTCCATATATGATTATTTAAGCCTGTTGTGTTGATAAGTTGAAAATGCAACTGCAATTATTAAGTATCATATTCTGGTTGGAATATTGAATAACAATAGACATCCCGGGGAAATACTACTCAGAATATTGCGGTCAATAGATCCCATTAAAAATCGTAGGTAATAAAATGAATATCAGTTCTCTGAGAGTTATAACTTTTAAATGATCTTTTGTTTAAAGAAAGACCTATATAATTTTAAAGAATTTCTCAGAAGTTAACACCACACACAAATATTATTCAGTGTAATGAGCTCCTTTGTAATGGCATATTTTCATAACGGCAGTGATTTTTGCTTTAACATAGCTGCAGTGAAGGCTGTTGCAATATTGGCACAACTACCCCCAAAATCTCTATACTTCCTAATTCAAATATAAAAATTTGTTTCAAGCTAGTATTTAAATCGAAGATTCAGTCCCAGAGTAACATTTCCCCACAAACTTTAGGCTAAAATATTTGTGGGGACATGTTAAAGCTTTAGAGTCGTGTAAATACAAAATGAACAGGTATTTGCTACATTTTGTGCTTGATTCACTTGATTTAACTCAAAAAGGAAATCTGAAATGAATTAAAATCAAAATAATACATTTTAGTTTTTAATTTTGCCCTGATGCTTCCCTCCCTTTTCACTTTAGGGTGAACTACTCGTGGCCAACAGGCCTAATGAGGCCTGGCAAGTGGCTTTTTAAAGCTCAGTGCAAGAATGTAAATGTTAGATTATTTTTTTAAAGTATTCAATAAAGAACTGAAATTTAAACAGATGATAAAATTCCTATTAAGTCAATGGGATTTAAATAAATGCATAAAGCTAAGCTCTTAAATGCTTTTCTGAATAGGAAGGACTCAAGCACATGATTAAATGATTACCTGAATCAGGATCTTAGCTAGTTATACAGCTTTAAAAGCTATGAACCACCCTTGATCTCAATGTAGTATTTACTTCGAAGCCCAACAAAGAGTATTTATTGTTGAATATTATAGCAGAAATATTCTTGTTAACCTATTTATCCCACTTGGTTGGATTCCATTGAAAACAGAGATTAGAAAAGTACTGTATCATGTACTGTCAGTTAGTACATGACTCTAGAGCATCACCAGATCTCACACACTCTCACACTTCCTGAAGAACCACAGTATAAGAAAGAGATGGCTTGGATAAGACAGTGAGCTATTGTGCTCCATAGCCAATATGATCTGACAAAGGCCCAAGGACTGGTGGCTAGGAAGGACTCATTCTGGATCTGGCTTTGGAAGGCTCAGTACCCTCTTCAAGTCTGAAGCAGCATCTGCACTTTCAGCAGCTGACCGATTGTTATTTTCAGCTGTTTCCCTATCAGGACTCTTGTTTATGGTTCACAGGAGAAGCAAATGTCTTTGTCCTGCCTAGGAAAGCAGGAAGGTAGAGACTGAGATAGACCTACAGTTCACAGTTGCCGGGGTAGCAGGGGAAGAGAAGGTAAACAAAGGCTACTGTTTACTCCTGCAATTTCCCCCCGCCGCAATTTTTCAGTGAATTTGCCATTCCTACACACAGGGGTATCAAGGTTCCTGGCAGAGTTTAAAGTACCCAGTGGCAGAAGCCCTTCAGCTCTCTTCATATTCTTGCAGTGATCCCCTGCACCCAGCAGCCCAGTCAAAGCTGCTGGGTGTAGAGTTTTGACAACTTTCAGCCCGGCTGGGACACCTTCCATCTGGAACCAGAGTTGGGGCTGTCCCAGCTGAGGCCAACAATCAGCTGATTGTCAGTCTGAGCCCAGACTGTACTGAAACCAGTTTGAGTCCTTTGTGGCATTCCAGAAGCCAAATGACAATCAGCTGATTGTTAGCTGAGCAAGACTCATGGGCACTCTTCAATTTACTGGTGCAGGAGGAACCTGGCCTCCCCCTGCATTGGCAAGTAGTAATAGCACAATTAGGAGCTAATCATTGATTCCAAAACCGTGCCTCCTGCCAGAAAACTGTGGCATGCCAGGAGGCATGATTGTTGGGACTAGGGATCAGATCCCATTGCACCATTAAATGAAAATGCGCCTAAGACTTATGGTACTACCCTGCCCTACCTTCTGGACTTCAGACTAACGTAGCTAATTACCTCACTTGTACAGAAATGCATAGCAATGAATCTGATCAAATTAAAAACCACAATCAGATCCACAAATCTTCCATAGGGTTTATGGATATTTTCTTAGTTATAGCTGGACTTTAAGCAATTGGTTTAAGGAAAGGGAATCTAGATTTGCAAAAGCTACTCCATCTGTAGCCTTTAAACCTTCCTTTGTCTTTATATGTGTCTTTGTTTATATGGGCATGCATCCTACAAAGTACTATGTGAACTTAAGTCATTCTGTACAAAATAAAGTATAGCAAAGTTTTGCATCCTACACCTATTAGAGTTGTTCATAAATGGAATTTTGGTTAATTGGCAATTTTGACATTTTAATGTTTTGCTTTTGTTCCAAACAGTCAAAAGATACATTTAGGGGTCTATAAACCGCTATGGACAATTTCAAAATTTGCTGCTGAAATAAAGTGCTTCGTTTCCTTTCCTTTCCAACATTTTGAAAAAATAAAAACAAAAAGTTAAAATGTCAAATTGTCCTGTCAAATATTTCACTTTCTAGGAGGTATTTCCAGTTGAAAATATTTAAATTGGGTCTAGTCAGAATAAACTTCAAGTACATTCACATATAAGTTAAGTACGACCTTTGAGCTCCAGATAACTAACAGTGCAACTTCAGAGCTGCCAATGTTGTACATCTCTTGCACAGCATAAATCATGATGTTAACATCTCTCTTGTTAATCCCTGTCCTGAAGGCCTAGTGACTGAAGGCCCATAGGAGGTAAATAGAAAGAAGAGTCAACAGAGAGGATTAAAAAATTACAGAGGTCTACTGTAAACATTTCAGGGTGGCACAGAGTGAAAGCAAACAGATGTCCATACTTTCAATCATGCCACAAATGCTCAATTTGTGGCTATGATGATAGAAGGCAGTACTGAATCAGGCCATTTTATTGCAGCCCATGTGTGTTTGCTTATGGTGGATATTTTGGGACAAATAAAGCTAACCTTGGGTTTCCAGCCTCCCTGGAAAAGAGGTCCCATGGGCTTGAG
The DNA here is from genome assembly GCA_030014935.1 of Caiman crocodilus. Lineage (NCBI taxonomy): Eukaryota > Metazoa > Chordata > Crocodylia > Alligatoridae > Caiman > Caiman crocodilus. The sequence continues at coordinate 100,622,447 of JAGPOW010003642.1, read as the reverse complement.
GTGCTCAGTCTTGCACACCCTAGGAGGCCTTGGGAGTGCCTGCCTCACTTTCCCATGTTCCTCCAAAGATGTATCTGGGTAAGAGGGGAAAGTTGGGGGTGGGGTGTCTGCAAGCAGGGATTTCCTGCTTATACACAGACACCCCATACAGCACCCAGAGGAATCTATCTCCAGGTGATTTCCCTTTTCCCATATGCAAATGCAGGGGGGTGGGGGTTACCACTGTGCAATTTCCCCACTCTGCGATTGCAGGCACATGTGGAAATTCCTTGAAGAGGTACCTCCATGTGCATGCCTGCAAATGTGAAGGGGGGAGTGGGAGTTCCCCTTTCTGTACTTGCAGGCATACATGGGGGAATCCCTTGCATAGGGATTTCCCTGTGCATATTTGCAAGTGTAGAAGCAGGAGTGTGAGTTCACCGTCTCCACTTGAAGATACCCTGAAGGGTACCCTGCTCTCCAACACAGGGGACATGGCAACCAGGGATGGCTATAGACCTCCCTGGATCATAATAAGCTGTGTTGTAACATATATGTAGTATAGCTAACCATCCTCCACTGAAGATGTCTATCACTAGTGTGATGAAATCTGGATGGACAGGTCAATGATAGGCATTAAGAGGGAAGCAGATTCATGGTATCTGACAAAAAAGGACTAAGAGTTATGAAGCAAAGGCAGATGTAAGGGATGAAGAAGTAAAAAATAAGCAAAAAATTTGAGAAGCGAAAAGCAGACAGGTGGATGGATAAACCAGCCAGAAGAGAGAATAGCCTGTGAAGCTGAACTAACAGGGCTTAGAAAATTTATTAGTGGACAAAAGGAGAGGAGTTATATCAGGGGCAGGCAAAATACGGCCCATGGGCTGAATGCAACCTGCCAGGCAACTTTATTCAGCCTCTGGGGCCCCTAAAAACATTAGTAAATTTATATTTATATGCTCCTGGATCCCTGTCAGAGCTGACAGGAGCCAGGGGCAGCAGGACCCAGAGCGAGCCCTCAGCAGAACTGAGCATCTCATCCCCATCTCACCCCCAGCCACTTCACTCTCTTCTATCCCCACCCTGCTCTCGTGCCATGTTGCTCTCAGCTGCATGGTCAGACTGGGGAGCACGGGGCCATGCTAGTATATATGTGTGTATGTGTGTGCGCACGCGCGTGTGTGTGTATGCAGGCATACAGGCAGGGGCAGTGTGTGTGTCTGTGTGTGTGTTAATAAGATGAGTCCCACATGCATACCCCACCATACACATGCACCCACACCCTGCCTCACACTGCCATACATGCAGACCCCCACACTCCCCTCATACACCTGAGCCACCCTCCCCCATACACTTCCCCGCACAAACCCCATACCCACTCATACCCCACATACTCTCAAACCCAGAGCCTCCCACAAACCAATATGCACCACCCATGAAATACAAGAGTAAGACTTCATTTTAAGATATTGTCTCTGTGCAATCACCTCTATGTGCACTACACAAACACATGTAAATCAGGACAAAAATATTTTTTGAAATCAAATTAATGAATACTGTAGATGTTTGCTTTTTAGAATATAATTTAGAATATAATATAGAATAATAGAATATAATTCTTTTTAGAATATAATTTGGTATTTTAGACGGCAAAACCCCTTGCTGAAAGGAGTACTTTTGCGGGAAGGGACTTTAGGTGGCAAAGGTCAGGGGTTAGGGCATGGGACTTCTGGTCACAGGATGGAGACCAGGGATTGGGGCACCTGTCAAGGGGAGGGGCTACCCATGCAGCCCTCAACAGTTTGCTAAAACTCAATAGCCACCCTGTGTCCAAAATAATTGCCCGCACCTGAGTTATATGAATCAGTAGAAAGAACAGGTACTTGTCAGCATCCAAAATGATGAAAAAGAAACATAAAGGAAACAGGCATACTGAAGGGAAGAGACAGAGTAGGAGAGAGAACTAAAGAAGCTGGGTATCTGAAAGGAACACACACTGTTACCAGAGCAGTGCTGTTTTAGGAGCTCAGCCAAATTATGAATGAATACAATACTTAGCCACATGAGGCCCAGTTGCAATTAAAAATAAATGTTTAGCTATAACAACAGCAGCCCATATAATTATCAAAACCTAAGATTTAATGCACCAATAGCAGCAAACACCTTACCTTTATTTTTCCAGTTAGCCCACCAACAAACAGCATGGCATTTGCATCTACATCCAGAATAGTATAACCAGGTGGAGAGATTTCACTAACAGTGTTCGGCACAATGCTGGCTTTGGGACCATCCAGAGCTCGGACTGATACTGTGCCATTTCTCCCAGTCCTTAAAAACAAAGAACCCCCACAAACACTGCAGTTAAACCATAGCATATAAAACTTAATATTTTCCAGATATGTTTCAATAATGACTGTACATCATTAATGTGTTTCTGATTTGGTAATGTTCAGGTTTCCATATAAAGTCAAAGGAAGTTTCTTTGCTCGCATATACCCATGAAAGCTCTATACAGGATCACAGAGCAGGTGTTTCTTGCCTCACATTTTACCTTGAATATATGTATACATTAAGTAAGAATTCAACAAGTAAAACAGAGAATCTTGACTTTTGATAATTACTAAGACTAAAATAGCACCGTGTAATTGTTTCTTGACTTAATAAATGAAGCAGGCTATGATCGAAATTAATTTCTGAATTTCCTATGGCTTATTTGATTAATTTAATTCCTTTGAAGAGAGTGATCATTTAATGAAGTCCTTTAATTTACTTTACTGTAATGTTAGAGACCTGCATCCTCCACAGTAAAGCTCCCTGGGTGATTATTAAACTCAGACACAAGCCTCATCCTTTTTAATTGTTACCCTGTTGTGTTTAAAATTGTCTTTTTAAACTTGTAATATTATTCATCAATTTGTCAAAAGTTTCTATACATTTCCTTTTCTTTAACTTAGAATATGAAATAAATGCAGTATTAGCTACAGGTGTGGTGCTTGCTGAAAAACATTTACAATTAAATGGAAAATACTGTGCAAATCAACAATGCATAGAGTTCACCCAGCATCCCTCTATTGCTCCCTCTCTCAGTGCACAATTACTTTTGCCCCCCCACTCCATGGTGACCCCACAGCTTAGCACTGCTCATATATGTGTATACTCCAGACAGCCCCTACAAAGGATCCACATGCTAATTAGCCCCCACTAAAACTGGGTGTTCTTGACACAAGTCCTGGGATGCTCCAAAATGTTATGTGAAGGTGAGGTACAGGGCCCTCTGGTAGAGCTTTATCTTGTGGAGGGCAGAGCCACGTTAATCATATGCACTACGCTGAGAGAATGTGTGACAGAGGGATTCTGGGTGAACTGTGTGCAATGCCATGGATCACCATGACTTGAAAAAGAGTCAGAGATTGGGTTGGGGGGGAATTGCACTTAAGCAGCACTGGCATGTGTCTTATTTAGGTGGGCTGCACAACCTGTTGTTACCTGGCAAGGGAACTAACATGATCACCATGGTGTTTTTCCCAGGGACAGGAGATAACTGCTGATCTAGCATGAGTTTGTACCTAGGCAGAGGTAATATATAGTTTACCTTCCCACTAGCATTTCCAGTGGGATGATCTTGGCTTTATGCCTACTTTATGGAGCTAGGAGACTCTTCCTTAGCTTGCTCCTGTACCCATATGGCTGAGGGCAAGCAAAACTTGGGGCATCTGAGCCCCATGCCTCTGGCCTTGGGCTTGCATGTAGGATGCCTATCAAATGTATTAGAAACATCTCAAGGCCCAGGTGGGGGTGGAGTATGTTTGCCAGTAATAGTGCCATATATGGTTTTTGAATGATTCATGGATTTGGAATCTATTTGGCTCAGAATATGAATAATGTTTCATTAAAAAAAAAAATCAACAGAATAACTTCTTGGCTACCTTTGGGTAAGATCAAGTGTGGTCGCTGGGCAGAAGCCCAGTATACTACCTGGATTCATGCTAGCAACACTGGGGGGATAGTGACGGAGCACTGGAATGGAGGAGGAGGAGTTTTCAGAGTCCAGAACAGTAATGGTGGCAGTCTTGGAGAAGAGAGTGACACTTATGGAAGGGAAGCAGACCAAGACATGAGAAGCAGATTGGCAAATGGAAGAGAAGAGCTAGAGTCTGATGGAAGATGGACAAAGGCAGGGAAAAAGGGACAAAAGAAGATAGAAAGAAAGGTGTTGTGGGATTGGTGATGTTGGAGAAGGCTCTATTGGAAGAAGTTTTACTGAAGAAAGCAACTCCAGTCGGCAGAAAGACCAGGAAAGGAGGAAGAGGAGAGGAGGTCAGGAGGGAGAAATAAGGTATGGAATAGTGATTGAAGGGAAAAGGAAGACTAGTGAAAGGAATAAATCAGATTTGCAAAGAGAAAGTGAGAGATGGAGGGCCAAGAAATGTACTACTGTTACAGAACAGTAGTAATAGGGGAAGGAGAACAGAAGTCAGACAATGAATAGATATGAATTTATAGAAAAAATATTGTTCAAAGTTTTGAATGTTGAAGTGGAACATTTTAATAATCTGGTCACCTATCCTAACTGGAAGTCTTAGGAAGTTTTGTACTGGAGCTTAGAAGTTTATGAGGAAGGTTATTTTTGGAAGATGTATGCAGAAGTAGGTGAGAGAGAAGAACTGAATGGGAAATAAATTTTATTTCAGGAAAAAGACAAGAGAAAGGATGATAATTATTCAAATGCTTGATGTTATTCAAATGGACATGCTTAAGATGGGGGGGATAGAAAAATGTTTGGAGAATTATGTACAAAAAGTTACAGGTGTTGAGAAGATACATAATAAATACAGTATATGGACAGGATGGTGGAGAGCTCAGGTGGTAATGAGGGTGCATGACAGGAGTCCTCTCAAGCTTATACACATCCTTCTTGAAGTGTGGTGCCCAGAACTGTATACAGCACTCCAGCTCTCCAGCTGTGGCCTCATCAATGTTGGACAGAGAGAGAGAGGAGCACCTCCCTGGATCTATTGGCAACACATCAGCTGATGCACACCAGAGCTCTATTTGCTGTTATGGCAACCTCATCACACTATCAGCTCATGTTCATCTTCTAGTCGATCATGACCTCCAGGTCCTGTTCAGATCCTGTGCCAGTCAGTGGACCACCACCCATCGTGTAGTTATGGTGAAGGGTCTTCCTACCCAGATGAAGGACCTTGCACTTCTCCCTGTTAAACCTCATCTGATTCCATTCCACCCATAAATCCAGTCTGTCAAGGTCTTCCTGGATCTTTACTCTATTCTCTGATGTGTCCATGTTTTCCCACAAACTTAATCACTGAGCTTTCCACCCTCTCATCCAAGTCATTAATAAGTATGTTAAAAGAGAAGTGGAGGACTGCTTAAAACCTTGCAAGAGAGGGAAGGTGCCAGGAAAAGTTGGACTTCTGGTGGAATTCTATGGAAAATTTTGGAAATGGCTGAGGACAGCCCCCTATGCAAAGATGGAAATCTTCATAGGGGAAATAAACTTGGGGGAGTGGGATTAGAATGCCTGAAAGACTGTAAGAAGGTGACTAATATGATAAGGAAGAAACACACGATAACAATATTTGGGGATCTGAGAGAAAGGTGGCAAATATGTGGAAAGAAGTGAAACATAACAGATTGAAAGGAGAACATATGGATATCATATAGCTGATGATATGGAATATTGTTCCTGTGAGGGGCATTCAGCATAATTTCATAGTTTCATAGTTTCATAGTGTCTAGAGTTGGAAGGGACCTGGGCAGATCATCTAGTCCGACCCCCTGCCTTGGCAGGAAAGAGCACCGGGGTC
>JAGPOW010003642.1:100591223-100609583 GCA_030014935.1 Caiman crocodilus | reverse complement strand
GCTGGTTCTGTGCAGATATGTATGTTGGTCTGTGGGTTTCTTGTATACTGTGGTCTGTATTTTACCCTTCTAGATACTGATCATTGTGTCTAAAAAGGAGATGTTGGTGCTGGAGTATTCTAAAGAAAGTTGGATGGAAGGATGGTGACTCTTGAATTTCTGATGGAACTCAACCAGAGATTGCAGGTTCTCAATCCAAATGATGAAGATGTCATCAATGTATCTTAAGTATAGCAAGGGTTTGATGGTGCAGTTCTTGAGGAAGTCTTCTTCCAGGTGGCTCATACAAAGGTTGGCATACTGTGGGGACATTTTAGTGCCCATAGCTGTTCCCATCATCTGGAGGAAGTGTTGATTATTAGAAGTGAAATTGTTGTGTGTGCGGATGAAGCGTATAAGCTCAGTAATGTCTTTGGGTCTGTATTCTGAGTTGTAATCTTGTTCCTGTTGATATGTAAGGCAGGCTTGGATGCCATCCTGGTGTGGGATGTTGGTATATAGGCTGGTAATGTCAATGGTGGCCAAGGGGGTGAAACACATTACCCCTTGGACCACGAGGTAATGCAGGAAAGGATGCCCAGGGTAGGCAGGGGCCTAAGGGGAGTTGGGCAGGGATCAGACACTTGAAGGGGGAACTTCCTGCTGCCACTGTCCCCATATGAACTGGGGGCTGCTACACGCAGCTGTGTGGGATGTTGAGCTCAGCTGAGGACAGCAGCAGTAGTTAAAGGAGGATTCCTCTTTATAAAGCCTGTTCCTTGTCAGTAGGAAATGCAGTGGAAGAGTAGCCTGTGCAAAAAAAGGGAACCCACCAACCACTGCTGCCCCCTGCTGAGCCCAGCACCCTGGACAGCTGCAGCCCACAGCCAAGCAGGAAAAGGATGACTCTGGGGCTATTTCTGTGCCCTGGTCATGTAGGGACAGCCACAATGGTGGAGTGTGGACTAATGTGATCTCCTCCCCCTTGTGATGGATTCTCCCTGGCTGTGAGTACTCAGCTCAATGCTGCTAATCATTGTCTCAACACCATACCAGACTGGGTCTCTCAGGAGCCTTTAGCCTGGTTTGTGAATCCTAAATTGCCTCAAGCAGGTAATAAATGCCTAAACATTCAGATAAGTCAAGCGAAGAGTACCTCTGGGAATGAAAAGGAGCTAATCTTTAGGTCTCTAGTTAGGCTTTCTGGTGAAAGTTTAGGCACAAATGGAAAATAGGTGGGGTTTCTATGACTTGTTATCTTGGATTTAGATATCTAAAGTCCTCTGTGAATCTCAGCCCTGAAGATGATGTTAGGAACCTTGAATATGAGAATGTACTGAAAGGGGAGCTAGTTGAGGGTGCCCTGGTGAGAGTGATAGGCAAGGAGACTATAGAGTGAAGGAAGAAGGGTGGTGAAATGCTGATAGAAGGAGATAATGGATATTGTACATATATATTGTAGTATATCTCAGCAACAGAGAGAGGACCTGCACCTTTAGAATGCCACTGGTTAGAAGCTTCCTGATAGCAGACTGTTGGACACAAGCTCAAAAGTTTCTGTTAAGCTGGACTGCATTTATCATTGTTATAATGACATTGATTTTAAAAAACTATCCTTGTACAAATGCTGTACTTATTTCTTAAGGAATGTGAATACAAAAACAGAGGATTAGCAACAGAACTTGCTGTGTTGTATCATTTCTTTCTATACTAGCCAGAGCATATAAAGCTTACCTAGAGGCTTCAATTCGGTACCAAAAGCCATCATTTATGGTCAGATCTGGATACTCAACTCGTCCAACACCAGAACCCACATCCCACAAGAAGTTCACCTTGCCTTTACGCATCTCTATGGCCAAGAAGTCCGTCTAGCATACAAAGAATTAAAATAAAAGGGAATCAGTGAATTGCTTTAAACGTTATAAAAATATAATTTTTGAAGATCTTCCACACTTTTGAAGATCATAAGTAAACTTATGGGGTCTCAGGGACCCATGTTCACATAGCAAATTTTGTATAGTAACTCCCATGAATTCTGCATTAAAAAGTCATTGGATAAAAAGCATAAACTGCTGCAAATAGGGACCATAACGCAGGACTTCTCTCTCTTCTATTCCTGACCACCAAGGAAGTGCAGTCATTACTAGGCTACAGAAGTCTGGCTCCCTCTTATTATTTCTCTTTCTGGATGTATTACTCTTTCAGGCCCCATGAGAGACCAGGAATCTCCCTCATCCCTTCCATTATCCAATGGTTATTTACCATGTATCTTGTTCTAGGTAGCTGTGTATTGCTGGTCCATTGGAGAAGCTGTTAACAGCAATGTTATAGCTACTTAGAGGCAGTTTTAAACATAAACAATATTATTTAGAAAGCATCCATTTGGCTGGCAGTATTGTACTGAAAAATGCCAGTGTTCCATAAGTTAATACATATTACCATCCAGACTCTTTCTTTTATAGAAGAAAAATATAATACATTGCTTAGAGTGTTTGGAAATGAACACTTTCTCCCATTTACTGAATTATTATTGATGGCTTGAGAAGTCTGTCTGCTGGAGGGCTTGTGGAAAACTGAATCATTCATCACTACCATTCCTGAAGTTGTTATGGGCTTGACTGGAAGTCATGGTAAGTAGGATCTTTGACAGATCCAAGATGATTAGCTACTTCATTCCCAAGGGAAAATGGATGAGAAACAAGCAAATGAAAAATCATCCCAGTTGTACTATTACTGATTTTACAGTTTTAATGCAGTCCATGTAGGAGTCTCAGGTTGGATCCCTAGATAAACACCAAAATATCTGTCACTTGTGTTAATTCTAAGCTAATTAAAGCTTTTTTTTTTGTTTGTTTCTTCTGTGAGTAATAGTATATATCTAGTTATCCAGGTAAACTCTTGGGTCCTCTGCCATTCCTTTGAAGTCTCTAATGGAAAACATTCTTGTCATCTTTGTTTGCCAGAGATCCTGTTCGATTGAGAAACTCCAATAAGCGAAAACTGAGAACCAGACTTACAAATTTGGCACTTCCAAGATAAAAAAGGAGGTTGTCGGCAACTGCTGTCTTCACATTGACAATAACAGTGTTGTAGCTTCCTTTCTTTATTTCTGGTCTGTATGTGCGTATACAGTCACCTCCAGAAGACACAGAGACTTTGATCTTATAAAAAACAGCACAGAGAATTCAGGTTACAGCTCATTATTCCAGAGAGAATAAAAATAGAGGCTTTAGAAGAACTGCAAAGAGTATACTGTCTCATTTTTGTTTCACATCTCTGAGGACTAGTCAGAGCTGCTTGCACAAGGTGTATGGGAGACTGAAATTGTCTTTTCTTGTGGAATAGATTTTTATAATGAGTGATGATACATATAGGCCTCTCTTGGCCTGTTATCCTGCCTTCCTGGCCCATAGTCTGCACATCAGGAGAATATTTATTTCATATAAAAATTACTAGAATACACAAATATCTGAAAGGGCTACTATGGAGGTTCAGGTAACAGAGATATCGAAGAGTTAGCCATAGAAAGGAATCAGAAGTATAACCTAGGTCCTAGCATATTGCTGAGGATGGACTAGGTAACCTTCCTTCTTCTTTTTTTAGTATCTGTGATTTGACCTGTATGGTTGGTTTATTTAAACATTCTTTTTACAAATAATTGTTTTTATGACTTCATGGTGCTACCAAATGGTCCCCAGTTGAGGTGTTCTTCACCATTGTGTGTTCCAAGTTTCCTTTTCATTGAGCTGTGCTGAAATTTTTATCCTGCCCCTTTTTCTGTTGCTAGGTCTATTTTAAGAAACCTGCAGTAAGTCATAAAAATAATGATCTAATAATGATGATTATGAGGTCTGTGTTATATACTGTAATATCAGTAACTGGAATGAACTCACTAGGGCATTAGGGCAAATGGAATAGATGCAAACAAGAAATTCCATGTAATTAACTGGCCCATTTAACTATTTTCTAGATTCTTGGTACCCAAAACTAGCAATGACATTGATAGTTTCTTTCTCCAAGTTAGGTTTATTTTGTGGGATTCAGAAATGCATTAAAGCCCTGACATTTAAAATTATTCATCGTCTGCATAATTTTCAGTGTGTAAGTGAGTCTCATTTACCTTATTGATTCAAGTAGAAATATTTTGCTGAATCAGGATCTTAAAACCTGGAAATTCAGACTTGGAGAACTGAGGGAATCAGTGACTGAGTGTCCACTGGGGGAAACAGAAAGGACCAGGAGAGGTCTGTATGGTAGAATCCAGGTACTTCAGAATGAGTTAGGTTCCTTACATTTCTGTGAAGATGAGGGTTTGCAAAATAGCCAGGGACATACAGACATCTAGTAAGCTGCCACACAGGACTGTTGAGATTTTCTGCCTGCTCAGGCTGGCTTTTATTTAAAAGGGTACCACTTCTCTGATCAACTGCATGGGATCACTGATAAATTCCAGCTGATCAGGGAAACAGCACCCTTTGAAGTAAAAGCCACAGCAAGCAGCTCAGCAGCTTGTTCTTAGTTTAACAATCTGCTGCAAATTAAGCATGCTGTGAATGACCCAGGTACAAATGAGTTCTACCCGGGCTTCTATTGTGTGTTTGAAGTTTTTTTTAATAGAATTTTTTTTGAAGGGTGTTAAGAATTATGGCCTATTCCACCTACTACACAGCTAGGTAGCATCCAGGTGAGCAGGGGCATGCACTTGTAGCAACATAACTTGCCTCAGCACATGCCCCTGCATGAGTGCTTCATTGCAGGACAAACTATCCCACAACGGGCAAACTCCATTGCCCAGATCCTGCCCTTCTGGCAGGGAGAGCTGGAGGCAGGGAGAGCTGGAGGCTCAAGCCTGCACCTGTGCTGGCCCCAGAAGTCTTACTTTGTGTCCTGGTGGCATATTGGAGCAACAGGGGCAAATGAAGGCTGTTCCAGCAGCCAAACTGTTGCTCTGGATAGCTCAGCCTCCATTTGTGCCAGTGCACACTTTTTTTTTGCATTGCACCACTTTTTTCTGGCATTTCTTTTTCTTTTTTTTTTTTTTTACTACTGGGAAATACCGGTAGCAAATTTTGCCACTATGCTGCAAATGTGCATGTCCAAATCTTAACACTCTCCACATGCAGTTTGTAGCACCACAGACCACACACTCCTTCTCATTTGGATGCAGCATGAGTGCAATTTTATTCCACCCTCTACAGTCCCTAAAAGACCTTTCACACTTTCATACATTTATCTTTTGATATATGTCTTCATCTTAGTGTTAAAACTAAGCTGAAAAAAACTGGTGAGGAGAACTCTCTTTTCCACTAATGATTTTTCAGGGACTTAGATGCCTAATAGATGGAATAAGAACTGGCCCTAGAACTTTTGTCACATTAATATTAAGACAACTTCATTTTCTGTTTGCCTCAAGAGTGTATGATTATCTCTGTCCCTACATGATTGCCCAAGACATTTAACTTCCTTATCTTTTAACATCCCAGGGGTAAAAACAAGGTACTTACCTATTCCCAAGGGGTGTTAGAAGGCAAAGTGCTCTGAAATGTTTGGATAAAAAGTGCTACATAGGTGAAAAGTATTAGTATTTGTTAACCTGCCTTTTTGCCTTATCTATACTTCCATGAGAATCTGAAATAGGTTTTATCAAGGTGGTTCAAAGAACAAACATGTCACAGCTCTGTTATTATGTGTTCCTTTCAGCCATTTGTCCTCCCATATCTGGGTTTCATATGAATTATACAGGAGACTTATTGAACTTTCATCTCTTAGGATTTTCTGTATGGTGTTCCTGATTGTTGTAGGTCACAAACCAAATAAGTTTAGTATTACTGGCTGATCCCTGAGTTTAAAAACATAATTACATCAGGGAGAAAGGCTTGGGACTTAGTAATCATGCTAGAAAATACACTCTTATCCTGAGCACAAGGGTCTATTCAATTGTTACCAGTTGAAGAAAATAAAAAAAATGGAAAAGCAAGTACACTTAGCATTTTCAGTGAGTTTGAGATGGCTCAGTCTGGGACCAAAAACCAGACATGATGCTATTAAGACCATATTTTTCACGAGTAATGGAACTTTTAGAAAAATCAAGTTATGGATATCTGTGCTTGGTAAATAAAACCAAGCTTGTGATCTCTATCTTTTTAAGATTTTGCACAAATATCTAGTGATGGATATTTCCCCCCTTCACTGACCTCTTGCTGTACTTTTATCTACAACATCACTTAAATGATAATCTTTCCATAGTGCTACATTTCTGAAAATATATTGCATTTGAAAGAGCCATGGTATAACACCATCAGAGGTAGAAAATCATCAGATATCTAATATCCTAGGTTCTGTCTATATAAGTATTTATATTGTAATCTTCAATATATACATCTGAAACTGAAAAGGATTCTCTTCCCGGAAAAAATGCAAACTAGAAAAACATACTACCCACCTACTACCTAGAAATACTGAGAAAAAAGGGCTTACAGAATTGGCCTGCTTCCGAGCTTGATTTATCAGTTCTTTTATCTGAGAGATGTTTTTTCCCAAGTTATCCTGGAGTTCTTTGATTGGTTTGAGCTTATCCAGGAGTCGATCTGTTTCCTTTTCTAGATTTTTAACAGTGGCATCTGCATCTGCAACTTCACGTAAAAAAATGCATGATTTTAGAAGCTAAAGTTTGATGGAATGGCGACAAACAACAGAAACAAAATTTGAGGGAATTCCCAAGCAATTTTATATTTTAGTGCTAAGACCAAATAAACTATAAAGTGCCTGATAAAAATAAGGTCATGATAATTTTAGTAATGCTTTAAGATTGGTTTGAAAATGGCAATGGTAGCATATACCAGAATTACATTAATATTTTGGATCAGTGGCTAAGGCTAAGGTTGATGCTGTAAGAACACACTGGTATAGTATGATGCAGCTGTCATGTAAACATTTACCTTCCTTCTTTATCCTTTCTTAAAAGAATGATTCCTTCGTACTCATTAATTGGTTTCCCAATGATTACAGAACTACTTCTAAAATGAGTTATGTGGTCATACCTATAAAAAATGTCATCCTAGTCACAAATTTAAAGGCATTGCAAATATTTTTCCATGTATCAAACACATTTAATTAGTTCAACATAAGGATCTCCTCTCTTTTTCTGTATTTGCTTGAGTTTCTCAATATCAGTGGGTCTAATATTGAGTATATTGAATATATTGAGAAACTAATATTGATACTGCGTTTCTCAATATCCAAAGGGTCTAATAAGAAGTATCATTTTGGAACCAAGAGTTCTAGTTTTTATAAATATTTTTGTCTCAGACCAACACGGCTACCAAGTACACCCCTGAAACATGTAAGATGCCAAATTTTAGCCAATTTTGGATTTTGAACTTCGTTGCAGAACAAGAAGGAAGTTTTTTTGCCTCCCTGCCTGCCATATGACACCTCCAGGGAAGGAATTCTACCTGATCAATATACCAAAGGGCTACTCAACATAGCTCACAAAGACACATTCATGGACCCAGAGGGACAGACTTCCATGTTCAGCTCCCTCTGTGCAAAAATGAAGTTTATTTCCTACTTTTGGTGACTTTTTACCATCTTGTACCATCTACTCTTTTCCCAGAGCCTGATGAAGGGACTTTGATCCTGAAAGCTTGCAGAAAAGGACAATTTTCTTGCCATTTTCCAGTTGGTCTAATAAAAGGTATCATTACAATTTTTTTTTGCAAAAAACTTGTTGGTCTAATAAAAGATATCATCTCTACTATGAGTCCTGATTGTCAATATTAGTGAATCTTTTCCAATATACAACTCATCAATAGCCCCCAAAGCTTTCTCAGTCAATCTCCTAGCATATCTGACCTGCTTCTGATATGCATGGTAGCTAGTGCCCATTGACAGTACGTATATGTTGGTAACCTGGGAAAAAGTTAGATGTACAAAGAATGAGAAGGGATCACATAAAATGTGGATAGCATTAAAGAAGCTGTCCAAATGTGGACATTGATCCAAATTGAATATTGAAGATATTCTAAAATTCATCCATTAGTTGGTACAAGAGATCAGGTACTTGCAGAGAATAAAAGCTCCTGTGACAATGTAAGTATACCATACAATAACCCAAAAATCATTAGTGCTATTGTTGCAGCATTAAAAAAATATATATTTAACCAGTCTAATGCAGCACCCAAAAGAACACCATGCAAAAGCTATTCTAATGTGTGGCGAAGCATCAGTTGCTGGCAAAGGAAAAAAACAAAAAGAAAAGTTAAGGCACAAAAAAGAAAAGAACAATATACGTACTGTTTTCTGTAGGCAAGGTATAGAGACAAAAAGAAAAAACAGAAAATGATACTGTAAGATAATTGTTTAAAAGGAATAAAAACATATAGTCACATAACTTGATGGACAGGATTATTCTGAAGAAACTCATTTGATGCATACCAAGCTGCTAGTGATGTGTAACTATTTGCATCAATTTTCACACTTGGGCACTAAAATTAGGGTTCTCAGACTCAACTGGATATCAGTGTATATCCAGAAATGGATCCAAGATTTTACAGACCCTCCTCGCCTCCCCCCCAAAGCAACAGCTAGGGACTTAAGTCCCAAAGAAGGTAAGAATTCCCTCACCCCACCTTCTTCTCCATGCTCAGAGCCATGTCCCTTCCCCTTCCCCCTTCCACTGCTTGCTGCTACTGATGTTTCTGCTGTCTTGGGGCAAAGAGACTGACTTCCTGTTCCACTAGAGCTGGACTGCATAGGGGCTGACAGGGACTGTGCTTACCCTATACCATAGCAGTGCAGAGTGGGGAATCTCCAGGCAAACGGATGTTTCTTTAATTACTCTCCCACTGCATTTAAGCAGTTTTTCACTATATGAAAAGATATAGTGAAAGATATAAACTAGGGCTAAGTACAGACAGTCAGAAAGTCCAAGGCTGAATTGATTCAGTCTTCACAGGTTAGTCTATGCAGGCTGTGTAGATTGAACCAATAAACAAGTGACAGACAATCACTTTTGATTTTGAAAATGCAGCTGCATGGCTGCCTAGAGCACACCTCTCTGCTTTGCTGGAGCAGACAGCTTGGGCCAAGGCTAGCCTGCTGACCCTGTGTATGTGCTGGTGCAGGGGGAGGGAAGAAGAGCGGAGGCTGTAGGGGAGGTGTGAAACATCCTGGGGGACTGTGAGTTAACTTGTATCTAGAGGGGATCTGGGACAGAAGTTCAATAAACTGATTTCACCTAAATCAGTTAAGTCTGATACTACATTCATCCAGGTTTATCTTAAAATATTTTTTGGCATTTTAAATTTTGGTTTATGTGCACTGAACTTCTGTTGTGTTACAGATTTGACTGGTTTCTTATCACTTGTACCGGTTTATGTGAAATTTCTTTCCCTAGCCTGTAAGTTTATTCTGATGATGACAGATCTTCTACCCTATACCAGCAGCAATCCTTGTGGCTAAAAGTTTTTTATTTCACATTTAAAATTCAGTACAGCAATATAGAACCTCAGCAAGTTGTACTGTACTAATGTATTCTATTAAGTTCTGTATTGATATCCTATAAATCACATCATGGTAACAGTGAGAGGTCTGTGTATTTCCTTTTAGGGAATAAAGGGGAAAATATACAAACCAAATTAAGAACTTACTGTTCTTAATGGGATCTTTCACAACAGCATTTGTTTTGGCCACATCATCTTCAAGTTTGCTGTAGTTGTTCTTTAATCCCAAGAGATTCTGATTAAGGTCTCTAATTCTAGCCAGCACACCATTTGCAGTGTCATTAGCTTGCTTGGCTTTGTCTTTGACCGCTTGCACTTTTGCAGCTGTATCTGTAAGCAAGAAAGTTTATCGAAGAGATCAAGAAACTTGCCAAAGTTATAGTGGTTTTATTTATATGCATCAAAAAAGTCAGTTTGGTATAGAATGCTGCAAACCTTACTATGGGAATAGTACCTTCCCATGCAGTGTGAGTTGGGAGAGTAGAATTGTATTATGTAAGTCTTTCTTGGCTGGACAGATTTAAAATCAAAAGGCAGACTACCCAATCTCATTCGGACATTGAAAACCAAACCTTACCTTAAACAGAGTCATTTTCTATGGAATTTTTATCTCTGCATTGATTGCCTGTTTAATCTTGAGAGTGAAAGAGGGATGACCCTTCAAAGTCTTTTATACAATGGAGAACTTTGATGTATTGATGAATAGAGTGCAGGAAACTAATTTTCTTAATCAAAACAATTTAGGTTATATTGTGGTACATAATAGATGCAGTGGTTAGAGGCAGTAAGCTGAGGCTCAAGTAATGCAATTCCATTTCCTGCTCAAGTACAGACTTCTAGTTTTATCCTAGACAAGTTAGCCATGCTCAGATCTTCTAAAGTATTGGGGTACTTCATTCCCATTGGCTTCTAAATCCTTCCTGCTTTCCCATGATCTGACTCTGAGAAGACCCCAAACTACAATTGTACCTTAAGTCCTTGTATGCTATTCTCATTTGAGATAATGCTATCAACATTTTCCATAGGATTTTGGCACCCAAGTAGGCATTAGGGGCTTTATGAATCTTGTGCCTCAGTTTCCCCATCAGTAAATTGGAAAGCATACTTTTCTACTGTCTGTGCAAAACAGTTAACGAGATGCCTCAGCACAGCTGTGTTGAGCACATTGCGAGCACGGATGCAGGGATTTTCCCCTGTAGAGCGGGAAAAGTTTCGGTGCACGGTCAGATCCTGCCAAAACCTTGTGGCTGCACCACCAAGTGCATGCTTACGATTGGCTCACGGTAAATTATGCAAACATGTCAGTCAGCAATTGGCTCGCTGACCGAATAAAAGGCTTGGGCAATGCCCACCCAAACCGGAGGGAAGGAGAGCTGGGACACGCATGAGGAGAGATGCGCGTGCATTTCCAAGCCATGAAGGAGGCCTGATCAACTGACAACGACTCCCCGCCATAATCATCCAACGCCCCATACCCTGCGTGAGTGTGAGCTTCTGTGTGCCTGAGATCCTGCTTGAGTTTGTAACTTCAAGGAACGTGCCTACAGCCTAAGGACTGTAAGTAAAGTTTTTTTGGCTTCCAACAACCTGTGTGTCTAGCGTCTCAATTCCACTCCATCAGCGGCTCCATTCCGCCAGCGTTTCTCAGTCCCCACATCTACTTCATGTTGTAAATATATATGATTTGGTAGTGTAGTATTATGGCAACTGAAGTGAAATAGATCAAAAGACATCCAAGTTATCTTTTCAGTTTATGTGGTGGGTTAGTAAATTGGGTTAGTAAAGATATGTGCTATAGCTGACTGGAAGTAGGACTGGTTCTCATATTGTCCATGGTTTCCTGTTGTGTTTATGTGATTTAACAGAATACACTGTGGGTCTTTTACTAGAGGAGAGGGAAACAGACTACACTTACACTACTGCCTGTGAGAAAGTTGGAAAACATTAGTCTATGTTGGGGCTTATCAAACAGGCTATCCCTGTTTGATAACTATTTTTAGTGCCCTTTTGTCTGCCTGGATGTGTAAAGAAATGGGGAGATGGGGGAGATGCTGGTCCTTTACTCAAAGGGGTCAGTCAAATAGCTTACACAAACTCCACCAAAAGCACAGGAGCCACAAGCCTATGGCACAATGCATTGGCAGAGCTAGCCAAGCACATAATACAAAACAATGCTAAACCTCTTGGATGTGATGCAGCAATGATGAGGTTTACCTGCATGCTGAAGAGTTTGGAAAGGAATTTTACCCTGCCTTCCTGAGGTAGCATACCATATTTTCTTACATACAGCACACACCTTTTCTCCAAAAAACAGCTGCGGAAATTGGGGTGCACAATGTAAACAAAGAAATAACAGTAACAGCAGTTTCTGCCACATCAACTTCTATGGGAGCAAAAGTGAAAATAATTGCACATGATCCACAGGGAAAATAACAGTGAAGAGGCTGGGTTCTCTAGCTGCTGCTACTCATTACTTACTAGAAAAAAAGATCTTTTTTTCCCCTTCATCCTGCCTTTTGAAAATAAAGTTCATATCTTATTCCAGGGCATGCCTCCTTGAGTACCTCCTCTTGGTATTCTGGCTGGGAGAGCCCCTAAAACATAGCCATGCCTTGAAAGTAAAATGAAGCCATTTTATACTATATATCAACATTTCACAAGGAAAATGGTATTGGGGCTTGATTATTTTTCTCTACTTCTTTTCATTAAAGTGTCTGAGTATGCTCCTTTGCTGGCCATTTTAAGAGGTATTCCAAATTTTGTTGTGTGAAACCTGCCTACGAGGAATGTAAGCTGAGATCGCTGTGTTTCTTTTCCCTTAACATTTAGTCACTGGATACGTTGCACTTAATACTTTTGCCCCCTTCTGAGAATGTGGGTCCTTCTCCTAGGGTAAGCTCTCCCACTTTGCTTCTTTCTGTTATAGCCAGGCTATTACTTTGGAGCTGACATGAGAAATATTAGCTTAGGCTACTCTGTCTTGTTGAATCCTTGAAGAGTCAGGGATAAGACTGGAGGGATTTTTTGTGCCTTCCCTTGGTTATTTCCCTGTTTGATAACTAATTTACTGCATTTTCCTACTTTTGACATTTATTTGCTGCAGATTTTATTCTTGGTTTTAATCACATTTAGAAAGCATGCCATCTGAGCCTGTGTATGTGTGAGTATCCTTCTCCCAGAGGCAAATACCCACTAACTCTAATCTGACAATAGTTTATTAGATTCCCATGGGTTGCATATTTAATTTTTCCTCTGCTTCCTTCATATTTAGTATTCTGTGGCCTAAGGGCAACTGCCCTCTGAGGTCCATTTGGTGTGACTGAGACATCTACCTGCACTCATAAAGAAAACAGTCATATCTGTAGCTGTGACCAGAAGACCACAGAATGATCTAAAATAGGCATGGCATATTAACACAAAATCTTACAAATGAGAAATTTCAAGTATCTGGGTAGGTTCTTGAATATAGAACAAAATACTTCAGCAATGTAAAATCTGGAAAGGCAAAAACATGAGAAATAAATAGATACAAAACTTTGTCTGCCCTCAGAATTTCATGACCACCCCAGAATAGACGGATTATAAATTTGTGTTAGAGTAATTTTTAGGGCATAGTTTCATTAAGACAAGCTGTCCCTGAGACAGAAGGAGCTTAGCAAACTATAGTCTTACAGAGACGGTGGAGCTTGTAGTTCGCTATAAGCAAATATTCCATTTACCAGTGTCCATTATAATTATGTTATATTGTACTTCTCTGTCTGTGTATATATTTCATACACACACACAGTAGTAAATATACGGTGTTCAGGGCTATTAATGAATATTAAAGACTTTTTGTTATTAGTTATAAAGAATGTATTTTGTAGGTCACTTCATGATAATTAAAGAAAGCCTATGTCTGTCTTAAGAAACTTACTGTATAAATGAGACATAGCATGGAAAATAAAGACTGCAAACAGTGGTCCACAGTGAAAGAGGAACTGGAAGCACAAGATAATTACAATGAAGAAGACTGCATCATTTTGCTTCCAAAGTTGTGGATGTTAGTTGTGATTTTATAAATGGTGCATTTCTCTAATTTAGATTTCCTTTAGTATCCCTAGTATTATCTGAATATATATTAACTAATTTCTTCTCTGTCCTACTTTTCACCTAAGGTGTTTCTGGTTTTGTGCCTTGGAGTTGTGCTGTCCACAGACTGGGTGTTTTGTAAGGCTCTGAATAAATGTCTGACTGTGACTATAAGCTGACTTGATGGCCCAAAAGATCCCTTCCAGTCCCAAGTTTCTACAGTCTTTTCTCTCCTTTCTTTTCTAGTTTGGAGCAAAAAGTCAGGCAGAAAGACAGCTCGGAAGTAGACAGTTAATTGAAAGTTAAATTGTAAGAAGGAGGCATATCAGGGGTCACTGAAAGAAGGCACAGAAGTTCCTGTGTTAATAAGGAAGCAATAAAGGAGAGCGTTAAATGAAATGGGGAAGGTAACAAGGAAACACATGTAAACAGAAACAAGATGTGAGTTATGGAAATGCTCAGGGCAATATCTCTTTCAATCATAATAATAGTCAATTGATAAGTTATTTATAAAGAAAATAGAATGATGGCTCTTGGGAAGTATATATGTATTCTCTTCTACGTCTGGATCTACCAATGTTCATCTACAAAGAAATTCAAGAGCACTAGTGTTGGAAAACCATACTAATTTGATTTAGTTTACAAATGGTGCTTTTGGAACAACTACATGCTACCATACTTAACTGTTGACTGATCCAAAATACAGACAGACTGAAGTGACTCGGTTTTATAGGTAGATCTAGAGCCAGCCTTAGGGAAAATGGGCCCCTGGGCAAACTCACATTTTGGTGCCCACCCCTCAAATGGCATCTCCCCTGGCACCTCTTTCCCTGGCCTGGCAGAGAGCAGCAGCCCCAAGTAGAAAATGTTGGTAGTGGTGCTTGGGCAGAAAGGCTCCCCTTCAACTTGGAGCCCAGGGGGAAGCACTTGAGGCCCACAACAGTAGCACTGAGCATGCAGGTGAATAAGAGGCAGCTGGAGACCATGACACACATTGCCTGGATGCCCCACTTTATTCTCTGGCACTCCCCAACCCCTGCTGGACACTCCCTGCCAGGCTTGCTGCTGCCGCCTTCCACCACTAGCCTGTCTTCATCCTCCTATGTCCTCCTCAGCCCTGGTACTTCCTAGTGAAATGGCTACCAGACATTGCCTGGGCACGGTGGCAAAGGCACATGGAGCTGTCAGGAAGCACCGCTGCTCCATAGGCAGCAGCCAAACACAGTGAGCCAGGCCAGGCTAGGCACCACCATGCATATGCTCCTTGCCTCTGTTACCACTGCCTCCTCACTCCCACCTACCCACTCACTTTTAGTGCCGCTGCCACTTGCCATTGCTGGTTGCTGCCACTGCTGGAAAGCAATTAATTATTGATAGCAGTCAGTGGAAGCAGAGGACTAAGAAGAAGCCTCCTGGCTCTGAAGGGAGAGAGGCTTGTAGCCCGTGGAGGCAGTAAGGAGGGAGTGGGGTGGTCTCCTTCTGCTTACTACCTGGCACTCCCCACAACCCACCCGAGGGGTACCTGGCCAGCTCAGCAGAAGCCAGAGAGGGCCACGAGGACTCACTGGGGAAAGGAGTGGCACTGATTGTGTTGTACCCCCTTGACCATGGCGCCCTGGGCAGCCACTCATGTCACCCAATCTTCAGGCTGGATCCAGTTGGGTCCCTCTAACCACAGGGTATCTGGAGCCCAATTTGAGATTTTATTTAGTTCAGATCCCTGTCTCTTTGAACTGTTTGTTGATACCATCATCCTGGTTTTGATTAAGCTGAGAAACTTTGTCCACCAAAATAGTTGTTAGGGGAAGGGCTCTTGGCTTTGAAAGAAGCTGACTGGCTGACAGTGTTTTCAGTATTTCTTTCTGGGCATCGGCGAATGTCAAAAACATGGTGACCTCCACCAGGTCAAAATGCAACTGAATACTTGGTATTTGTTTTTACTTTAGTTTTTCTCAGATGCAGCATAGCTTCATCTCAGAAGAAGCACTCTGGCCAAGATAGCAGACAATGGGCTAGACGGGTATAGACAAAGGTTAATATATTTACACATTTTTAGATGTTGCGAAATGGGAAAAAAAAAGCACAGCTGAGCCCAGTGCTTCAGCTTTTTCCCTACTTACCATTAGGAAGGGCCGATAGCTTTCCAAATGTGTCATTCAACACTTTCAGGAGATCAGAATTCCTTTCATCAGCATCTCTCAACCTGTTCTTCATGCTATTCATGTTTTCTCCATTTTCTGCAGAGTACACATAAACAGCAGCTTTAACTCTTTATTTTCAGTATTCTCTGATCTACAATTATATTACTGCCATAATACTCATCATGAACAATTACTTGTAATTTAAAATATCTATCTCCTTGGCACACTTGGCAAGAATTGTGATTGCTGGGACCAGATCCTAATCATACCATTGCTATTTGCAAGTGCAGAGGCAGCCTGGGATCATAATCCTGGGTTCCTTCTGCACCAGCAGGTTAAAAGAGGAGTACCCACATGTCTAGCCCAAACTGACAAAAAGCTGACAGTAAGCTTTAGCCACCAGGACTCAAAGGGTACAGACATATGGAGAGGTTAGAGGGAGGCTAGATTGCACTAAAAATAGCCACCCAATCAAACTTAGTTTGCCCAGGTGCAAACCTTACACTTACATCCCTTGGTAGGTCAATCTAAGTACTTCTGTTCAAGACAGTTGAATTGGTCTAAAAATGGCTGGCCTGATATAAATTAACTGTACCTCCAAGGCAGTCTAACTTAGATTGGGTTGGCCATTTTAGACTGGTCTAACTGTCCTGAACTTCTGTATAGTTCCCAGCAGAGCTCCCAGTGACTCTAAGCCCAGGACTATGTTTTTCCTACCCCATCCCTGGCACCGGGCTATTTTTAGCCCCCAGTCCCTCCCCCACCTCCAGACAGACAATCTCACACTTGTGGACCAGCACCCCCCATTCTGAGCCTACTAAAACCTCCCTTCCTGCAACTCATTCTTGGTTCTACTTTTGCCAGGATTTGCCAGTGCCCAGAGTCAAGTCCGGTGGGGAGATGAGCAGGAAGGATGAGAAGCTGATCCACTGTGGGGGTTGGAGGGTGAAAAATAGCCCTTGTTCTGGGAGGTGAGAGTGTGAGGCCCCCTACCCTCCCAAACTCCCCATAGACCCCATGAGGCCCCTACCGCTGCCAGGCCCTTCCAGACCCAGCACCTCCCCTATGGATTCCACCTGCCCTTCAGATCCCCCAGTCCCACCTACAGACCCTGCCTGCCCCCCCAGTCTCCCTTGGGGACCCCACCTGCCATCCTGAGCATGGACTCTACCTGCCCCCTGATCCCTCACTGGAAGCCTGCTTGCCACCCTGATATCCCCAAGGCCCTGCATTAGCTTCTCCATCCCAAATTACCTTTGATCAGGTGGCCTTAGATCAATCTAATGTCCCCCTAACCTCCCTGAATGTCTGTACACACCCATACTGACTCCAGTAAGGTCTGGGGCTAGAGCTGACAATCTGATTAATTGCTTGTCCCCAGTGTACTGAGCTGACAATCAGCTGATTGTCAGAACCAACTGGCACAGGCCTTGGTCTGGTTGTCAAAACCCTGCATCAGGCAGCTTTGGCTAGGCTGCTGGGTACAGGGGAACAGAGGCTCCTGGAAGACAGGATAGAGGAGTTGAAGGGCTTCCCTCCTGGTGACTTTAAATCCCACCAGGAGACTCTGATCCCCAACCCCTAGCCAGAGCAGCAAGATACAGCGTTTAAATTCCAAAGCAGGGAAGCCTGGGGAAGCTCTTTAAAATCTCCCCAAACTCTCCCTGCTGTCTGGGTCTACCCAGGGAGTTTTAAAAAGCACAGCTGCACCTCATCTACAGGTGTGCTCTTTAAAGCTCTCCACAGACTGGACTGGAGCTGCCAGATCCTCAGCTACTGCTTCCAGGGAAGTCCTAGGAACTCAAAAAAGTGCACATTCAGTAAGGGCTCCCAGCTACACAACCGCTTTTTAAAGGTCTGGGGTGCAGTGAGCCTGAGAATGGGTTGATGCTCCTTGATGTCAGATACACAGAGCCCCATTCATCTGCCTTTGGGGACTGAATGGGGCTGATGGGTCCAGGACTTGGTGCTGCCCCCAGCTTGATCCCACTAGTCTGGTATGGACTAAGCCCCAGACTTTGGGTCTACCCCATGCAGGGTCTCTATGTTCAGCTGAGCATCAGGATCTGTCATGGCCACACATTCAATTTAAAGTGTGATACGAATCAGCCACAAAGATTTGCTCTATTATCATGCCATAAATTGGCTTTAACATGTGGTCAGGTTACTAACATCTTAATCATGACTAAATGTAGCATGTGCCAGACCCCTAAATTACTGCAATGAACACATGCAACACATAGTAGCAAGGTTTACTGAGGCTAAGTTCTATTTTTCCTTTGACTATTGGAAAGCGATTATAAAAGGGTTTTATCAAGGATTTCAAAGTGCATGCACTTCTGTATGTTTACATTCAAAATGCCCAGAAGAAAAAATGAGGCACACAGAGATTAAAGCCATCCAGTGAGCCAATGGTAATGGACCCAAAAAGTGTCAATTATATGCTGTAAACCCTGAATTAAGTGCACTGTGATAATCTTATGTCTTCTTTTTCAGATACTTGTTTTAGGCATATGGTGTGTCCACTGTACATAAAGAGACAAGATCAATCATATCAGTGTGGTGACAAGTGTGCAGATTGCATTGTAGGCGGTGACTCATGACACCACCTAAGAGGCCAAACCCTCGTAGTGAAATCAAACCCCTTGTAGTAACGCCTGAGGCCA